>VZSC01006317.1:90098-109233 GCA_013398225.1 Steatornis caripensis | reverse complement strand
GGGTCCTCCTTCTTGCCCTTTTTGAAGATTGGAGCAACATTGCCTTTCCTCCAATCCTCAGGCACCTCTCCTGTTCTCCACGACTTTTCAAAGATGATAGAGATTGGCCTAGCAAGAACATACAAGTGAATACCAAAACTTGTTTAGTAGAAAGGATTGTTGCAGTAGAACAAGAATACATTACTATTTTTTGAAAAAGAATGCAGATGGAAAGCGTTACAACTTATTCTTTAATCTTGTTCTTTTTAGATTAATATAATCTTTTTCTTATCTGAATTATCAAAAATAGTATAAGCAAAGAAAATTGTACTGTCTCTGCCATAAGAAGTCAACATTCTTAAAAAGAAACAGCTGATTTTTATATCGTTCAAGCTCATTAAATCAAATCATCCCTATTTTATCAGTAGACAAATTTGAAAACTGGATAATATTTCATGACCATATGTGTTTCTTTAATGTGAAGGCTTTTTTTGACAACTAGTTACTTATCAGGGAGCTGGTAACTATACATCATTTAGAACTCTCCCCTACAAATATGTGACTCTGGGTACGGAACTGTGAAATCTCCATGTGTTACCATGGCTTGGCACCCATGGAGCCTAAACTGGTTCAAGAACAACAGCAATATTTATACAGTGCTATTCATACAGGATGTCTCACTGTGCTTTATAATGGGAAATAAAGTAACAGAAACAAGAAGCTTAAGAAACACTCTGCCAAAAAACATTCTGAAAGTATTGGATTTCAATCTATCCATAGCAAGAGGCAGAGCCTCAGATTTTTTGATGATGAAAGACTTTGATTCTTGAAGTGTGGAGGTGCATAATAGGAAAGAAAAATTCCTTCCCCTCAATTGACTTTAAAAACTAGAGATTGAACATTCCACAGACTCTGTGCTCTGCAGGACAATGGGGAATTATGAATTCACAAATACTGAAACAGTACAAGGTCCTCAGTACAGGGGGAAAGATAAGTAAACTGAAATGCTTCAGGCAATCATGGTGGCAATTCCAGTTCTGGAGCAATATGCAGAACTTTTAAGTCTTAGTGAAAAGCTTTGTGATAGCAATTTGTATTCAGGGAAAATAACATACTGATTTTCTCAAAAGTCTAGAAAAAAAGAAAAAGTTGCTCAATATCACTGAGCCTGGTGTTTTAAACCTGTGAATGGAGAGAGGAAAGGAGAGGAGAGGATTTTTTAAAGTTACTGAAAGGAGGACCTTGTTATTGAAAAGAGGATCCAGATGCTCTGGATTCTTTGGAAATACCTGAAAGATTTCAGCTAGAATCAGTTGGAATGAAAGTTAAAGAGAAAACATCTATTTACAGTGGTTTAAAATTTGTGTGATACTAAAAGAACTAAAAAAAAAAAAATCTGCAAACTCATACTGAAATGTAAGACCTGAGTTGTTGCGATAATGTAGACTTGACACAAATTATTTATGGCATATGTGATTGCATTTTTCAATCAAATTGAAAATTTTCAATGGCATTGAATTATTGAGACCAGATTTTCTGCTATCTTTAGTCATTGCAATTTTACTGAAGACAAGATTGTTTTAGCACATTAGATTAACTGACCAGCCATTCCTAATAGCCTTTCTTTTTCTTTAGGACAGCATACGTATAGTTTCCCATTGTGTGATGTGATCAGATTGCTTGCAAGATGGAGTGAGGCTTGGTTTAGTAATTCCCAGCTAGAGTGTGACACCTTGGGGAAGTACAACCAACAGTCATAATTTAGAGCAATACCTAAATTGTTCAAATTCATGTAAGTGCAGGAACACTTAGAGTTTTAAATATCAGAAGCTGTAATTAGCCTCTTTATAACTATGTTGCCAACACACACAGATCCATGAAGAACCTTCTCCCAATTATTTTAGTTTTCTAAAACATAATCATCAGTACTTTTTTTCACAGAAAACAAAGACTAGAGTCCTTAGCTTGAAAGAAGAGTGTTTATTTAGCGTATTGTGATGTAGATAACCTGCATTGATCTCAGATCTGTTAAAGACATGTCTAATAAGTAAACGTCTAATTGATTAGAGAGTTACCAGCTGAAATTTAGTAAGCAAAAAGAAAATCCACGTTTGAAAGGCAGCAAAAATAGCACAACAATGTAAAACAAGGTCCCTTTTCTTATTATTATTGAGTCTTCTGTACTGTTCAATGTGTTAGGTTGATGCATCAGTTAGAGGGTTATCTACTAATTCCTAGTGAGTCTACCTCCCAGTGACCTATTCATCCTAGAATCCCTGTTCCTCATTCCATTCTGCTAGAATTCTCTCATGCATCATTGTCCCAATAAAATCCTCAAAAAGCTAGGTCAAGAATAGTCTTAAATTATTTTAATTTCTAATGAAGTAGAGAACAAACAACACTCTAGGGACCGAGAAACACTGTAACAAAGAATTGAGGTCAATGAGTTCTGAAATTTCTCTGGACCTAGACAAAAATACTAAGTGACAGAGCACTTGCATTGTACAGACTGTGCATAGAGGTTTTTTCCTTCTTTTTTATTTCATGAGATCTTTCATAAGGGCAGTAGTAGATTCTTGTAAGCAGCAACATTAGGAGAAAAATTTGATGTCCATTAAACAATTTCTAGATACCACAGATTTGTGTGGGCGAATACATTGTGTACCCAAATGAAGCATCAAATTGGGAGGGCAAATTTCTGGATGGATTTGTGTATTTGGAGCATGACACAGAAACAACCCCGTAGTTCAAGCTACTTTAAAAATTTGAGGAACACCATAAAGTTTAGGCTCTTTCGGGTGATACTGATTTTTGGTGAAGTTTCTTTCTGATGCTGTTTATAGATAACATACTGCAGTGATAAAAGCTCCAGCTGCATCACTACCTCCCAAGTTACAATTTTATGTCCAAATACGTTAAACAGAGTCAGGTGACTAGGTTAAGGAACAACTGAATTCTGTGGGTTTGATTCAAAATAGAAAAATATAGTGGTATTATTTGTTCATATACTGTTTGTTGAATGTCACTTTAGAAAACTGCAGTACCTACTTCTTAAACATGATGATTCTGCTAGTTGAGACCACAAGTTGGTGAGATTTTTCCTCTTCTCATGCAGGGTGCTATCAGGCAGTGCTCTTCCAGCTCTGTGTGCCTAGTAGATGCCACCGTGTAACCCATCAGGTATCAACGTACTGAGATGACAGCAGCAACATGTTCTTGATAACTCCAGACCATTGCAGTTAATTTGTGCTGGAGAACTGCCTGCAAGTTTTTATGCAGCAAGACTTTATACAATAACTGTGAATTTATCAAGTACATAACTGTAGTGGGTTGACCATGGCCAGCAGCTAAGCACCCACACGGCTCTTCATTCTTTCCCTGCCTCCTTTCCCCAATGGGATGGGAGAGAGAATAAGAGTGTTACAACTCATGGGTCAAGGTAGGGATATTTTAATAAGTGAAACAAAGAGAAGACAAAAAAAAAATACAAAACAAAAGGAATCATTCACCACCTCCCACCAGCAGATCAATGACCAGCAAGTGTCTCAAGTGTCTGACTCACAGTCACTATGGAAGACAAAACCCTCACCTTTTTCTTTGTCTACTCCAGGTTTTGTTGCTGGCCATGACATTATATGGTATGGTATATCCCTTTGATTAATGTGGGTCAGCTGTCCTGGCTATGTCCCCACGCAATTTCTTGATGACCCCCAGCCTACTTGCTCTGGGTGGTGGCAGTGAAGAAAAGCCCCATATACTGGGTTTTCATGGCAAGGTTTTGGTAGGGGGTGCTGCAGATGTGGCTTCTGTGAGCAGATGCCAGAAGCTATCCCCATAGCAGATGCAACCACTTCGGGTCAGCTCCAAGATGGACTCACCACTGGTGAAATATGAGGCAATCAGTTAAGACTGGTCACACCACTAAGGAAACATTTAAGAATGGATAAAAACTGCTGTACAACATCAGCTGGTGGAGAGGAATGAGAATATGTGAGAAACAACTCTGCAGACACCAAGGTCAGTGAAGAAGGAGGGGGAGGATGTGCACCAGGCACTGGAGTGGAGGCTGCCCTGCATCCCACGGTAAAGACCATGGTGAAGCAGACTGTCCCACTGCAGCACGTGGATGTTAATAGTGGAGCAGATATCTACCTGAAGCCCATGGAGGACCCCACGCTGGAACAGGTGAATGTTCTTGAAGGAAGCTGCACCTCATGGAGAGCCCATGCTGGGGCAGGCTCCTGGCAGGAACTGCAGCCTATGGAGAGGAGTCCATGCAAAAGCCAGTTCACTGGCAGGTCTTGTGACCCCATGGGGGACTCACACTGAAGCAGTCTGTTCCTGAAGCACTGCACCCTCTGGAAAGGACCCATGTTGCAGCAGTTCATGAAGAACTGCAGTCCATGGCAAGTATCCACATTGGAGAAGTTAATGAAGGACTGTCTCCTGTGGGTGGGACCCCACACTGGAGCAGGGGAAGAGTGCAAGGGGGATGGAATAGCAGACACAGTGAACTGAATGCAACCCCATTCCTTGTCCCTCTGTGCCGCTGAAGAGGGAGGAGGTAGACAAAATTGGGAGTGAACTTGAGCCTGGGAAGAAGGGAGGGGTGGGAAAGTGTTTTAAGATTTGGTTTTATTTCTTATTATCCTACTTTGATTTGATTGGTAATAAATTAAATAAATTCCCCAAGTCAAGTCTATTTTGCCCATAATAATAACTGATAAGTCATCCCCCTGTCCTTATCTCAACCCATGAGCATTTTGTCATATTTTTCTCCCCTGTGTTTTCAATGGAGAAGAAATGATAGAGTAGCTTGGTGGGCGTCTGGTGGCCACCTAATATCAACCAAACACACCCTAACACTGTGTTAGCACTGCCCAGCAACAACCTAAACACTAGCGTGTTATCAACCCTGTTTTAGTCACAAATCCAAGACACAGCATCATATATATAGGCTGCCATGAAGAGAATTAACACCACTCCAGCCAGACACAGTACAATAGTTCAGTAGAAAAGCAATCACTTATATTATGAAAGTGGTGGTGTTTCTAAGAAACTTGAATCCATAGTAAGAGAAAGTTGGCATTTCAAACACAGATTTTTAACGTAAAAAATCCTATAGTCTTTCCAATGGGAATAGTACATGTTTTCCTCCATCATACATTTACTGCTTAGTAGAGGAGACCAACTTCAGTATTTTTTACTTAAAATAATCAGACTTCTTCCCTATCTTCTATCTGTCAAAAACCTCCCATAAATATCAAGTATTGCTATCACATTATACATGGGATAGAGCACTAGATCAGACCACTTTTTAACTCAGTAGATGATTTAATATTTCTAAAGACACACTGATTCTAAGACAGTATCAGTGATTCCTGAATTTCTTCACAATGACATTGTAACCTTTATGAATGGTTGGCTTTTTGTGCTAATGATATAGGAAGTGAACAGATGCAGTTCTCTGGTGATGAGAGGTGCTACTTTGGATGGTTGCTTTTTTTATAGTTTTATCCAAAATCCATTAGTGTCAGTGGAACTTTTTTCATACTCAAAGGTCAGCATGCTCCAAAGGGTTTGTAAGACTGCACTGAATTACTAGGCCAGATGTACCTTTCAGGTTAATATGAAGAATTTTATGAGCTTCTAGTATAAAATTCTATAAAGTTTTATCAAAAGCCTTAGCTAACATTGACACCTATAATCTGCAAAAACACTTCTAAGTTCTCTGAATTTTTGCTTCAAAACAGTATTAGAGTGTTGTTAAATAATGTTTAGGGAAAAGTGACTTCTAAAAGTATTTTAATTAAATAAATAAAACAAGAGAAAAATATTTTTAAATTAATACAAATACAGTCAAAATTCATTAAGATCTGTGATAAATGTGCCAGCCAGACTACACACATTATTTTATAAGTCTCTTTCCTAAATTGTAATTTATGAACTTTATTGACTTCAATTTATGCTGTACATTTGTTGCTATGAACAATAAAACTAGAGCCAAGTTAATGAAGGCAAATGTAATGAGTGCCAGTTGCTGAAAAGCATATTTTTTCAGGATTTCTCCCCCAAAAAGAATGTGAATTGGGGATCTTAATCAAGAGAATAAAATTCTGTGTTTTTATGGTTTTCCATCGAATAGTCACATTCTGTATTTTTAAGATATTTATCTATCACTACTGCAAATTCTTATTTGAGCTAGAGAAGAAAAAGAACAGAGCATGATACTGAACATCCATAAAAGCATAGGAAATATACAATTTACAAATACACAAATTCACAATTCCTCAGAGTCTGTTCAGGACTAGCAAGCTTCTCAGACTGTACTATAGTAGTAACATTTGCAAAAACAGTACAGAAATTAATCTGAAGTCCCTTTTGGCTTTAACAGACTAAATGTGCTTATTTTAGTAAATTCAGTGTTCAAAAGAAACACAGTTCAAGGAAAAGTGTATAGTTTCTTAAAGATTCTTTCTACATTTCGTTACGTTTTCTGACTTAATAAAATGTCTGGAAACTAAAAGTGATAATGATCTTCCTTAAGTTGCTATAAATACATAAATCAAAGTACAACTGTTGTTCTTGCTTTATGATGAAATATTTTTCAGCTAAAGCCAATTATATTTGCAGTGGCTTATCACAGCAATTATAAGAAGCAGCAGGCCAGTCAGTAATGATTTTTTTGTTAGGGGAGTACTAAGAACACTTCCAGCAGAGCTCCATTACCTGGATTACAATCACAGTTTTAAATTAGGTACCAATGCAAGTAATTTAGTTTTGTTTTTGTACTTAATTGGTCATTAACTTGTTCATGCCAATAATTTTATTTCTGTGCCACTCACTCATTAAATACTCCCTGAAACATCTATCCAGAAGCATTCCTTGCTGCAAAAGAAGCAGGAATTCCTTATAAAACATTTCCATGTCTGCGTGCCACCTTTATCTCCTTGTAAACAAATTTGAATGGCAAAACATTTATTTTTCCACCATAGCAACTGTGCAGTCATTAACATAGGTCAATAGAAGCCTGGTAATCGCTATTCTTGATCAACCAATATTTGTGTGTAGTTCAGTATCTTGCTGCTGTCAGTGACTAGAACCACATGCTCATAAAGAAGTTGAAATGGACAATTATGCAATAACTTTCTTGAGAGGGAAATTTCTTTCTGTCCTGAAATAAGATAGTTTGTTACTTTACTTTTTTTTTTAAAAAAGAAATACATCTAATTCCATGCAAATACGCGTGCTTTCATTATCCATATAAATATTTAATCCTTTTTAAAATTCTGCTAATCTTTAAGGCCTCAGTGATATTTTTGTGGCAAAGAGCTCTCTAGGTTAATTATGCATGTGCATAAAGTATATCCTTTTATCTGTTTTAAATTTAAATCCTGTCTATTGACTGCTACAGACAGGAACTTCATAAATCTATATTGTACAGTTTTCTGCTCCAGGCATTTTCCTCAAGTGAGTGTATGCATGAACATAATGGCTGGAGGATACCATTATAGGCTCTTCCCATCTTTGACTCCTGTCTTCAGTGTGTTTGCCTGTAAAACTGATTTTTGGATCAGTGGATTTGGTTTGGAGATGTGTCTAAGACAGAAAGTGCAGACTTCTCCAAACAGCTTAGGAAGAAAGTCAAAATGAATGATCTTTCTGAATCATTCTGGCACAAAAAATGAATAGATTTTTGAAGCCATATTCAGACCAGACTACTCAGACCAGGCAGTAACCAAGGATAAATAATAAAGGAAAACATTATGTGAATATGCACGTAGTGCATACCTGGTGGGGTTTTTCAGTCCCTCCATAGTGACTGGACTGCAAATATTTTTTTAATCTAATCTAGCCTTTGAGCTGTGAAAGCTAGGTCATTTAGTTCAGGCAATAAGGACTCACAGCTTTTACATCCAGAGGTCCAGCTGCTCCTACCTGAGAGACATCTATTGCATTTGCTAAATTTTAAATACAAGTTCCATTATATTTGGATATATGCTGTGTCTAAACACCAAGGGGATTTCTGCAAACAGGTTTTATACAAGAGGCATTGTTTTGAAGAGTTATTAAACAACTGATTAAAATTAATGTAAACTCCTCCTACTGACTTTTTAACATCAGCTAAATAACATTTGGATGATTAAGTAATTCTCTATTCCTGTAGAATTCTCATTGATTTGAGAGTTTCTTTCCTAGAGAGTTTGAAAGGTTATTTTCGCTCACAGTAGTTCAAAGGAAAAGATAAGGAGAAGAAAAAGATGAAGGGAGATTATTAATAAGAATAGAGCAGGCAACTCTTGAGATAACAGAAAGATGAAAGTGAGATATTCAGGTACTAGAGTCTGAGAAGGAGGAACAACAATGTTGTAACAGGTAGCAAGCCCATTCCATTAATGGATCATGTAAAAGCAGTTGGCCCAGCTTCTTGGAAAACAGCAGCAGTGGTGCATGCCTGGAATCCACCAAACATCTTACTTTGGATAAAGTTCTGAGGAGTAAATGGACTACTGCACAACATTTCAAGATCAATCTAATGGAAGGAGTAGGACTTTTTACCAAGTGAAGAAGTGCTTTTTCTCTACATCAGAAGTACCTGAAATGTTGATTTACATTGAACTAAGGGAAACAGAAGTTTAAGCTTTTCTTTGTGTTTATTATAGTAACATGAAAAGTTTTAGAGATTTTTAATCACTATGGCTGACAACTCTTTGGTTAAGCTGAAGGGTACTGATGCTAACTGACAAATACACAGGAGACTGTTTTAGACAAAGTGGTATTGATGTGGATGGAACAAGGAAGGCTGAAATTCACAGGTACCCCCCAGAACTGCATAGGTCTTGACTGTTTATTAAGAAAAATGAACAGTCCTTTAACTGCAGTGAATCTGGATACTGAAAAAGTGTGCTACATGACTAAGGACTGCTGAAAAGACCTGAGAAATCATGAATAAAGTTTTCAGTTTGAAAACTGAGTTTTCAGTTTGGCAACTTTACACTGAAAAATTTTCTTAAGAATTAATTAGGATTCTGAAGACTGAAAACATGCCGAAGACTGAAGTTTGGATGACAGAATCATAGAAAAGTAGAGGTTGGAAAGGACCACTGGACTCTCTTCAGCCTTTGGAGGTTAGGATAGGATAATGGAGATTAGCAAATGGGAGAAGATCTGGAGATGAGAACGTGGTAATGGCAATTTCCAAACCTGATATTAATATCCATGATGAGAGAAAAACTGTTGCATAAAGGAACAGTAGCGTATAGAGTAACAAAAAATGGAAAAGGTAGAAAAGGACCTGGGTTGTTGATCGACAGCCTGCTGAATATGCTGTGTGACCAGGTGGCCAAGAAGGCCAATAGCATCCTGGTTTATATCAGAACTAGGTGGCCAGCAAGACTAGAGAAATTATTCCCCTGTACTCTGCACTGGTGAGGTCGCATCTCAAATTCTGTGTTCAGTTTTGGATCCCTCACTACAAGAAAGACATTGAGGTGCTAGACCTTGTCCAAAGAAGGGCAGCAAAGCTGGTAAAGGGTCTCAAGCACAAGACTTATGAGGAGCAGCTGAGGGAACTGGGATTGTTTAGTCTGGAGAAAAGGAGGCTGACGGGAGACCTTATTGCTCTCTACAGCTACCTGAAAAGAGGTTGTAGCAAGGTGATATTGGTCTCCTTTCCCAAGTATTAAGTGATAAGATCAGAGGAAATTACCTCAAGTTGCACTAGGAGAGGTTTAGATTGGATATTTGGAAAAAAGATTTCACCAAATGGTTGTCAAGCATTGCAACAGGCTGTCCAGTGAAGTGCTGGAGTCACCATCCTTGGAAGTATTTAAAAGACAAGTTAGATGTGGTGCTTAGAGACATGGCGGACTTATCAGTGTTAAGATAATGGTTGGGCTCAATGATCTTAAAGGTCTTTACCAGTCTGAATGATTCTATAAAATGGTCACCAGAAAGAAAGCAAATACCACCATTGCTGATATCATTAGGGATGATAATAAGATTGAGAAAGTGGTCAGCCATAAATTATCAATCAGCTCTGTGTTAATATAAGAAGCTCAGAAAACTGAAAGGAAGAACTTGAAATACTAATACATACTCTGTAAAGGGATAGTAGAATGGCAGCAGAAACATAGAACAGTCAGGACTGGAACACGTTTGAAATGCATCATCTTTGAATAGAGACAGAAATAAAAGAAAAATAGTGAGAAGTATCACGCTATCAATAAGATCACCAAAAGTTTATACAAACAAAGCAAAGATATCAGTCAAACTGAAGGAGTCAAAGATTACTTTGGAGAAATAGTATGAAAGCTATTCTACGGAGGGAGACAAAAGTTAAATGTCTATAAATACTTGTTATGACTCTCCTGTAAATATATTTAAAAAAAAAAAATCCATTAAAAGTCAGCGGTAGGACGCAGGCCACAATATTGTGCATGTTTCCAACAAGGAAAAAGTAATTAAAAACTAAAAATCTATAAAGAAACACTGCTAAAGTATCAGAGGAATGAACAGTATGTCGTATCTCAAGAAGATAGAAAAGTTGAGTTTTGGTCAAGAAAAATTTTATGGGGAAACACAACAGTTGTCTAAGTATATGGCGATAAAAATAAGGAAAATGACAACTAGTCTACAGGACAAGATTAAAATGAGAATGAAATGGGATGGACTGTCAATTGATATGGATAGCATGAAGATCACAATATGTCATACACTCATGTAATCACTGGCACACTAGAATAAATATTGTTACTCTTACTATTATTGCTATTATTATGCAAAATAAACTGCTCTGATTTGATTTTATTTTAAAGATTTGGTAGTTGGATTGTGAGGTGGTTTCTTTCTAAGAAAGGGCATAGTGTTAATAAGACAGGAGGTCTTTAGAAATCTTGTTTTTTCAGAATCCAGGTGGATGAGAAATCAGAAGTCTGAAAGGCCAAGTTGACTGTGAACAAAATCAGTAGGTAAAAAAACTATTGTCAATCATCTGAAAGGGTATTCAAAGTAACAGAAGAAAGGTCAAGAACAAAGAATTAACTGTGCTTTTTAAGAAGGTAACACGTAAAATAATTTTACAAAGTAATTTAGACGATAATTGTGTGCAGGCAATTGACTCCAGTCAATGACTCCATTCCAATTCACCAACTGCACTTGGCTTACTTAATGCCTAAAGATACTTCAGAGAAGAGTCAATCACAATAAAGGAGGGGAATTGTACAAGTAAGAAAAAAAAAAGAAAACTTTTAAAATCATTGATTCAAATATTGCAAGATAGTTCAAAATTTATGTTGGAGTAGATGTACAATTTCATCTGAAAAACTCCAGGTTTCTGAAGAAAAACAGCAAGATTCATTTTATGGGTTGTAGTTCTTACTTGAGTTAACATTCTGCTATTTTTTAACTTGTGGTGCACAGTATAATTTGAAAAGGAAGGAATTTAAGGGCAGATGGTTCAGTTAGGGAGAAAAAGGCAAGGAAAAAATAAGGAAACATTGTCCCTGCCCTTGGGATTAGCTGGAAATAGGACTTTGTATATGATGGGGCATAAATACTGATTTAGTGGAATGGGTGTTTGCTGTTCCACGTTAACGGTGGTACTTTTGTCCTGCTAAAGGTGAGACTCCAAGTGAGGAGAAAGTAGATTTCTAATAGAGACATATTGAATTCTCTCAGAGGCACAGTTCTGTGCACCAGAAACACACCAGCTATTTCAGGACAGAGAGCATTCTGGAATAGCTGGTTTCCCTTACCCAGATGCGTAGAACATGTGAGGCAACACAAGTATAAAAAGAGTGCCTGCTTTTAGGGTTAAAGTGAGGATATGACTGACAGTGAACTTGCTGCAGAACATCCGTGAAAGAGGAGGTTAGATAAATTTCTTAATTTCCAGTAGTTGCTGAGGAAAGAGAGGGTGAGGACATGGAGAAAGAGGAGACTGAGAAGTTAAACTGCGACATGATGAGCTATCATTATCTTTCCACTACTGTCAAGAGCTCACTGCAGCTCATTAGGTTATCATTATTCTTTGGGTGCAGATTCAGCTTAGGCAATGCAATGCCCAGTATTTTCCTATCTTAAAATAACGATTTTATTTTTTAAAAATTAACAAGTTCATCAAAGGTGAGCCAGGCTTGCTTAGCATGATCTATTTCTTGAATCTTCTGAAATAAAAAAAAATAACAATTGCGACAACCACCGTACTTATATTTGCAGAACTTGTGACTTTACAGAGAAAGGGCTGAAGAGCTATGCCAAATAACTGATGTCCATGGATTATTTTTGTTAATTGAAAAACTGAGTAATAGCTGATCCTCTGCGATCCATTTTTTCATAACTAGCAGCAGATTTATAAGCAATCATCAATGCAAAGCTGAACTCTGGATATACTCCTATATTTTGGGAAAGATACAGTTCATTCCTTGGTTTTGGAAATTTTCTTAAGCTTTTTACAGTCCTGTAAATACTAAATAATATTAGTGCCTAATAACCAAGAATAGTGCCAAACTGTTAGACAAACATGTGAGAAGAGTAGATTTAAAGTAAAAAAACTCAAGATAGAAGAATGTGCAATGGCTCAAAAGATGAGTCTTGCCATTTTCTTCAAGATGTACGTATGACTCCTAGGCTAGGGTGTGCTAATACTTTCTGGAATTCCTGTTCTGACATGGTCAGAGCCGTCTCCAAGAGGGTGACAACTGTTAAGTGTCTAAAGATGTTTGTGTGTATGTGAGTAGTCTGAGAGGAGGAGGAAAAAACATCATCTCAGTCACCTAAACATATTGAACCTATTTGCACATGTATAAACATAAAGAAATCGGTGATGCTGTTTAAGAGCACCTACTTTTTTTTTCTTATTTAATTCTATTTTTTCCCTATAAATCTTAAAGTAATTTTGAAATGTATGGTTTTGCTTTTGCTGGTAGTTATCATTATATTAATTGTTTGGGAACATGACATCACAGTTTTATCTGGTGTGACTCCACTGAAGTCAGTATAGCTTTTATTATTATTTATCATTGTCAGTGCAGAACAACTGAGTCTGTGTAAGACATAGACTAATTGCCACTTAGGGGTATGTCAGGAGAGAACTGGGACCATGCAGCCAATCATCTGTCACAGAGCACTTGATTAAAGATTAAACTCATGGTTCTACTAGTTTATATTAGCAGAAACCTGTACCAAAATAAATGTTAAATTATATTTGTATGTGTGTGTAAGCCAATAATCCAGAATCAAAGTACACCTCAGACTAGTTGTACAGTCTACATGTTGGATATCAAAAAGAAGCAAATATCTTCATATGAACAATGAAAATATTTAAATAAATGAAAAATCAAAGATTGCGCTCTTGAAACTAAAGCTATACAGCTAATAGCACTTTGGGGGTCATTTGCCATACCCTAATTCAAAGACTATAATTAAAAATGTCTGTTACAACATTTGGACTATTAAGGAAAACAGTGATTGATTGCCTTGATGCCATTGCTTTTCCTTTTTCTTCATTTTCCATCAGTATATGCTATTTTAACTTACTGTGTCCCCCAGGTCTTATCCTAACGAGATTAAGTTTCTATATAAAATATTCTGTTCTTTACAGAGAAATTGCTTGAGAGTATTTGTCTTTAGGTTTACTTACTATGTATACTATTTCTTCCATATGCTCTATACTCATAATTAGACTTTTGGAAAGCTAACCTTTTCAATAATAAATACAGTATGTCAAGGAAATGACATATGATTAAACTTATAGATAATGAATTATTATGAATGATACTAATGGTCCCTTAATGTTAATGTCATTCTACTAACTTAATATGGCAATTAATTTTGCACATGAAACATGTGCAGGTGTTTTGAATATTTTTTTTTAAAATCTTCATTTCTTAAGTCTCTTGATAGTTTTTCAAATTTAGAATTATAATTGAGTAACCTTCGTAGTAATTTTTAGTTTAATATGCTATTACTATAACAACAACTTTACACTTAGAGAACAGCTTCATATTAATACTATTTGAGGTTATACCAATTAATTATATTTAGGATGATTTCTGTGGGTAAACTTACTCCACTGATGGTCTTAAATTAACAAAATCATAACTCGGCTAATTTCCTACATAAATTGTATGGCATAATCTGCTATGTTTGTGAGAATATTGACTTTGAGGACCTGGCAAACGTCTTGTGGATGCATCATCAGTGTTGTTATCAAACTGAATGGAAACTGAAAAATAGAACAGTTTTATGTGGAAATGGATCCCATGTTGCAATTTGATGAACAGTGTTATGCGCTTGTTTTAAATGAGGTCAAATAAGCTATTCTCTGTAGTTAAGATTCATAGCTGTTGCTTATAACAGTATCACGCTTTAGACCACCTACAGAAAAAGAGGTATACAACTCCAATTTTAATTGAGCTTAGGAAAGGAAATTGTTGCATGCACTAGTTAGTGTCTTCTGTTCTTTTAATCAAAAGGATCTACTAAACTCTATTTGTGTATACTGTCATGTGTTCACTTCAGTTACTAAGTGTGTAGTGTTCAGCGAAATAAAATTTACTTATTGCTACACTGCATAATGGAAGATAGATATACCCCAAATGTACAAACTCATAGTCTTTTGTGGTAATATTACTGTAGACATGTTAAGAAGGAACAAAATTGTCTTCAGAGATTGGATTCTTTTTCAAGATGACTTAGCTGCTCACTTTCTACATTCCATCTTATTCATCTACTATACCCATAGTAACATTAGATAGTTTAAATTAGATAGTTATCTAGATTAAGATAGATAAAAACCTTTATCCACTCACAGCAGATAAAGTGCCTCTCTCCTATTCCTTGTGTATATTTCATAGTTGTTCAGGAGTCATCAAGCTGCCCATCTGGCTTTGTGAGTATGCTTTGTCCAAAACCTGCTGTGATTTATTTCGTTTGTGCCAATTTTCTAAATCCTTTCTACATCACCCCAACAAACCTTTTAGTATAGGTAAACTGAGACTAACAAGATATTTATGGTGCTATACTAAGGCTGTTAAAACAGGAAAACTTATCTTTCCATTCTAAAATACCATCTCCTCTAACCCCCTGCTTTGTAGCTCATCTTGGCCTTCTTTTTAGGTAAGAGAGAAAGACTAGGTTTATTTTGTTTTGTTTTCCCAGAAATCATTGAGATGATGATTGAATTGTAAAAGTGTTAGGACAAATTATATAGGAAAAAGAAAATAGCTGAAGATTATTTGTTTGCAAGGACTTTAAGAGAAAATAGAGTTCCAATTAGGGATCAGGAAGGAAGGAAGGAAGGAAGGGAGGGAGGCAGGAAGGAACGAAGGAACGAAGGAATGAAGGGGCAAGCATTGTTTGTAACAAAAGTTTAGTTTTCAAAAGTATAGCCTACTAAGTCTAAAGCAGATTTTTTTTTCTATCCAGATCAGCAAGCATAATGACTACTGAAAGGCAGGTAACTTACTTAATGAGACATCTAACTATTGTTGAATTGTTCTGGAGCCTTATATCTAACGTTTGCTTAGGTCTGTTTCCACTGTATTCTAATTATGTTGTTGTTAAGGAAGGATTTCTGTACATCATAGAAATATTGTCAAGATTCATTTTGTAATACAAATTATCTAAGATTCATATAATAACACCATTTCAAAAAGATTAAATCAAAAAGTTTTATTTATTTAACACTCCTTAATTGAAATGAAATAAAGCAATAGCTTTCAAGTAGGTTGAAAAATATCTGCAGAATGTATTTCTTCCAGCAATCAGAAATATCTGTTGTGTTTGCTTTGGGGATTTTTGTGTTTTCAGGTATTTTTTGGGAGGGGTATGTGGTTTGGGTGGTTTTGGGTTGTTTTTATCTCTTTTTTAATATTGTTCTCACAGTTATTCAGGTCTATCTGGTTAAATTACTCTCCTCTTTGTCCTACCATCCCATCCTTGGACACACTTGGACATGACTGCACTGCTCAGTGAAGCACCTGACCTAAGCACTATTGACCTGAGCAAATATGTTCACACAGTGTAGCAAAACTTTAACTGCATATAGCAGAGCTTATTAGCTTAAAAATAGCACTCAATATTACTTGCGCACCACAACCTAGGTGGTCTTGCAGCCAGAGTGTGACAGATCATCTGTCCGAATTACAACCATCAAAAACATTGCTATACATTATAAGCTAGCTATCTAGGATTTCTACAGTTAACAGTCCAAAATAATACACAGAAAGAGGTGATTCAATGTCCCACAACCTACAGAGATACCTGTAATCTGTGGTATTATTTTTTCTCTCAAGTACATATCCTTTATCTTCACTGACTGTAGGGGATGTACATGATTCACTTAGATTATTTTTGAGATCTAAAGTCAGACAAGAAAATTTCTGTTATGTTGTTGATCTGTCCAGTATGTCTATGTTGCTTCTGTCTGAGAATTCATAACATATTGTCCATGAATATATTTATTAATTTTAATATATTAATGTTATTTATTATAAAATTTTTAAATGTCAGGGTATTGATTGCAACTTTGTGTTGTAAAGGATCTGGAGATATTTTAGAACAATTAATAGACAAACTGATCCTAAAAGAGCAACGTTCTTATCCATTCTTATACGTTGGATGTATTTAAAAAGAGCTTAACTGACAGAAGCAAATAGAAGAACTGTATTCTATTTTACCTTATTTATCATCAACAACTTAATTATAGGTTTAAAATCAAAGGGAGACTTGAATGTGATTTTCATATTTATGCTTGTGCTTGACTTCGAAATTTGTTATAGAAGTCACTGTGAAAGAAGAGATATCACAAGGAAAGGTTAAAGTATTCAAACTAAAATATTCAAATTATCTAAGACTATAACTCCTTTTTTTTTTTACCCTGAAAGAATAATTATGCAATATTGTAATAACATAAGCTTTAACAAGCATGCATTCAAAATGAAATACCTGAATGGTGTCCCCAGGTGATAAAAGCTACTTAAAATTTTTGTAGATTTGGGACTATGCTAGGTGATTTCTTTATTATTTAGATCGTTGGACACTGTGTTCATAAAATTTCTTCATTGTTGACCTTGCATTTTCATGTTACCATTATCATTTAACATAGACATGAAAAATCTTATACACACATACACATGGAGGCATTACATAATTAGTCATAGTCTGGACACTATCATTTAACTTAAGGAGCTTCAGGTAATTGGCTTAAGGAAAAAAAAAGATTCAACAGGGTTGATACCATTTTGTCTTTAGAGTCATTAGTGGCCGATGATACATGGAAAATAACCTAAGTATGAGTTGCAGCCCATGTACTCATATCAGTCTCTTAACATTGAGACCTTATCTGGATCAGATGTGGTCTCACTATTTCACCTTTGTATTGAATCTATAAAAACTGAAGGAGAAGAAAAATTGAAAAAGGAAAGGAAGCCCACATCTCTGAATTAAGCAGTACTCTTTCATCATGTCATATGCAACCAAGTGTCTAGTATGACAGATGAATAGAAAATCAGTGGAAGACAACCCCCCATCACAATTGGGGTTTAATATGGTTTTACTGTTCTCTTCATGAAAATGAGAAAAACAACAAAAAAAAAGAATCAAAGGATTTGGGTTTTATTTACACAAATGATTTCACATGTATTTGTAAGCAAAAGAAAGGAAAGAGAGGAAGAGGTGTGGTGGGACATGTTACAAAAATTCATTGAGAGGGAAGTATTCATCATTTACTCAAAGTCAAGATTTTACACTAACAAGAATGCTAGTCTTATGTGGGGAGTGTCTCAAACCACATCTTCTGCTAAGTGGTGGAGTACATATGCTGGAAGACATATTCAGGAATGAGAAATCCTCAGAATGACACTCTTCGATTTGCTGTTATTAAAGACAGCTTACATCAGATATATGTATCCTTAGGTAGATTTCATTCCAATTAACTCAGATATTTGAAACTAATGTCTGAATTGTAGTTAACAAAACTCCCTTTATATTAGGGGAAAGAAACAGACCCTTCAGGAGGTAACATGAGTCATCTTCAGATAGTGCCTGTATTGATAGTTTAACCAAAAGTGAATATTGTAGACTGGATAATTATCTTTTGGTTCTCTGTGGTTAGTTGAAGTAAAACCTATGTTAGATGTTTAGCCATCTGAACAAGTGTCCTAATGTTTGTCTTACTGTTTATCTCTGTATCAACAACTACTTAATTATTTTATATGATGTGGAACAGATTCAGAGAAATCAGTTAAGAAGAAAAGAGCAATTCAGAACAAAACGTCTTGCATTGTCTTCTTGCATGTGGTTTAGAACTCACTTGTGAAAAAAAGTGATTTTCGGTCTTCTGCAGATGGTTTCTCTCTGTCATCTTGAAACATTTTGAGAGAAAACCTGAAGCTGGAAATCTATGTAGCATAGCAAACATGGGATTTTTTTAGTTTCCAGAAAACTTTAAGTAATTCTTTTTTCCGTCTGCAGGTTCTAGGTGAATAGACTGTAAACTATTATGGAAGGAGGCTGTGGGACCTCAGTATGGTTGAGCTACATATGGAGGATGTGGGCACTGCCAGAGAGCGGGTAATTTTGCAACACTTATTTTTTTCTATTTGTTCTATTTTCCTTTCTGATTTGACAGTTAATGAGGGAAAAGGTAAGAGAAACATATGATGTCACATTCAACATAGCATTTCAAATGCAGCAAGTGACATCAGACAATGCCCTTGGACTAAATTTTTGCTAACTGTTCCTGATGTTATTTTCACATAATGTAATGGTTACATTTCAGCCAGGAATAAGACAGTACACTAACAGAATAAATCTCTTTTTTTTAAAAAAAATCTTATTTCTTGCAATAATGCAAAATATTGCCTGGCATAAAATACAGCTGGGGCTAGTTTTGGCAATGTAGACAAAAATAATCATGGAAATAGTAGACAAATCACTCTGAAATAGAAGGCTGGTATCAGAGGTAAAAGATAATTTGCTTAGTTTTTTTTTCCAGAGAGTCATTCCTACCTTATGTTTTACTTAAATATTCATTCTTTTTTCATAATAGAATAACAAAAGCACAAAAATTTTAATCAGAACATATTAAATATTTAACAATGTAAATAATGTAAAACATTATGTAATAATGTAAATAATGTAAATAATGTAA
>VZSC01006317.1:76282-89928 GCA_013398225.1 Steatornis caripensis | reverse complement strand
ATAATGTAATAATGTAAATAAAATAATAATAATAAATAATAATGTAAATAATGTAAATAATGTAAATAATGTAAATAATGTAAAACATCAACTTCAGGGGGAAAATCAAGACAGTTGAACAACAGTGGGTGGTTTAGTGTGCTTTGAATCTTTAGTTTTGTTTCCAAATCACATGATTTTTAGAAAAAACATTGTTCCTTCTTTCAGTTGTTTTCAGCTGAACATGAAATATTTTTCTAAAGCAAAGGGATTTATTTGTTTATGAAGTTACGTGCTCCAATTTCCCTGAATCACACTTTCAAGGTATAATATCTGAAGATTCACAATTGTTCTCCTTATCAGTTTTATTTTTTCTATCCTGAGAAATCCATAAATTGTAAGGTTTTAACACATGTTTTAATACTGAAATACATTCAGCAGATAATTAGATACTATTTGGCACAAATTTCTGATCTGAAGCTATGCTATTAGGACTGCAAGCTTTCATTTGGTTTAACTGCATCACTGCTACTATAAAAGGTCAGAGTGGAGCAAAACGTCTCTCTGTTGCTCCATATTCCTGACACATCATTCCATTAAAAAGCTGGCATGCAGGAGAAGGCTGTTTTTCCATTATGGAGCAGACCTGTTAAATTACAGAGGTTACAGCTAGCCAAAACACAGTAGTTCTTCCAGTACATCTTGTTGTCTGTGGACCACTTCTCCCTAAAGTATAAATTAGTAAAGGAAAGTATTGAAGGAGTTGAGGGTCTTAATGAGGGGTAATTTTTTTTCTTTTTCTTTTTCTTTTTCTTTTTTTTTGTAATATAGCAGTGGCTATTGTCTAGACATTTTCTGTTTGGATTGTATTTTCAAACCTCATTAAAAATATAAAACTAAATTTTCAGAGTTTAATCATATCAAATATATACTTAATAGACATCTAACCATCAATAGGTGTTGGAAAAAGCACAATAAAATGAGAAAGTACTATAAAATCATAAAGGACACAAAGGTCCACAATGAAAGCTTGAAGAGCTTTTCACTTCAAGACAATAGTATATCCAGCATTTTAGTACAAATTGTATTCTTCTGCATACAAGAATGTTTTACACTTTAGAGTTTAGCAGTATGAATAGAGAGACAGTAGTTCTGTAAGATACTTGTGACATATTGGATCCTTCTATGATATCTCTTTCTTTCCCAGTCTTAGAATAACTTAATGAGAAGTTTACAGATTATACAGCCCCAGCCAGTTTATCAGATTACATTCAGAATCAGATCAAGATGTCCTGGAAGACAAAAGCCATCACCTTTCTAAGGTAATATATATATACACCTGTTATGTAGCATATGGTGTGATTTTCATATGTTTGTTGACATCCGAGACTTCACATGGTGACAGCTGATACAGCAGGTTGTAAATGAATTACGCAGCCATAGCTGGAGGCTAGTCAAAAGAACCTGTGGCACTGCAAATCTATTTTTGCATACCAGTCTCACCCCTTGTGACTCCTCCAGTGGTCTAAATTGGGTCATATTATTCCATCGAAGCATCTTTATTTCAGATGAGATATTGACTATATCTGAGAAAACTTCCATTTCACCTACTCAGTGATTTGTATATCTCTAACCTTTTTCTCAAAACTCAGAGGAAAGAAATAATTTACATGCACATTCTGGGAGTGTAGTGGAAGAAACTAAGATTGTTGGTGGGCAAGGAGTGTTCTACAAAAAGAGGTTTCAATTTCAGAGGTCTGTTTGCATAAAGAGAGGGCTTGAGTTCTGCTGGAAACCCCTGTACCTTTGGATAATGTAGATAAGGATATATGGTTGTGTTGGGTCTATGTGGCAGGGCTTGGGTAGCGGGGGCAGGGGCTACATGGGTGGGTGGCCCCTATAAAAAGCTGATCAAAGCTCCCCCAGCTCCAAGTCACCCTCACCTTGGGCTGAGGCCATTTAGGGACAGTAGATGCTCCTCTGTGATAATGTATTTAAGGGGGGGGACAAAGGAGCCGTTGTTGAGACCTGCAGCAGAGGGAGGAGGGGGATGTGAGAGAAACACCTATAGAGGTACCAGAAGTCAGTGAAGAAGGAGGGGGAAGGAGGCGGCCGGAGCAGAGATTCCCCTGCAGCCCACAGGGAGAGGGCAGGCTGTGCCCTTGCAGCCCACGGAGGATCATGGTGAAGCAGCCCGTGAAGGACCATAGTAAGGCAGAGATGGACCTGCAGCCTGTGAGGAACCCCATGCCAGGGGAGGTGCCTGCTCCTGAAGCAGACCTTGATTCTGTGGGCAGCTGTGCTGGACTGGTGCATTCCTGAGGGGCTGCACCATGTGGGAAGGACTCACGTCAGAGGGGTTCATGAGGGACTGTCTGCCATGGGAGGGAACTCACGCTGGAGCAGGGGAAGCGTGTGAGGAGCCCTTCCTGCCTGAGGAGGAAGGAGCAGCAGAGACAATCTTTGGTGAACTGACTGCACCCCCCATTCCCCGTCCCCCTGTGCCGCTGAGGCAGGAGGAGGGAGAGACATCAGGAGTGAGGGGACTCGAGCCTGGAAGGGGTGGGGGGTGGGGTGAGGGGGAAGGGTATTTATTTATGTTTTAAGATCGGGCTTTTTATGTCTCCTTATCCTACCCTGCTTTGATTAATAACTGATTAAATTGAATTTTTTCCCAAAGTTGAGTCTGTTTTCTGCCCGTGACCATAACTGGTGAGTGAACCCTCCCTGTCCTTCTGTTGACCCACCAGGTTTCATTACATTTTCTCCTCATCCCTGTGTGGAGGGGAGCAAGAGATCGGCCACATGATTCTTTGTTGCCGACTGGACTCAAACTACCCCAATGGTATAAGCTTCTCGGGAATTTATTATGTTCTTCTCTTACTTGGTTTTGGATATACTTGGGATATGGCAGACATTTATGCCTGATTTGATTGTATTTTGACTCTAGCAATACTGGTTTCTTTGTATATTTTTAAGTTTATTTTATGGTTAGTATAAAAACATCAGAGAAGACACTTCATGATTTATTTACATAAAGCTGCTTTCACTATTTGAGTTGATAGAATTTACAGATGAACTCTAAATACAATTTTAATAAAGAGTTTTTATTGCTTTTTCTTTTGCCCAATGGCTGTAGCAGAATGAAATGCATGGATCATATGAAATACACTCCTCATTGATAGTAGACTCTAAACTACCTCATGATTTGGAGAGAAAATATCAGCACACAGCTGCTCCACTGAAGGAAAACCAGATGTTTCTTTGGATATTTTGACTATAAAGTATTAAAAATATACTCCTTGCACCTTAGCAATCCATTAATCTGGGGTTTAGAGTGAAGATTAAAAGGCATGAGTTTAAACATCGTTAAAGATTTAGTATAAAGCACACTGCTTGCCTTGCATAAATGTTTTGAGAGAATACAATCTTGAAAAGTGTCTCCTTATATTATCTATGTCTTCATTACTGATGATTTTCTTCAAACAGATGCGTTTTAAGTAGTTTTACTTTGTTAGACAACCTAAATACAATCTCATTAATAATGACAGGATCCTTCTGAGAACTATTGAAAGAGATATGCAACTAACGTGGCACTCTGATGTGTATATGAGACTCAATGAAGAGTCAATAAACTTTGTGATTTCTGTAGGATATACAAGGGTAGAAGGCAATGACATAAGATCATTTGGAAGGGAAACTTCAGTAATACATAGGCATACACTGAGGTAGCCTTTGTCACTACTTATGTCTCTGATAACTCCTAAAATAAAGAACTCACAGTTCCACAAGGCCAAATCCAGCCATGTAGCTGCTACATCTCCTGCAGCTCTTCTGCAACACAGGCACAACTCAAAGAACACATAAAACTGGTTTAAATGACACCTTACGCTCATGGCTACTTTTCTTCGCTAGAGTAGCTGGAATTCTTTAACAATCTGATCTACAAATTCTGGCTTTCGTCTTTCATAACATCTCCTCAAATATTCTGTCCCCTTTTCCTGATTATGTTATAAAATAATTCTGCTTTCTCTTCTCTCCATTTTGTCCTTTGTAAACAAAAGCACAGCAAATGTGAAGTTGTGCTATATGAAAATTATCACCTATAGTTATCATTGTAAATATTTAAATCCTTTGTTATTCTGAATTAACATTTTTACACCCAATTGCATTATTTGTATAGCAGTAGTTGTTATTGATGCTATGCTTTCCATGATTTAGTAATACGGTATTATAACCTCCTCAACAGAACTTTTAAGAATCATTTACTGTCTCAATAACAATATTCCTCCAGGGGAAAAAAAAGAAAAGTTTTGGTCAATCATCTCTGTAGTTTTCTTCTTTGATAAAATCAGGGCCCTTTGGATCTGCTAATACGTGGTGCAACTTTGATTTCTTGTATGTGTAGACCAACTCTCCAGCATATCTGGATGCTTTTTGGATTAGGGAATGAACAGAACTTTCTGAGACAGTCACACTAGTACCAAGCCATACGAAACCCCACCCTTACTCCATTTGCTTCAGATTATCATTACCAAATTACCAAGCAAGAAGTATGTGTTGCTTAGTTCTTAATACTTTTAACATGTCACATGGTGATAAGACCATAGCGATCATGTTCGCTTGTCAATGAGTGAGATTCCTGACAGAATCTAAAATGTATGACATTTTGAATAACACATTTGTAGCCTTCTCTCAGAAAGGTATTTTTTTTTTCCAATATGCAGTGGAATAAATTATATTACTTTAATTCTTTAATAATTAAATAATACATAATATAGTTTATTGTTTTGCCCTGACAGGATATCTTATTGGCACACACAGGTTACACTGTTTTTTTTCTAAAGTTTTAATCCAACATTAGCTTTCTTCTCATTCTGTGGTTTCCTTAGTATTATAACACTAACTGAAAATCAGTGTTAATGAGTCAGAGGGCTCCTCAGCCAGCATATTCAGAGTCCTTTTAGGTAGGTTACAGAAATTGCTGGTTTTGGAAGTACTGTTAGAAGCTGCTGTTAAAGCGTCCCTTAGATACTGCTAGGATGTAAATAATGTTAACATTGTCATTGGTATAAGTCTCTTTTATATTAATATTTTTTGCTATTTACAGAACAGTGAATTTTATGAAAAAAACCCATCTTTTCTCCCTTAATACCAACATTTCATTCATGTTATTCATGTAATAGACTATTTTGGTTCCTTTTACTTTTTAAGTAAGAAGACACAAACGGAAAACCAGCATGCAATATAAGTTTATGTACATGTATTTGTCTATATACGTGTGCCTACTTATATACAAATATCTTGATAAATATATGTAAACATACATATAATCTACATATATTAATGTAAATGTGCATATAAATAAAGTTAATGTATTACATACATATATATAGTTGCCTTCCTGTTATTCTTAAATTTTGCATAGTGTCTCTTTCATACCTTATTACTCTGCAATAAACTTCCCATCTTGATTTTTGTTCATTATTGTATACCTTTTCATTCTTTCATTTACTGAACACTCATGTCAAAAGCTGCTTTATCAATTTCTTGTAAAACAAAATTTGCAAAGTGTTTTTGCTTCCAAGAAATCATGTGAACACATTAAAAATCATTGCAACAGTAATGAAAGTGATCAAATCAATTGTTGTCAACACTTTTTAAATAATATTTGAAAATTGAACTTTCATACTCCTACATTTATTTCAACTGAGTTGTTTTCAAAATTATTTTGACAAAAGGTTTTCTTGACTCCACATTGTTATAAAGCAAATGCATATGTACTACAAAAATACAAAAGTCCAAGTGTGACAGGTTTTGAGGTTAAGATGAAACAATTTAGTTTTAAAAAATAAGTAGTGCAACATTCGGAAACTTGTCTACCCATGACGAGACAGAGAAAACAGTTTGAATCTCCAAAACACCTAATTCCCTAAAGCAAACTTTGAGAATTAGGTGAAGTTATACACATATTACTATTGTTTAGAGCACATTCTTGAAAGCTGAAACCATAAAATATTCATTTTGTTCTTATTTAAATGAAAGGTTTTCTTGTTATTCCTTAAGACTAAGTTCAGTTCTACACCCTTTATTAAGAATGGATCAGCAGTAATATATCATTCAAGAAGACATCTTGTTTTGGAATATCCCTTCCTTTTTTAAAGTATTCTTACTTTTTCATCTTTGGGAAATCCTAGGTATGCTATTATAGTAGGAAAATCCTTCCTTCTTTTGCTGTTAGTGTCTTTGTAGGAATTAATATCATTGCTTTCCACAAGAGAGTTATCAGCTATAGCTTGATGTCCTAGACATCTAAAGTAACTTAGCAAACCTTTTGCATTCAGGAAATGATTGACGAAGCCATAAGCTATGTCACCTCCTTCACACTAGGTAAGATCAATGATGCCATATAATGCCAGCCAAGCTTTTTCACTGAGTGACAGGTGACAACATCTGAATAACAAGGACTATCTTGGCAAATACATGGTAATGAAGTATGTGGCAGAATTCTGAATTGCTACATTTGTATGCAAGGCAACTAGTTAGGTATGTATTGTGAATAGTTTGTGTCAGGATGGTGTGCCTAAATGATAATTAAAAGACTAAATTGTGGCTCAATTGACTTTGCTGAATGATAAGCAATTGATTTGTTTATCAATAAATATCCTGGCCTTATTTGGCGTATGATATGGTAAGTAATGTGAACAAGTTTGGTGCAACGTCAGATGCTACAGATTGTACATATGGCACTTGTTTTCTTCTCTACATAAACCTTCTGTCATAATGAAATAGAAAGTATTAATTTCCAAGCATTATTAATCCTTTCACTTTCAAATAAATAAAGAGAAAAAGAAAAAAAAAAGGAAAAAGACTATTTCCCAAAGTAGATTTCTCAATAGTCCTACCAAACCTCATGCAGCATTCTCTGTAACAATGCTAAGGGTTAAAGATGTGGCAAGTGGAAAGTAATTTGAAAAATAAGATGACAGCTAATACAATGTAAATATAATCACTGAGAGAGTTAAAGTATCTCAGTATTTCACAGAATAGCACTAGAGAACTAATCCTAAAAGGAACTCTGGTGCAGTTATTTTAATTAGGATAGGAAAAGTTAGTTATCTGTGCTTCTATTTTAACACATAATTTGTTTGATGAAAGGCTCCCAAATTATAAATTAGTTTGGGTAAATCTAGATTCACTGAAAATCTATGTTGAATTTGACTAATTGTTTCAGCTTAAGAAAAAGCAAAAAATCACACTTTAACTAGTTAGGCAAGTGCTTAAAAAAATGATTTCTAGTAAGTAGGAAAAAGGAAACATAGATTATAGCCTTTGCTGCAGTCTGCTTCAGAAAGTGAATTTGATTTGAGGTTCCTCATATATTAATTGAGGATATTTTATATTTTTTCAAGCACATCCCCACTCTAAAGTAGATTCTGTATGCTCTTATTCATTTTTCTGTAACAATGAGATTAGATTTTAGGTTAATTAACATATGATATGTTGAAATTTTCCTGTAAGTGTATACAGATGTGTTGAAGCTCCTCCTGTAGTCCATGGAGATAAGAATCAATCTGAGTGCCCTCTGAGACACTAAAGAGTATCAAAGACATCTACACAATGTTAGTAGATAAAACCCAGGATTTATGATGACCTGTGCCCCTTTGCAGTGGATGATGAAGTTGAGGAACACACTCAATTTAGATATCTGCAACACCAAAAGAGGTTTTGTGAGCAACATGTAACCAGAAGATGCTGAAGACAGCATTCTGGTATTACTTGAGATGACCAATGATAACCAAGTCCTGTACATACCCAGAATGTGATAGTAGAACTTGTAGAAAAGCTGTGCCCTTCATGGCCAGTACTTGAAGGCAGGGGAAGTGTGAACCAGGAAAAGGGCATAAACTAAGACATTTGTGTATAACAATTTTAACTGTATTAGTTTTCATATTGATTTTTTTTTCTGCATAAGTGTTCTTTCTCTCTCTCTAATAATTTGACTGAAAATGATTCTTGATCAAGACAAGTTCAGACACATCAGGCCTGACAAGTTGTAGTCATGAGGTCTTACAAACTCAGGAAAGAGCTTATGGCCTATTACTAGACTGGAGATACCATACTACATGGCTACATAATTATAGGTCAGGAACTTACTCGCTGCCTGCCTGTTTCTGACGTCTTGTGCAGAGAGTGATAGCTGGCCTAATTCATCAATACTGCTGTACTGCTCTGATAATGCAAAATAACAAAGAACTTGTATACACTTACAGGAAGAACCTGCATTGCCATTTGAAGAGGTTGAAGCAACCAGTCTGCTGGTAGTTCTGACTTACATGCAGCAGGCAGAAAATAAATTACCGTATCAAACCTATGAACATTGTCAAATAACCCTCATGCATACAGCTAAACATGTTCCCGGTGCTGACTCAACATCAGATTTGTCACTGAGAAGTCAATCTTCTTCAAGAACCAATATATAAACTACATTGTTTCACTTCAGTTTGGCAAACCACAGAAGTGAAGGGTTTCTTAGTCTACATTTTCCCAGATATGGGTGATGAGTAGTTTTTCGGAAGTTTGTTTTCCTTGCTAGTCCCAGCACACTTTACTGGGGCAAATGATCACAATCACATTTGTGCAACATTACATGACTGAAGACACCAGATACATATATTGCAGATGAAACTCCCAGTACAAAGCACAGCGAAAAATTACCTCATGTTCTGTTTTTTGTAGGAAGAAATGACAACACCTATAAACATCTTGAAATAACAAATTAAGAAAAATAGATTGCTTTATAAAATATTCATGCAGTCCTTTCATAGGAAGACAAGTCAGTGATTTACAGAAATTAAAAGGAATTCATACTTTTGAATAAAAAAAGATAAACCTATATACTAAGCCTTAAAATGCTGCAGTATCTGTAATACTTTCCTTTCAAAAGTTTTTGAGAAATATGTAAATTAACTGTATACTATAAGAAAGAGAAGCAGTCAGATCTAAAAAATTACTCCAAGTAACACGTTAATGAACTGAAATCTAGCACCATAGAATCTCATGGCACCATGGAAACCAGGAGAATTTGGGCTACACTTGCACAGCTCTGTCTTTCATGTTGGAAATCCACTAGCTTACTACACTAATACTTGAATCAGACAATGGAAGATCTGCTAAAAAATATATAAGAGAAAGGAAAATTTATGAAATTAAAAGATGCCTGACTTCTAAAAAAAAAAGTTAAATATTCATAATAAAAATAGAAAAAAAAAACCAGCACTGCTTTCACAAATGACAATTTCTAGTTAATTTAGTTAGAATAGTGATAGACAGTAAGACATTAAGATGGTTTAACTCTTTAATATTTTGTGTGTGTGTGTGTGTGTGTCAATAAGAAGTGGTCAAGCCAAACTTTTAGTATTGTTTTTGTAGCAGGAGTTCTTACTGACTTCTAATACTATAGGTTGGAAGGGACCTCTAGAGATCATCTAGTCCAACCCCCCTGCTAAAGCAGGTTAGCCTAGAGCAGGTTGCACAGGAATGCATCCAGGCGGGTTTTGAATATCTCCAGAGAAGGAGACTCCACAACCTCTCTGGGCAGCCTGTTCCAGTGCTCTGTCACCCTCACAGTCTGAGTGGTCTGAGTGCAAAGAAAGGCACCTAATTGTAGTAAAAGAAAGGCCACATGGTTCACTTCAATAATTGCTCCAAAAATAATCTGTAATGTCTTTATATTTTAGTTCTGTCTGTCTGAACATTAAAAAGAATAATGTCACAATAAAGTCTTTCCCAGTGTCACATCCTGTATCAGATGAATAGCTTCAATTTTCCCAGTTCCAGGATGAAAGGAGTGGTTAGAGTAGTTCATTGGAGATCAGTAAGAGGTTGTCCCTGTCTGGATGAAAATATTATCTGTGGCTTGTTGGCAAACATAAAACACTTTTGAAGTATCAAAGCCTTTTAGATTTTCTGTTAGGTATTGGTTTGGTCCTTCAGATTGATATGGATGGTTGGAATAGTCAATGGAAAAGCCCAAGGAGTCACTGAAGTCTCTTCTAATACAATATGGATAACATTATAAGCAGTCCATAAATGAATACTCCGGTTCTGGCTTTTATGCATGTGTTTATGCATATCTATCATTTACTGGTCTTCACAATTCTGTGACTGTTATCCAATTTCTGAACAGTCTTTTTAATAAATGACAACAGCAAAAAGATGCAACGAATTTACCAACTTGTGTAACAATAATTTTAGATGTTCTTCTATGAATTAATCATCCAGTCAGCCTATGACAGTGTTGACTTTCCATCTTTTAATTTTTGTTTTTTTGGTTTTTTTTTTTAGAAAAAGGGAGATAAATATAGAAAGTTATGGTCATTGCTTAAATGTTGTATGTTTTCTTGGCTTTAGCAAAGAAAATGTTGCAAGATTAGCTGTACCACTCCATCACTAAAAATAATTTCACTTGTGTTTTTTTACATTTATTTATGTCTTGAACAAGTTATAAATAATGCCTGAGTATCCTTTAGAGGAAAGACCGTTTTTGTTCCAGTGTAGTTTCTCTACTGTGCAGATAGCTTGTTACGTGGATTTCCCTCCTAATGAAAGGAAAGAAGAAATCTGAATGTGAAAGAGAAGCACAGCTTGCTGTGTAAGCCAGAACATCGTGGTGTTGCTGTCGATTTCAGAATTTGTTCCCTGCCTTAGAATTGAGCGAATTTGTAGATAAGATGAGCAGGATAACATTAGATCATTCTGTTAATGTCATTAAA
Organism: Steatornis caripensis; assembly: GCA_013398225.1. Taxonomy (NCBI): domain Eukaryota; kingdom Metazoa; phylum Chordata; class Aves; order Caprimulgiformes; family Steatornithidae; genus Steatornis; species Steatornis caripensis. Next base: position 79,174 of record VZSC01006317.1, on the reverse strand, counting down.
ACTGTATTAGATCAGAGAAAAGGCTTGTGTGGTGTCTGATGCACAGAAATCATCAATGGAGAATCCCAGAGAACCCATTACAAGAACATGATCAACGTTTTCTTTGAGCTTATAGTGGTTTATGCTTCAGAAACTTCCTGGCCTAGACGAGGTATTCTTGGATATATCTTTCAGTATATTTTTTAAAAATGATATTATTTAAAATAAAACCACTACTAATCTCACCACTGATAAATAAAATTGAAAAAAGATAATGTAGTGTATCTGTATGGTGTGGGTAGAGTTTTTCTACCCTTGTATGTATCTGAGCGAGAGATACTTTTTGTGATTTGAAGCACCACAAAAGCAGAAATGAATAAAAGGATCAAATCAATGCCATTTGATCAAACATTTTTTTCAGCAACACAACATAATGAACAAGCACAAGTCATTCAGGTTTGGTATCCAGTACACTCACAAATAAATTTAAAGAATAATGTTTCAGGGAAGTATGGAAAACAAGACATTTCTATAAGCAGTTATAATTAAGTCAATAAGGCAAAAACAAGAGAGCAGTTAACAACTCTTCTCTGTACATCTTGGAGGGGCAGTGTTAAAGCCACACAGAAATAGCTTCACCAGAACTGAGAATTCTGTATTCATCTTGTTCTTCAGTGTTAGAGAAGCTATTGAGATGAAAGGCTATTATCATGCATAGTGTACATGATTTACCTATATGCTAAATTTCTCTGGGTTTTGTAGCGGGTTTTTTATTCATTTTCCTAAACAATTACTTTAATAGAAATATTTACAATTCAAATTTCTCTTTTCATCATTTTTTCACTGCAGGGTGAATTTTATCAACATGCAAATCAATAATTCAAAACTTACTAGAGACTGAAATAAAGATTTGATAAACAAGATAAGATAGCTTCTGGATACAGGCGGCTTTTTCTCAGCTTCTGTCTCCTATGAATATCACAATAACTTGAAATAGCACTTTAAATGATTCATTGCATTTGCTACTGCTTTTACACCTTTCGCTTTTTTTCCATGAACCTAAATTTACTTTTGAGATCTTCTTGCTGTTTAGGACAGTCTATACATCCTGACTAAGAGTATTAAAAATTGAATCGAACAGCTAATTGCCAGATATTTCAAACTGAATAGATGATTCCAGAAGCAAATAAACATCTCATGAACTTTCTGAAATGGCCTGTCCGCTTAGCCATCAACGCAATGGATGAAAGGTGCTCAGAAATCAACCTGTATCTGGACTAATCACATCTAACTCTGACCTCTTACAGCGAGGATGCCCATGGTCACTGATGAAACACAAGTGTCTAGCATCAGTGGGATGATTTACCATTATGAAAGAGCTCTTATTATGGAGTAATTCTGAAATCTCTTTTCTGTGATCTTTATTCTCTTTACTCTTGACTGTCTAACCATGGTGGACTTCAGCTGCCTAAACATAATTGTCAGGTGCCATGTCAAATCTGCTGGACTATCCAAAATGTTCACAGAGGTCCAGAAACAGACCTTTGAGAGATAGCTTTCTGGAGAGGTAGTTGGAAGCCAGATGAAATCTGTTACATCAACTCAAATGGCTCTAGGCACTTAAGTTAAGGAGAGGGATTCCGCTCCAGATTACAGGCAGATATGGCTACTATTTCTGACCTCCTACTATATTCAATGGATATACAATCAATTCATAGGACTTGATTCAGTTGCTTTCACATGGGGTCTGCTGTCATTTGAAATGCCTGGTGGCATCCTGACTGTTCTCTATATGCATGGATATTTCATGTGTCATTTCCAGTCCTCTCTGGGTGTCTTGGGTATAATAGAGCTGTTAAAATGGCAACAATTCTAAGTTCAGTCAGTTGAGTAGAGTCTGTCATAACAGCAGTCTAAGATACCTTTAAATACAAAGCTTTAACTGAAGCAACTTAGTGTTCAATGTTTTTGAAAATTGGACAAAAATACCACATTGCAAAATGATGAGGATAAATTCTGTTAATGAACTGTATTGTAAAACACTCAGCCACATTTTAACAGTGTATGAACAGTAGTAATTTAATTTCTTAAGTGCAATTCAGCAAAACTTCTCTTAAATACCTTCATTACTAACCCTTGAAAATTCTTCCTTTTCTCAATATTCTGCTAATTCTTTCTAGATGTTAATATTTCTTTACAAAAATCCTCATATAATTTTGTAGTCAGATGCAGGCTTTTCTCTCTGAGCTCAAGGCAGACAGATTCTAGCCAGATCTGAGACTGAATAACTGCAGTTAATAAGTCTATAGAATGAAGTAGAAAGCCACTGTGTCAGCAGCAGCAGGCTCATAACATTTACTTTAGACAAGGCAGAGACTTCAATGATTATGATGATTTGATTCAGTAATAAAGTCTCTTTGACATTGTTATTTCTACAGTTTTAGTGTGACCCAAGCTTCCAATGTCGCATAACTGCTTGCCTTTCTACATATATGCAATAAAAAATTTTAAGATACCCACTCCTAGCCATGAAAACTGAATGAGATCCTACAGGTTTTTGGGGTTTTTTACTTTTCTGTTTGCAAAATATCTTTTCAACAGATCACGGCATTGCAGTGATTGGAAGCTTTACATATTTGTTAGGGTTTTTTTATAAAAAACCCCTTATTATTTAACACAAATTTATTCACGCTCTACCAACATTTTAAGAAACTTCATGCAATGGTAGTGTTACCATGCAAAATGAATTATTTGAAAAATTACACAACAATATCAGGTGTTTTATAAAAAAAAAAAAAAAGGACAAAACCCCCCTACATTCACAAGTTCATTCTCCTGTGCAGTTATTCTACAGAATGACATGGAAAAAAATGCAGACAGATCATAGAATCATAGAATCATAGAATGGTAGGG
>VZSC01006317.1:35303-73400 GCA_013398225.1 Steatornis caripensis | reverse complement strand
GAGGTTGTGGAGTCTCCTTCTCTGGAGATATTCAAAACCCGCCTGGATGCATTCCTGTGCAACCTGCTCTAGGCTAACCTGCTTTAGCAGGGGGGTTGGACTAGATGATCTCTAGAGGTCCCTTCCAACCCCTACCATTCTATGATTCTATGATTCTATGATTCTATGATACCATTGGCCTTCCCGGCCACAAGGGCACATTGCTGGCTCATGGTGAACCTGTCGTCCACCAGCACTCACAGGTCCTTCTCTGCAGAGCTGCTCTCCAGCAGGCCAGCCCCCAACCTGTACTGGTATTTGGGGTTACTCCTCCCTAGGTGCAGGACCCTGCAGCCTTTATTGTACTTCATCAGATTCCTCTCTGCCCAGCTCTCCAGCCTGTCCAGGTCACGCTGAATGGCAGCACAGCCTTCTGGCAAGTCAGTCATTCCTCCCAGCTTTTTATCATCAGCAAACTTGCTGAAGGTGAAAATCCTTTCTATGGTGATGTATATGTATATGAAAGTGGGTAAACTGACACATTCGATGTTATGAACAAGGCGTATAAACAATATAAGGCTGTACTTTCTTAGCTAGAAATTAGTAAATTTCTTTTTCCTGTTTTTGTTCTCACCTACTATATGCTCTGTTTATCTTATGGTGCAGAGCTAACATTTTAGAACAATTCGTAAATTGACATAGGCATTATTCCAGTCCTGAAAATCTGATGCAGACGTAAAATGGATATACAACATTTCCTAGAATCAGGCCAAAGATTTGTCAAAAGTGTACAGTTCTTGCAAAGGATGAAAACTTACTAGATACCTTCTGAAATTATTACATCTGTGAGTGGGGATAAATCTAGCTTTAAGCTGATGAGACTTATAAAATAAACTATTACTAACTCTAATAATGCTATGCATAACAGTGGAATTAAAAACTGAACTCTTGATGCACCAACCAAAGCTGTTATTTGTGCCACAGAAGAGCTAATGGACTGAGAAATATTTATTTTAACAATAATTAGAACTTAAAATGTCTGTAAATGACAAAGGTCCTGTTCTCTATTCTGGAACTTAGTTTACACTGAAGTATAATTTACTACTCTATTGCTTGTGTCCAGAGATGGAGGAAATTAATACAGATTTGATAGGCATTTTGGGAAGACTGAGAGTGTGTTTTCCACAGTAATGAAAGGAACTGCTGACATTTGGCTGATGTGATTACTTTTTTGGTGTTTGGATTTTATTATATGTATTTACCATGCATAGTATGTTAGTGCAGCTATAGTCTTTCCTAAGTGTCATTTTATTATTTAAAATTGAGATTAAAAAACCCCAAACAAATAGAAGAATCTATCCTTTTAAATTAGAAATGCACTGATTTCTAAAAGTAAGGGATTAACCGAATTTAAAAATGCCATGGAAGATGTAACCTGGTTAAAGGATTCTACATATAGCCCCTTGTTTGAGGAAGTTCTGTTGCTAAGCAACAAAACCCACAATGTGTTAGGTTTGTAAAATACTGATTAATTAATATACTTAGTAGATAGTGAGCAAAGCCATAAATTATAATTGCAAGGTTATTTAAAGAAGCAGGTGAAACATTTCAGGTAGCAGCTTCAACATTCACTCAAAATTGGAGCCCATGATTAAACTTCCATTTCTTCCAGTGGGGAGATAAAAGCTGGACACTTGCAGATTTCAGTCTAAATGTATCTATGTTGAATATCCAATGCTCTGCAGGCTTACTACTTACGAGGAAAGATGTGTTACCAGAAATGAGTGGTCACAAGAATTCCTAATTATTACCTGATAATATACTACCTGATTTCTGATTATAAATCAAAAAAGAAACCAAAGCAAAGGTTGCATTTTTACATACCTATTTCATATTCTGTTGCTGAACAAAGCTGAGACTGCTGGAGAATAGGAGATGAATGACTTTTGTTATAATTTAATTGACTAATTACAGAAACAACACAAAAGCTTCAACCATGTAAGAGAAACTTAAATTGAGAGATCTCAAAAGATCAAATGAAAATTAAATAGATTTTGGAAAAGAGATGCTTTACAGTATCAAAAGGCACACAAGATCATGCTAAATTAATCAAGGAAATCTTATTAAAAATCCTGTACAGAAGTGTGATTCTGCTAAAGCTTTGCAACATTTCAAGGCTTGTAATGTCATAAGGAAGAACACAGAAACAAAAAAAAAATCCATAACAAACTTAATTATTAGCAAGTAGAGTAATTCAAAGAACAAAATGTGAGCAGCCCAGAATGTTATGAACATGAAAATAACAAAGAACACCAAGAAACCTTTCCTTGTTCGAGATATGACTGCCTCAGGTATCTGTATCTGAGGAAAAAAAAAAAAAACAACCCCCAAAACTCCTGTGCACAAAACATTGTCTTTATTGCAGGAGATGATACAGTATGAGTTTTTGGAAATGAGTCAGGCCATCGACACTGAAAAGACCCAAAATTGATGACTCTTACAGAGGCTTTTCCCGTAGAAGACATAAATATTCACTCTGGATAAGAGATCGAGAACTAGCTTTTGTGTTCGATCACCAAAAATGGTACGAAATATCCATGGCTCCTCATTACAAAAACAAAGTAGAAAGAAAACCATAATGAACTATACTAGTGATCATTATAAGTCTGTGCTGTGCAAGTTTAAAAAACACTGGCAGTTCATAATCTCTTGGGGAAGTTCAGAAACTGAAAGAAACACCTGTTGAGCTAAGTTGTATGAGTTATGATGTTTTGGGGTAAAGAATTACACTCTGGATGGTATTAGACAGTTATCCTCTGATGTAAGCTCAAAGAAGGAAGCATAAAACATACCTAAGTGTTTTCAGAGAACTAGATAATAATAATAGCAATAATACCATTAATAATAATAATAACAGCAATAATAATAATAGTGACAATAATAACAATAGGTATACTTTATATATGTCAATATATAATGTATCTCCACAACATCCTACCATTGATTTCAGTAGGCATTAACTTAGACTTTTTTACTTATGTTGTCTTCCTTAAACCAATGTAGAATTAAAATGATCTTATGACTGCATATGGGAGTAGACTATTTACTGTATTTTATTATTTTATATAATATTGCAATGCTGTGTGCTAAACTCTCTCAGATTACTTTTTTTATTTTGTTATGTATATTTTTAATTTAAGTCTAAATTGTCTTCTGATGAAGGAAGCAAGTATTCACTGTATTTTTTGGATTTGATTTTAGCTAAGCAACCTGAAATTCACTTGGAAATTGTGGACTGTACATGAAATGTTGTCTGGGTTAATTAGACACTTAATAAACCACTGTTTCTGTCATTCAGTTCTTTTTCTTGATGTTGAGATGTTCTTGATGTTGTAATTTGGGGAAAGATTCTGGACATTAGGACATGGATTTGTGAATCTCTGAGTGTATGAACAGAGTACAGTGCTTTATGGAGGTAAGTGATGTTGTGATAAGAGGGGAAGCCATACAGTTCTGTTAGGGAAGTACTCTTTCTACACTGAAATACCTTTATTTTTCTCTGATTAGAAAAATAGTCCACTAATACTGCTGTGTTGCACCTGGTGTTTGATTATGGGTCTGTGACATGCTGCTTTCTCACCTTCACCTGCTTCTATTACAGATTGTTTCCTATGAGAGTTATTTATTGGAGAAACCATTCTCAATGATTTTCTGGTTTATATAATGGCCTTTAACATTCATGGGAGAGGACAAAATTTATCTTTTTGTCAAATGTATATGAATAGATGCCTTTAGGTTCTTGGTGCTATTAGAATTGGATATCTAACTCCACTAAACTTTGAAGGGGAACTGGACAACTAACTGAGTTAAATCTTTCTGAAAATCAAATACTAAATATAAAATAATATAGCAATGTTATTTTAATTCTTTATAAATTATTTTCACTTGTTTGTCTAAATTAACAACTTTAATGGAGAATGCCTCAAAAAAAATTATCTTAAGAAAGCAAACCAGAATCTCTTTGGCTACAGAAGATGTACTTTTTGCACTCTGTGGAAATATCCTGAATAACGTGCATTGGTTTAAAAACAAATTACCACTACAGCACCAGCTGAATTGGCTGTTTCCAACTCACTAGAACTCTGTGTATTATCTGCTTGAAAGATTTGGGAGCTGAAGGGCGGTGGGGAGAGGTAGGAGGAATAGCTGTGCGTGGAAGGTAAAGGTGAGATAAGCTAAACTTGTATTCCCTTTCACTGGAATCTGTGTCTAATTGCTTTTCCTCTTAGAAATAATCTTGCACTGCTCAGTTCTAAAATCCTTACTCCTGCTGATTAGCACTTAACTGTGAGAGAAGGCTCCTGGGTAGCAATGACACTACTAAGAAGAACAGAACTACTCCAGCTGAGCAAGGGCTGCAGGATCAAGTCCACAAGAACTAGTGCTGAAAGATGTGCTGTTAAAGCAATTAGACCCGTAAGCAGGATAACTCCCCTTCTGGGATTTTAGTGTGAAAATGAAGGTCTAATAACATTCATTTTCATCATGTTGACTTGATAAGATTGTCACAACTAAGGTAGGCAAGATCTTACTGATTGAAAACCAGCAATACTACTGATAAGATTAGGAGAACACAATGGCATATATTGCCATGAAAGGTGGAAGGACTCTATTGACTGTATCAAGCAATGTGCTCTCACTACATTTCTGATAAACAGTATTTGCAAATATCATTTATGAGAGGAAAAATAAACTGTATGTAGGGTGATGCTTCCTTTCTGGGGTATATCTCCTTAGCAGTTCCGGTTTTTTAATTAACATATCTGACATTCCACAGTGTATATTAATCAACGTAGTATAGAAATAAAATACTTATTAATTACTTATTGTTTCTGCATTTTTAAACAATGGTGACCTCACTTTTTATTAGCAACTTTATACTCTGTTGTGTTTCATATTTATTAATATTCCATAAACTGAAGAAGTTGAAAAAAACACAAGGTCCATTAAGTTTGAAGCCAAGAATATCACTAGCTCTGACAGTGAAGTTTTACAATACGCTGCCTACTTTTTTATACTGAAATTACTGTTTATATACATATGAAATATATATACATTTGCAGAACTTAAAATATATTCAGAGACTAGTCTGTATTGTACTTCGCTGTGTAGAAGTAGGTTATAAAAAGAATCTGTTTCACAGCTCAGAAGCAGAAGGTTTAAATTTCTAGTTCTGCTGTGGAAGCAACAGAAATGGACCACAATATCAGTTCATGGTAGCAAAATCTGGAAAAGCCAGTAGCAATGATTTCTGATCATATGTTAGCAATATATCAGCTGTTACTTTCTGATTAAATGTGTGAGAATCTATATCTCAGCAGCAATTTTTGCAAAAGTAACTTCTTTCAATAAATCAGTGAGTGTTTGGTGGAGATTTTTTTATGTGAATGAAGCAGAATCTTAGAAAGGGAGAACAATATATTAAAACAAATTTGTTCTGAAAAAAATAATGCTTTGATACTAGAAACAAGCAGCACAGCAGGAGCTTAAACAAATGAAAAGAACCTTAGTGTTTGCTATTCTTCTCTGGTGACAGCTTTGTGGAGGGCATCTAGATGTTAAAGAGCAATTTAAGAGAAGGATCTGGCACCATGTAGCATCGTAGTATCACAACAAAGGAAGAAAATGAGTTCTTGTTCTTTTTTTTTCCCCATGAAATCCATACTGATAGTCTTTGTTTTCTATGTTGAATGTATTTATTTGGTGCATGTGTAGGGGAGGAGGGGAATGTTTTTGTAGTGGTATGCATTAAACTTACACTCAAGAGATTCTCCTGCCCTTCTGGACTTCTTTGTATTGGTTTAGTTTTTGCAGAGTCTCTCAATAAAGAATTTGTGGCTGGAAAGATTGAAAAGAGAGACATTCCCCAGTAAGGGAAAGTAGCTCCAGAGGCAGAGAGCCAATGTTCCTTCTTCTTCCGCTCAGGGAAGAAACAGTGGATCAGTCATGGAAAATGATGAAAATGTGTACAAACTTTTTATTGAAACACTAATAACATTCTCCTATTTTCCATCACTCATTAGCTTGATGACAATTGTTATTTCCGCTCACACATTGCCAATCCTCTCTCTGCACAGGGGACATAATGTAATTTGCTGCAAGAAGTAGCTCTGTTTATGAAGTAGTAAGGATGAAATTTCTTCTCACCTCACAGTTTTTCATACGGTACGTTTCCAAGGACCTTGACGCCAGGGATCTCTAACATAATGCAATGCAGCAGTGACTTTCTTCCCTCTGTTTCTGTCTCCAATAATGTTACATGTATGCTGCTGTGCTGCCTGAACTTTCACATTTTTCTTCCTTTTCTTCCCTGATTTCATTCCTAGATTGTCAGCAGCTAGAGTCATGCGGCCTAAAAAATCAGTAAGCCAGAGCAAATATATCTTCCTTTAATAACAGATACCTCTTTCCCACTTCTGTGTTATGGTTAGAAAAAGAAATGCCATTTGCAATAAGCAATATGCCACTTTTATAAAAAGAAAAAAAGAAAAGCTTTAAACAGTGCTTTGCAAGAGTCCAAGACATACAAAAAAGTATTTTCAGTGATGCTGATGCTGTCAGTCCCAGCAAAGATGCTACAAATTTGAGGTAGGTCTGGAGTTTATTATAGGCATTGATTACACAACTGAGTCTTAGTATTTATTTTCATGTATCCTTTTATCAAGAGTTCTTATGCATTACTGTTTGTTTGCTTTAATTTTGTTTACCCTGAAAAAATTACAATCAGAAAAATTTTAAAATTCAGAAGAATAATACGGACCAACACCAAAATTAATGGAAGACATTAATAATTCTTTTCATTTCAGTGAGGCTAGCATGAGGCTTTTAGAGTTATCTGTAAAAAATAGGAAATTTTTAACAAGAGTTAAACAACAAGACACACTAAACTTCAAACACTTTTCATAAAGTAAAAGTGTTTTTCTTCTCCATCAGAGTTCATGGGACACAAAAATAACAGAAAAGATGGAGGGAGGAAGGGAGGGAGGGAGGAAGGAAGGAAGGGAGGGAGGAAGGAAGGAAGGAAGGACAAATTAAAAATTTGCTGTGTTGTGTTTGTTTCCTCAAAAATGGGCAGAAGCATAAATGTGAAAGTAGCATGTTCAAATTTTGTCTCTGAGGAGAGGAGAAAGCAAAAGAAGGTCTTAGTGCAAATTGTGATGTGACTGTAAATATCATGAAAAGGAACATTGCATCTTAGGCACTTCCACAGTCTTATTCCCCGGATTCCAAGCATTTTTACATTAGTGGAGATTTCATTGGAATTGCTTCTGATCTGCTGAGAACACTGGTATGCATTCTTTTTCTACAAGATACCCTGCAACAAGGCATGATATAGTTTTAGTTGCATCACGATTTTTCTCAAATCTCTGTAGATTACTAACATAATCAGAAGTAATAATGAATTTTTTTCTTTTTTTTATCTCATGTAGTACTTTACAACACACATACTAGCTAACACTTTTTTTTAAAAAAATTACATTTTCTTATAAAAACCCAACACCTGAGTGTTAGAACTGGTGATCAGGCTATACTTTATTTAGGTATATTTAACTATATTCAGGTGTTCAGGTCAAAATCCTACATTCATCAAGCTTAAGTTTAGACACAATACATTGTTTCATTAAACAAGACTGCTACAAATGTTTAAAATTAACCATGACTTAGATTTGGTGAGTTTAGAGGTTAGAATTTCAAATATTTGGGGTTTTCCCTAGGTTATTTTATATGGTTTCTATATACAAAAATAGCAGTGATAAATACAAAACTAATTATTTCACTGCTCTATAAACTGACTGTTAGTGTTCTACTGAAATCTCAGCAAGGAAGAGAAAGCAGAAGCGTCAGAGACAAGAAAACATGTCCATCTACATTTGCTCTTTTTTTGTCAGATCCACTGTTTTTATTCAGTGAAACAGGAACAGGATAAAGATGCCCATGGGAAGCCATTTGACTGCTGGGAGCAACAAAAAAGACAATTTAAAGACTCTTACCTGTCTTTATTGCTATACTTTACACACCAGATAAATTCAAAAAACACGTCAGGTCTGAAGCATAAAACCATAAAAATATGTCAGTTCACATGCTGCAAAAGCAATGGTTGTTTAACTTTAAATCCTGTAATTTTACTTTTTTATAGACATATTAATTAACATTATCAGATTGAAAAGTAGAGGAGCTATTTTAGGTCATATTTGTATATGTTAAAGTAATATTTCAAAGTAAATATTCAGAAATAAAACTTGAGTGGTATGTTGTAAAAGTGAATAACATGATGCCCACATTCATATGTGGAATAGGGTATGGCTCTTGGAAATCTATTCTTTTATCTATTTGTCCCACTCCTGCTGCTATTTTTGCTAGTCAGGAAAAGGTTTCCAGCCCGTATCTTCTTCCATTTAGAAGCCTTTCTGTTGTGGGTTATAGTCAATGATTTAGCTAGTTTGTTGTAATGCTTGGCAGAACATCCTCAGGCTTATTTTCACAGCTAAGCAAGATTTTGCTAGATGGTCACTGAATTCAAAGTCTTTTTCAGACAACTCAAGAGGGAAAATTGCTGATTCTTTGGAAAATGCTACATTGTATTTATTGAGTTAAAAAAAGCAATCTTCATTTAGGATGATGTGGATAATTTATGTAACCCAGCATAGCTAAAATTTTTAAAGAAAACTGTACCTATTTTTTTAACCCTTACAGTATGACTGCGAAAAGCTATAAATAAATTTCTATCTCCTCTGACATGGCATTAGCAATTATAAGCCAATGTTAATATTTTAAGCATTAATCACTTCTGATGCAACTTTCAATGCAAATTCGGTAAGACTGACCCCTAACAGATTTGCAAAACAGACACCAAGTAGTATATTTGATTCCAAGTCACATTTTTCATTAGTTCTGCTGCTGAGAAGGTTCCTGAAAAACATTTCTTCTTTAGATGAAGGCAATCTTGTTTTGTTCTAATTCACGACACAAGAACCACTTTTAAGCTAAATAAAAAAATCATCTCTGGCAAGTTTCATTCAAATAAATTATGATATTGTTAAGCCAAATACATACTATATTTTGTTCTTTACCTGCTCTCCTTCACCTGGAGTGCTCTAACCATTGTGCTATAGCACAAAATACAGGCAACAACCTGTGGAATAGTAACTGTGAAAAAAAGAAAAAGTAAGACACAGTGTGCAAAAAAAGAGAAGTAAATGGAGCAAAAAGTCCTTTATGAAGCAGAAAGAAAACTACACCAAGAAATCTTTGTACATTAATCCAGTCTCACTCCTTCCTACAAGTGAGATTAGTGCTGCTTTCTATGTAAAAAGTCATTCATGAGGGACAAAATTTTTTCACACGCCTTCAGAACTAAGTTTTGGGGAAATTAAAGGAAAATTCTGAACAGTATTGTTTTGATTTGTTTTTTTAAATCCTCCCTTTAGACTACTTTTGCAACCAGTGGTGACCTAGTTCAATATTTCTTCTGGACAGTAATGAAGAAGATGATTTTTTTTTCAGGGTTAAAAAACCAAAATCAAGTCAACTTTAACTTTTTTTTTGAAAGATAATCTTGGTTCTTTTACTAACTTCATCATTCTGCTTAATGCTGCATTTGACTCTGTTTATGTTGCTTCAAAAAAGCTCTAAAATAATCCCCTTCTGCAGAAGCAGTTACCTGTATATAAGACAATCTCCAACCCTTTCATTCATCAGATGTATATGAGACAGTAAACACACCTTCGTGATTGTTTGTCAGTGTTGTAGATACATCAAGGCTTCTGTAGTCTGTCCATGAGGTGGTCTCATTTCAAGCATCTCCATGCCTACGGGTCTGATTCCAGTAAAAATGACTTTTCAGGCTAACTATTGCAGCAGCAATTGAGGGTATAAGAATTAAGGGTATAAGAAGTCTGAGAAACAGCTGAAAACAAACAAATAAATAAATAACCAGAAAATAGATCTGCATGCTGAGCTGCAGAAAACAGAAAGCATGGAAGATGAGACTATATTCCATTTCCTTACTAATGTTTGCATACATACCTACCCCAGGACTGTTTGAAAGCTTCTCCTTCTGAAAAGGATCTGCAGACCAGAATCTGTCTAAAAGAAAGAAATCTTAGGATATTTTCAGTCACTACAGAGAAATTGGCACTGTTAAAGCATAAAACACCTCCTTTTAAAAGAATTATATGGTTTATGCCTCAAAAAAGAATCTGTGGAATATATAGTCCAGAATGTCTAATTGGACCCATACAGAATGTCTAAATAGACAACAAGAGCTTGAGGTTTTTGTTTCTCTAATAAACTCAAATTAACTGAGTATCTGTTTCTCAAAAGTTTGGGTACTTCATGAATTCACTGAAGGCGGCTAATCTTAAGATAATGACTGTGCGTGATCCTTTATCAACAGTAAGCTTTCATTTAGGATGGGATTTTACTATTCTGATTTACTTAGACAGTATTCCTGCTTAGCTGCAATGGTCTAAAATCCTCTTCAGGTCTTCAAAGTCAATTATGTCATGTCAGGTCTAATCCTTGACCAGTTCCTCAATTACCTAAGCTATGTGTTTTATTCACAGTCAATGGCTCTAGAGAATGTGACAAAGTCTTTTCAATACCACTGGTGTTGGCAGAAGAATGAGATCAAGTTTTAGGTCATCACATAATAGTAGTTTTCCTCGTATTCTTGTTACTTCCTCTTTTATTGTTTTTGTTTTTTGTTATAGAGCAGGAATACCTTTAAGGAAATTTAAGAGTTTGCTTTATTTTATTTTAATCTATCATGCTTAGCATTATAAAGTAGGGCTTAAACAACATTGTTGCAAGACTATTATCAAAACTCCTTCCCATATCATAAATAATTCTGAAGATCGTAATCAATGTCAAGGTAAAAGTAACATTTGCCAGAATTTTTTAGTATGTGTATGTAGATATATATACACAGTTATTTTGAATAGCTCAGAAATAAAAAATAACTTTGAAATTCAGTGTAATTTATTCCTCTTCCTTCCTTTTGGAATCTGACTTCCTAAAATCTCAGAAGCTGTCCCAAAATTCTTCATTCAGAAAATTTATTATTATTCTCTTTAAACAGTCTCTTTCAGATTTTTTTGTTTAGTTTAGTCTATTTTTTTGAGTAATTTGCTATTCATTTCATTGCAAAAGGTACACTTTCATACACTACTAACTCCATTTAACCAAACTTATTTTTTAGAGGAAAACTAAGTCTTCAGTAAAGATCACCATAAAGAGTAGAAAATGGAAAATTCTATCAATCTTGCATATTAATGTTTTATAGTGGTTAACATCAAATGGAAAATATAAATAAAATATACCATATCTATACTAAATTATAGGCAGTAAGTCTTTCAGGCACCTGTTTCCCATTGATGTAGATGAGAAAAAAAATTTCTAAATGTGTTTGTGGCTCTAGACTTCAAATTTTAATTGTGTTATTATTTTATTAGGCAAAGTTGAAAACATCACTGAATCCATTGTGCAGTCTATGCAACCTGCCCTACTTCTGTGATGCAGAAAGTTGCAAGTAAATATTTTAGAAGAAATATTTATTGTTATATTATTTTTTAATGAGTTGCAATATTTATTTTATTCCTACACTATAACAGCATGGTGAGATATTTATTACAACAGGATAAATATTTCATTTTTAACATGTGCCTCTTAACTCTGCAGATTTAACTATGATGATGGGAATTCACTGGTCAGACAGGAAAAGTAAATTATCACCGGCAGCTCATGGAGATACAGAGGAGCTATAACGCTATAAGGCATATGATTAGGCTAAGGAATAAGATTATAATGATAGACAGTTAAGAGGGGGAAGTCCTGAGATCAGAGAAGATTTCATAAATATTCAGCATTTCAGCACTGTGATTATTTGAAATCAGTATCAGAACTCTTTGAGAAATATGCATTTCCTACGAAGATCTGAATTTGTCTTTTCTATGAACATTTTCTGTTAAAATTTGGAGGGGGTGGTGTGGTGTTGTGAATGTCAGACTATTCCAATATTCTGTCTGTCGTCAAAGCATAGTATTTCTGAACTCCATATTGTAGACATTTTCCTAACTATTATGAGTTCAAATTCTTGCTGGCTTATGGAAAATTGAAGACAATTTGTTTGTTTAATGGGTGGAACTGGAGAAATGAGCGGAACTGGAGAAATGAGCATTCATGAAGCTGTTGCCCTGTTTGGGTCCAGAATCTTGTTCTCATAGTCCACTGATAATGACATAAAAATGAAGTTACTTGCTATGGGATAGTTTTCCTACCTACTGTTTAAAACTGTCAAAGTTTCCTCATATACAGTTTCTTCAAATTTCACTTTAATTAATACATTAATATAATTATTTTTCAACAAAAACTTAAAGCTTTCTATATTTGAATTGCTTGGGCACCCTAGTGCGGATGACCACAGCTGACAGTAGTACGACGAGATGTACAGATTTAAGAGACCAGGACCGTTCTTTGCACATGGACAACTGTACTTGCATGTCAGAGGTTAATAAGAGTAATGCAATGAAGCTAGCCTTTCCTTTCTTTGTGATCACGGATTTATGAGCAACAAAGAATATATATTTAAGTATTAAAAATGGACAAAGTGAGAGCCTCAAACAGCAACTATCAATGGGCACACATTCTCTTTTAACAATACTGCAGTAACTCGATTTCCTTGAAGTCCAGAAGAAAATAATTTGGATTTAAAATTCATTTTTTTAATTATTAAGAGCCTTGAAAATGTGATAACTATATAATAGAAGTTATTCATTCAAATAAATACATAATTGCAATGTAGAAAATATTTAAGAATTGGTACATCATGGTACTGGAACTGTATCACTATATCTCATCATTATCATTCCTAGTAATAACAAAAACAAGAATAGCTCCTCAAACATAATTAGCACTTCTGAAGAGCTATGTCCATAGTAATAATGAAGATCAAGCTAAAATAACCATGGGAAATCAGCAGGTAACTTGAGATTAAATAGCCATTGCAGATAGTTTGAAGATTAAGGCTACATACCAAGGAACAAAGAAAAAGTAAGTAGGGACAGAAAAGGTTCTTCAAGAAAACAGCTTTACAAACTGGATCTGGGCATGGGTGCCAAGCAGGTCTAAGAGTGGTGTTGATTCTCAGGGGATCTGTGAATGTGTGTGTACTTGTGAACCTGGAGAACGTGGCGTGTGTACTGCACTAGTGACCTTCTCTGCCAGCCCAAGAGGAGGAGGGGACGTGGCTGTCAGTGCCTGTGTCTGGTGTAAGTCCTGAATGTGGCTGCTGCTGGGGGCAGCATCTTGTCTGTGGCTGTCTGTGTGACCAGCTGTGTCTGTGTCTTCTGTGCGTGTGTCTGCATCTCTGTGTCTGTGTCTACATCTCTGGAATATGTGCTCGGCTTTGCTACTGGTTGAACCTGAAAACAGAAAAGTAGTAGCTGCATCTCTCAGCTTAAGCACAGACTGCAGGGCACTGGGCAGAAGGAGTCCTGGGCTGTACCTGCTGGAGGAGCTGGCTGTTCTTAAAATCCCTTAACATCCTCAGCCTGTTCTTAATCTGTGTGGTGGCTTGACCTTGGCTGGCTGCCAGATACCCACACAGCTATTCTCTCACTGCTCCTCCTACACAGCACAGGGAGAGGAAATAAGAAGAAAAATCTCATGGGCCACGATAAAGACAGGGAGATCACTCACCAGTTACCATAGCAGGCAAAACACACTTGACTGAAAAACTCAATATAAGCTGGCAATGTCTGCTCATGGCCCAGAAAGCCAGTCACATCCTGAGCTGCATCAGAAGAAGTGTGACCAGCAAGTCAAGGGAGGTGATTCTGCCCCTCTTCTCTGCTCTCATGAGACCCCACCTGGAGTACTGCATCCAGCTCTGGGGCCCCCAATGTAAGAAGGACATGGATCTGTTGAAACCAGTCCAGAGGGGGCTACAAAGATGATCAGGGGGCTTGAGCACCTCTCCTATGAGGACAGGCTGAGAGACTTGGGGTTGTTCAGCCTTGAGAAGTCTGTAGGGGGACTTTGTAGCAGCCTTTCAGTACTTAAAGGGGGCCTACAGGAAAGATGGGGAGGAAGTCTATCAGGGAGTGTTGGGGTGTGACAAAGGGTAATGGTTTTAGACCGAAAGTAAGTAGATTTAGCTTACGTTTTAGGAAGAAATCCTTCACAGTGAGGGTGGTGAGACACTGGCACAGGTTGCCCAGAGAAGTTGTGGATGCCCCCTCCCTGTAAGTGTTTAAGGCCAGGTTGGATGGGGCCTTGAGCAACCTGATTTAGTGGAAGATGTCCCTACCAACGGCAAGGGGATTAGAACTAGATGGTTTTTAAGGTCCTTTCCAACCCAAACCGTTCTATGATTCTATTACTGTATGACTTATGGGAAATTAATTTATCGCCAACAAAAAGAGTAGAATGGTGAGAAACAAAGACAAAATTAAAAAAACCCCCCACCATTCCCCACCCCATCCCTTTTCCTGAAGCTCAGTTTTACTCCTTCTATCCGCACCTTGAGAAGTGCAGGGGAATGGGGAAGGGGGACTGTGATCGGTCCATAATAGCTCCTCTCTGCAGCTCCTTCCTCCTCACACTTTTCCACTGCTCCAGTGCAGGCTCTCCATGGGCTTTAGCTTCTACCAGTTCCAACATGGGACCCTCCACAGGCTGCAGTCTGTATATGTGCTCTATGCTAGTCCTTCACAGACTGCACGGGGACAATCTGTCTCACCACGGTCTTCTCCATGGACTGCCATCTCGGCTCTGGCACCTGGAGTACCTCTTCCTCTCATCTTTTTTTTTTTTCAAATTATTATTATTTTCTTAAATGAACAGGTAAGTTATACTAACACTTGAGTATCTTGCGTGGTGAAAAGGAATGTTACTTATTGTGTATAGAGACTATATATAGAGACTAACATTTGATAACTAACATTAGAAAATTAATCCCCTTCTTATTGACTTTGTGTGTTGTGGTAGAGGTTAAGATATACTACTGTATCACTTTTCTGTCAGTAGGCCACAGTGCAAGCAAAATCAGTGCCCAGTGTGTCTATAAGTTAAGGAGACTTGGAATGCTTCTTAGGTAAAATATCTCTTCTTTGCACTAACATTTTTCCAATCTGAGGACAAAGGACTTATTTATACATCTACTATGATGGAAATGAAGTGAAAAATCTAGACAATAAAGAATTTAAATACTGGGGAAAACACACGGGGTTTTTTTCCATTATATTACATCAGATTATTCGAGGTTGGTTCTTGTGCAGGGAAAATGATAAGTGTCACGTATGAGGACATGAACTTTTAAGCAACAGTGAAGGGAACCTTGGGTCCTAAATAAATTTTACCTAACTCCAGCTACTTATTTGCCCTTAATCTCCTTTCAGTGAAGTCAGCAACCACTGTGAGGCTATTACAGGCCTTAGATGGGTTCACTTGGGTCTGTAAATTTCTTCTTCTTATAATTTCCTTTTTATTAAAAGTACATTATTTCATTAAAATAGAAAATTAGGCAGAAGGAGGGTGTTCAGATAGCACAGAGAAAGCACAGAAAGCTGGATGAAATGTACTGGGGGAATTTCACACCATGCTGAAAGATGTAACTGCTAACATTGCCTAGAAGAGCAAATAATGCACTAGAACACTGCTACCTTTGATTTTGGAAAGGAAACTATCAAACTTTAAAAAAAAAAAAACAGTAAACAAATAAGGGAAACTTCCCCTCAAAGTGCAAAGTACTTCAGTCTCTATGTTTCTATGACATTCATCAACTCCTCCTCACCACCCATCCAAGGTGGAAAAATTGTACAAAGTAAAAACAAAATCAGTCTGCTCCACCAACTCACTGCTAACCAACACAAAGTCGTACTGTCAATGAAAGAACAACTGCGAAAGACACTAAGAGCTGACGCTCTTGTCCAAATGCAGGCATCTAGTGCTGTATGAGACACCCTACGATATCAGAATTGACATAGAGCTGGTAGATGTGACATGAGACCTTTGGCACTGCTATGTCCTTCTCAAGTCGCAGTGGAAACTGCGAGACATACTCTAGGGCACACCAGAGAGTACTACATATTCATGTTCAGGAAAATGAATAATGCTCTGGCTTCAATGAAACTTAAGCAACTCAGACATTGAGGGTAAAAGCATCAAATTAGAATTTTGCAAGACTGGAGAAAAGTTTATTTTATAATAGTTATTCCCAAGGTCTAGTATAGGAGTATGGGTTCATCATGGCCCAAATTTTCAAGACCAGAAATCAGTATCAAACCTGATTTCTGTGCCTTTTCACACTGTATAGATTTTTTTTTATCTAATTAAGCACTTTATAGTGCAAATTTTTGTTTCACCATTTGTTTTCTGCTTTTTCTATTTTCATGCCTTTTTTTCTCCTTGTATATTCCTATTTTTGGCCACAGTGCAGGTAATTGTCTTCCAGAACCAGTGTAGACTTCACCGATCACTAGAGGAAACGTTTTAGCATATCAGACTTTTCTCATGAAATAATATCTTGAAATAGGCAAGGAATCTTGAATTATTAAGGTATGTTTCGAAGAATTAAAAGATACTGTTAGAACTGTGTAACCTGTGTTAAAACTGTAAAACTAAAGAGGAAAAAATTGTTAAAGTCTCTATATTCTGATTAAGTTTACTTCTTTCTTTTGCTAATAGCATTTTTTTATTCTTAAACTGGAATCATTCAGCATTTACCTTCTATTGTGACTCCATTGGTATTTATACTGTGCTTTTAAAATTAATGTTTCACAAAATATTTTGGATTAGCAATGAAATATATAAGCAGTATATGTCAACTGCTGATTTTATTGGACAGTCAGCAACATCCTGTCTACATTTATGAATATTTGCTTTAGTGGTTGATCTCTATTAATAGTTGATTGCTGATGATAACAGAAAGACTCTTCCCCAAAAAAATCTTCAGATCACGTCCTGTAAGAAAATGTTGGCACACAGAAATTTACCAGTGTGAATTTTAAGATTATTCTTCTTGCCTTCACATAGGAAATATTTGTAAGGATAACTAATCACTGTTTTGAAAAGGTGATGCTAGTGCAAACTGTGCATCACGTCTAATTTCATCTTGTAAATAAATATAATAATTTGTCTGAAAATCATTTGTGAAATATATCATAGTTAGGCACCTTCAAAAATCTTTTTTTTTTCCATGATCTGCTATCACTGAGAGAGCAAGCATGCCTAGTAGACATAACATAGGGTGTCAAGACACCTCAAAGGTGATATACATTATCTTGGAAAACATGGTTAACATTTAGTTGCCTTAGTTTCCCATCTACAGACTGAAGACAAATATGCAATTTTTGTTTTGAGAGCTACTGTTTACTACTGCTAATCCAGACCTTTCTTGACTCAAAGAAGCTATGAGCTTGAAAATATTTTCTAAATCATTTAAAGGACAGCTTTGGGATGAGGGTAACTCATAATTTTCAAGGGTAAGTAAGATCCATGAATCAAAGATGCCATAATCACAGGGGTCACTGGCAGTTAGAGATAAATGTTTCCTGCTGTGAATAGCTGTCCATTCTACTTCTCGCTTTAGTTTAATATTTTTGGCAATTCAGTTATGAATAGATAACAAGGTAAAATGGAACTACAATGGTAAGAAGCTATTTGGGGAAAATTCAGCAATTATCGTTAGCTCACTACTGCATGCTACTTTAATATTCCACAGTGTTATTTAAATTATCCATTTACAATGAGAATATCATTACAGTTTTTAGATGTCACAGAGAAAATGTTTTCTAAGCAGAGATTTGTATCTCAATAATTTTAAAGTTCTGGTCAAGAGAATGAAGGATTCAGGAGTACTGACTTGTATGTAAACATTAAAAAAAGAAGAGTTACTGGAAGTAATGAAAATGATTGTGGTGGGATTAAATAAAAAAAAGAAAGACTTATGGGTCAAGATAAGGACAGGGAGAGATCATTCACCAATTACTGTCATGGGCAAAACAGACCTGACGTGGAGCAACTAATTTATTTTATTACCAATCAAATCATAGTAGGATAATGAGAAATAAAACCAAATCTTAAGACATCTTCACCTCAACTCTTGCTTCTTTCCAGACTCAAGTTCACTCCTGAATTCTCTACCTCCTCCCCCACCAAGCACCACAGGGACACAAGGAATGGGGTTTGCAGTCAGTTCATCACACATCATTTCTATCACTCCTTCCTCGTCAGGGGGAGGACTCCTCACACCCTTCTCCTGCTCCAGCATGGGGTCCCTCCAACGGGAGACAGTCCTTCATGAACTTCTCCAACATGAGTCCTTCCCAAGAGCTGCAGTTCTGCATGTGTGAATCCAGCGTGGGTCCCTTCCAGGGGGTGCAGTCGTTCAGGACTGATTGCTCCAGTGTGGGTACCTCACAGGATCACAAGTCCTGTCAGCAAACCTGTTCCAGCATGGGATCCTCTCTCTCCACAGGGCCACAGGTCCTCTCAGGAGCCTACTCCAGTGTCCCATGGGGTTACAGCGTCCTTTGGGCATCCACGTGTTCTGGCATTGGGTCCTCCACAGGCTGCAGGCGGATATCTGCTCCACCATTAACCTCCATGGGCTTTAGGGGAATCTCTGCTCTGGCACCTGGAGCACCTCTTCCCCCTCCTTCTTCACCTACCTTGGTGTCTGCAGAGTTGTTTCTCTCACATATTCTCACTCCTCTCCCCTAGCTGCTGTTGCGTAGCAGTTTTTTCCCACCTTCTTAAATATGTTACAGCAGAAGTGCTACCACTGTTGCTGATGGGCTCAGCCTTGGCCAGCAGTGGGTCCATCTTGGAGCTGGCTGGCATTTGCTCTATTGAACATAGGGGAGGCTTCTAGCAGCTTCTCACAGAAGCCACCCCTGTAGACCTGCTACCAAAACCTTGCCATGCAAACCTAGTACAATGATGCTTAAATAACTAGAATAAAAAAAANCCCCCACCAAGCACCACAGGGACACAAGGAATGGGGTTTGCAGTCAGTTCATCACACATCATTTCTATCACTCCTTCCTCGTCAGGGGGAGGACTCCTCACACCCTTCTCCTGCTCCAGCATGGGGTCCCTCCAACGGGAGACAGTCCTTCATGAACTTCTCCAACATGAGTCCTTCCCAAGAGCTGCAGTTCTGCATGTGTGAATCCAGCGTGGGTCCCTTCCAGGGGGTGCAGTCGTTCAGGACTGATTGCTCCAGTGTGGGTACCTCACAGGATCACAAGTCCTGTCAGCAAACCTGTTCCAGCATGGGATCCTCTCTCTCCACAGGGCCACAGGTCCTCTCAGGAGCCTACTCCAGTGTCCCATGGGGTTACAGCGTCCTTTGGGCATCCACGTGTTCTGGCATTGGGTCCTCCACAGGCTGCAGGCGGATATCTGCTCCACCATTAACCTCCATGGGCTTTAGGGGAATCTCTGCTCTGGCACCTGGAGCACCTCTTCCCCCTCCTTCTTCACCTACCTTGGTGTCTGCAGAGTTGTTTCTCTCACATATTCTCACTCCTCTCCCCTAGCTGCTGTTGCGTAGCAGTTTTTTCCCACCTTCTTAAATATGTTACAGCAGAAGTGCTACCACTGTTGCTGATGGGCTCAGCCTTGGCCAGCAGTGGGTCCATCTTGGAGCTGGCTGGCATTTGCTCTATTGAACATAGGGGAGGCTTCTAGCAGCTTCTCACAGAAGCCACCCCTGTAGACCTGCTACCAAAACCTTGCCATGCAAACCTAGTACAATGATGCTTAAATAACTAGAATAAAAAAAAAAAAACACCAAATCCTAAACGAAAAACATAAGGATCTTTAACATGTCAATTAATTGACTGTCCCACCCCAAAATTCATCTTCAGCATGTTTACCTGTAATGCAAGTGTTCCTTGTTTATAAACTGTACATATGCAAATCTCATGCATCAAAGAAACTTCAACCACTAGAAGATTTGTGAGTCAAGTTTTGAAGTTAAATAGATTAGAGTGAAAAAAAGGAGAGTGTGGAAGGTTGGGCTGATGAGTCCAATCCTGGTGTTTTAACACTGTCACAATTCTTCTTGTATTTTGACCAAAACTCCCTATGACATCACTGTTTGAGAAAAAGGTTTGAAGAGTTCTGTGAGAGTCCTTTTCCCTGAAATTTGCTTTTGTATTATAACTTCCTGCAACTACCTTCTTACTTAAATGCTTGACAATACAAAAAGATTTGATGATAATTTGGTTTTCAAACTTGATATAAACCATGCACTTACTAGGCAAAGCTGATTTTTCTTCCTGTTTCAACTCATAGCTTTCATTCAGATAAAAGTACAAAACCATAAGCATTTCTAATATTTATTATGTTTCTTGTTTAAATAAAATGAAAATTGCTTTCAAAGCTAGGCTCTGTGACTTTCAGCAGTCGAGAAAAGAAAAAAAAATAGGAAAAAAATTTAAAAAGAAACAGGCTAAATAATAGATGACATTTGATTTCCACACTATATCATTCCAAAGCAGATTTATGGAGAAAATATACAACTAAGCAATAATCAGACAGCCCTGGGAGTAAAGACCCTTCTTAACAAAATTTTGGTAATGTTAACATGTCTTATTTTTAACAAAGCATCACATTCTGAAGAACAACACATTCTAAATTGTGTCAGGCATTTTCTAACTGCATCTAGTTAACAAATAAAAAGGTCCCAAACAATGTGATTGTACATGAGAGATGCCCAGAAGACATCATCTCCTTTTAAATATTGTCTTCTTTGTTAACAGTGGGAAGAGGACAGCAAAATAAAACAAAATGCTCTTTTCCTGTATTTGAAACAAATGGACGACATTATATTTTTTTTTTTCCTTAGGAAAATAGATGACATAAGAAGATGGACAGGTCACTGGGCAGCAAGCAGAACAGATTAAATCACCCAAATAAGAGGAACAAAAAATCAGGTTTTCTCAGACGCACACTGACGCCTTGATTTTTTTTTTTCTTTCTCTATTAATACAACACTGCCATATCTTGTTTGGTATTCAAAAATGACAGTAGATATCCTGTCTTAACCTCCAATGGCAACATGTACAAATCACAATGTTATTTATCATTGTTGTGAGATCAACTTAGAAGATGCTATTTATGGAGTCTGTAATATCACTTCATACAGCACCTGATGTGTCCTTGGAGGTCTGCTATCTGAGTGTTGACCAGACCCAAACTTGCTTTTCTAATGAAATTTGACAAGGCTGCAGCTCTAAGTAGTGTATATGCACTTGAGCATCTCTTTGCTCAATAAAAATTAAATGCACAGAAAACCTGTGCAAGGTTCTCAAGTAAACTATGCAGGTTTTCCTGCTGTTGTTCTATCCTATTACATTTATACTATCGTCTATATATATTTGGAAGAAAAAGTTATAAAGAAGTAGACATGAGATTTTAAAAAAGGTACAGTGCTGTTTTGAGTTCTTTCAAAGGCAAAGGTTTTATGTAGCTTACTTTAATTATATGATTGAAATTTAATTATATTATAATTATGAAAGCAATTACTGTTTTGTATGTTTCATTAAAGCTGCATACATTAATTGTACCAAACTTCTGTTGATGAGCTTAAATAATATAAGCAGATGTTTACAGCAGAAAAGCCTGGTTAGCCTTCTATTGTAACAGTCCTCTTACAAGGTGACTGTCTTCAGAAAGCAGGTAGCAATTGAGTATAATACTGGCAATTTTCAGTTCTTCATTTATTCTTTTTGCAATTTTACACTATATATACGTACATATATATATACACAGAAACACACACGCATTTATATATAAATATACACATATTTTGAACTTAATTCTCAGTCTGTGGCATTACAATAAGAATTAAATTGATTCAATAGTTTACATCTATATTTTAAATGGAGATAACAATCATAACATCTGTTTAAATCAGGAAAGGTAAATAAACTGCTTTTTAATACCAAGTAATTAAATGGGGAAAATTTCAAGGGGGTCTAAATTGGCCTGAGTGCTTGTATTTCCAATAAAGTAAATTAATAGAAACTGTATTTCCTAACCCATAGCTATAATTCAGCACAGTGTGAATATGTACTATTTACATGTATGTAAATGTACATAAATGTACTATTTACATTCATCTATTATAAAAATTGTATATACTTTTTACAAGACTAAAGTTTCTAAGCCCCAGCAGGAGGATATATAGATTGGCATTATCAGCAATAAAAATATCACTGTTGCATATTGTCAGACTCAAAATCTTCAATCCATGGAGTAGTTCTGTCATAAAAGCACTGAATTTAGCATATTTTCTTCTTTAAAGTAAACAATTTAAATTGTTAACTTTCATAGTCTTAGTATATCATAGAATGTTTTACATTGGAAGGGACATTAAAGACCATCTAGTTCCAACACCCCTGCCATCGGTAGGGACATTTTCCATTAGATGAGGTTGCTCAAAGCCTCATCCAACCTGACCTTGAATACTTCCAGTATGGGAACAGGACACTGTGTCCCTGTTCATGCTTTATTTTGGTGACACAGCACATTTTAATAAATGTAGTTCCTTTGGATTTCAGAAATTGTTGTTTATCTAATCTAATCACAATTCAAAATGTGCAACTTCTAGTTATCAAGGTATACATTTGCTTATCATATTGACTCTGACTGAGAGAATTTAAATAAGCAATGAAGAACATGCTCATTTGGGGCTGGTTTTTTCTTGTTTTTTTAATCACAAGACTTTAGAGTAACTTCACATTTTTTTCTGTGTATTGACAGAAATTCAAATGGAAGATGTCTGACAGTACTTACTCTGTTTGTTCTTTCAGGATGATCAGATATTCCTGATCACAGTATCTGCTGATTCCAGGATTTTTTATGTGAACTGCAACACCCCATTTTGAACAGAACTCGGGAATTTTCATTTTACATACGACATCTAGAGAGTTCTGGCAATACCTATAAGGGGAACAACATTTTGATACTAATCTGTAATCAGGAACACTATTGACCTTGAGAGAAAGTCACAGCCAATATCCAAAGTCATTTCTCTGGCTCCTCAAAGCTCTGAACCAGAGAGCTCATTCCACTTCTCCTCCTTCCTCCCAGAGGTCCTACTAGGTACTTGATCCTCCTTCCCTAGGCACCACAGTCTCTGATCTTTTCTGCAGATGAAAAGTATGTTGAGATAGTACTAAAATAACCCACAAAACTTGGGGTGAACACAAGAGGATTTCTCCAGCAGAAGAGCTTTGAAGAATCTCAGTCAACTGAAAAAAAATATATCAGATGTGTGAGTCTTTTTGTGTGTGCCGTGCAAGAGGGGAGACAAGGCATGGGAACGAAGTTGAGAGATTGTTTACATGTATATAAGAGAAATCATAAACAGTTAAAAAATAAATTAAAACAGAGATTTTAAATTTCAGTAATGCAGGCTGATGCTGGTATAATTTACAGTACTGAGCAGAGATTTAAGCCCATTATATAGAACAGCCTGAATGTAGGAGGAGAAGAGAACTGCCAAATACACTAACATGAATTCATCGTGCTGAAAACCCCCATATGTTTGTTTAAATGTGTTTGTACATATTCTGTATATTTATATATATTAAATAAGCAACATTAAATCAACATGAGGGATTTTGAAGTTAGCAAAACAGACAGAAACAAAATTACTGTAAAATCAAAACACTGCAATAGCAAGGTGTGGACTATGTGACCTAAGATGTTATTTTTCATTTTTCATTCTTTTTGTGATAAATTTGTATGCATTCAGATATCAGATGCTCCAGGAGATTTTATCTCAAAATTCAGTATTATGTGCTCTTTCTTAAAATAAATAAATAAATATACCTCATGCACATTTTTCGGCTTTAGCATGGCTAATCCTGACATTATGTGTCGACTTACAAATACTTGCTTCATTTTAGGAAAATATTTTCTTTACTACATATTTCAGCAGACTGTGTTAAAAACCACTTATACTGTGGTCTAGTACTCTCTTTTTACTGGATCTCCAGACTGAAGAAAAGATTTTTTTTCCTTGCATTTTGAGGAGGTGATTAGCTTAGAAAAACTAGAGAATCAAATTTCCCTAGTATAGTACAGCCTTTAAATAGTGTCATGGTGTAGTGATAGGAATTAAAAGGTTTGGAAAGAATTACTCTAGTTCCATTAAATTTCAATTGTAATTAATTAAGGCTAAGGCTGGAATTTATCTTGTTTACTTTTAGTTCACCTGAAAACTTAATGAAACTTAGATGAACACTTAATCTGTTCATCTAGGCTTATTTAATTGGCCTAGATTTAGATTTGCCTTTGTTTCAGTACCTCTATTTTGAATATAGTTGTCTAAAAGTCAGATACGATAAATTGCTTTTGGTTTCTGGAGGTACTCACATCTCTTTGTTGACTAGTTTTGACAACAAACCAAATGAGAAGCTTAAATTACATGCCTAGGTTTTAACTGATGTGAAATAACTATATAATGTATAGGTATCAATAAGATAAGACTCATCATCTATGTCATGTAATTTTGTGACTCTTTGTTTCCAGACCCATAATCTCATTCCATGCTGAGGATGGAGTGCCCACTTTCTGTTTTGTAGGGAACCATTGGTGTTCTCTGAGATGAAAATAAAGTCCGGTTCCAGAGGTAGTTGATTCTAAGAACTGTTAGTTTAGGCACCTTTTTTACCTTCAAATTTATTCTCACTATTAAGAATGCTCATGCATATCTGTAATTATCTTCTGTTTACACAGCTAGTTAACTGATATTAATACTGAATAATCGATTTATAATCTAAATAGAATGCATTTAATCTAGATTTAGACAGTGTAGAAGTTTCACCCTTAGCTACTTGCATCAGGTTCCTTTCATAGTCAGTGGAAAGAGATAGACACTTAAAACAAGTGAATTATATTTTCCCAATGTAGACATCTAAAATAAATCAGATTAACCTAACTGAAAGTGTTTCCATGGATTGAGAATATTTGTGGTTTTGTTAGGGGTGACAAAGTTGGTAAGAATCTTTGTTTTCATGAGATATTGGTGAAAGTCAGATTTTTTACTTCTTTCTGAGTTGAGTGTTACTGCACATCCGTTAGAAGATGAACTCCTCACTAAAGAAGTGAATTCCCATCACATAATACAGATTAAAAATAATTATAATAATCTTTCTTTTCCTTTGACTATACTTGTTACTTATTGCATGCTACCTAATCATGTCTCTCTGATTCTATTGAGAGAGACTTGGAAACCAAACAAGTGTTGGGCATGGGTGAAATATTTCCACAGCTGGGGCTCAGAATAGAGCTGTATATTTTAGGCAAGTTTATTATCTTGAGTCAAAGTATAGCATATATATAGTGATAATTTTACGCATGCTTTTTCCTCCTATCCCATATATCTGTTGTTGACATGAGCTTACATATTTCAATATTTTACCCGGAATCTGCTTTGAGTATTTTCAGAGGTTAAGTGAAAATGTCGATAAATGTAGCCTTTTGATATATCTCAAAAAAATTGTATAATTTACTCAGCAGACAATGAGCCGTATCTTAACATTATCTTCATAACATGTATTGCAGTCATCAAATGAAACTTAGAAAAGGAATTTTTATCTTTATTACCTTGAAGAAATTTTTGTAAGAAAGTATTTTTGCTAAAGCACCTGCCGTTTCTTATAATAAATATTTCTGTAGTCTTAGAAATCATAATGAAAAGAGTTCACTTAAATACAACTTTGTGTATAAACAATTTGTTCCTGTTTTGCACCACAAAGTCCTGTGAAAATTCGCCAAAGGAGATATAGGGTGACAATACAATGAAACAAACAAGACCACAGTGGTGTTAATTGCAGACTGCTGACTCCCTAATATCCTCTGTTAAGAATGAACAATATTAGGAAAATAAATTTGCTTGCCTTTATTATCTAGCATGACTAATATGAATAGACTTTACTGTGTAGCAACTTTAATCAAGCTATTTGTATAAAATAGCTGTGAAGACACTGAAGCATAAATGCAGCAGGTCAGCAAACAGAGATTATTCCTCTAGTTGCTAATCCATGTTGAAGACCAGCCTATTCTTCATAAACACTATTTCCTTGCTTTCCTTTCTCAGTCACTTAAAGATGGCTCTGCGAATGTCTTCTTGTCCTGCAACGGCAAATTCATCAGTCTGGGCTGAGATCTATTTGAAAGTGTAAGACAACCATTTAAGTAGAAAGTATAAATTTGAGCATCCCCAGGGTTTTGTGCCTATATCTGTTGCATTGCCAGCAATCAGAAAGCCAGTTGTAAGGATGTTCTTCTTCATTCCATGTCTATTCTACCTCTCCTAACAAAAATTTTTTTTTTAAAAAAAAACCAACTTTTTTTCAGATGAAGATGATGAAATCACACTATCTTGTCCATATTTCTCTCTGATAGGCCATATTTATTCTCCAGTAACAGTTGAATCTTTTGGCTGGTTGTGAAACATGAAAAAACAGATTTCATTGTAGGAAAGTATGATGAACAAGTTTACTGAAAACATGTACAGAATAGAGACAGATTAATACCCACATTGAAATAAGGTTACAATCTGAGTTCAACCGTGTTATTAGATGGCTAAGAATCCTAAAGGGGAGAGACTTAGGAAATGAATGGGAAAACATCTTCGGACAACAAAGTAATTTATTTGTTGTTTCCCACTCATATGGCAAATAGTTGTGCATGGCCTTAAAGAGACACTTTCCATTTGCATGTAATAGTCCTTGAAAAGATACTGTATTTTGTTGCTCTTCCTCTATCGGAAAGCTCCTAGCTTTTCAGGCCAACAGAAACACTCTGATCTGCACTGTTTATTTTGAGTTCCATTTCACTAATCTTACGACAATGACTATTTAGGATTGTTATTGTGATTCATATTACATTATGAGCATCATATCCATTTAATTCTCTGTGGCATCATCCGTTCTTTACAAATAGATTTGAATTAAGCCATATGGTTGTTTGATAATGAGTACATTTTCTACGTCAACTCTGTGTTGCATTTTGGGGTGGATATTTCTGAATCGGAATAGAAGACCTTCAACTCTTATTTTAATGAAGTTATAATTCAGATTTTTTTTTTCTTTTCTCCCATTCTCTATGTCCTGGAAAAGACAGACACAGTATAAATCCAACTGCAGCAGAAGTACAGATATCAGCTACCCATAACGTACAGCTTTCAGATCTCTGAGCTTCCCTTTACTTTCTATTTATCTTTTGAGGGAGAGGATAACAGTAACTTACAAAAGGGACAAATTAAAGTTCTATGGTTTAATGTAAAAAATTGGCTAAAAATGTCAAAAAACTCATTAGGTCTAAGAGCTTTGTACACAAATATTCAGAACTGAAGTAAAAATGCTAATTTTTATGCAAAAAAAATTTAACAATTGCACACATTAATTTAATGCTGAAGGAACATAGACTAATGAAGATCTGTTGGCCTTTACGTCAATGTCCCTGGATGATTATGACTGAGCACATAATAGGTAGGTTGTTCTATTGTTCTAAGCATTTACTTCACATATTCCTGCATGTCACCAAGCCTCAAGATTATCTTTAGTTCCTTTAAAAAAATTAAGACGGATAACAATAATAACAAATACAATATACCACAGCAAGAGAGCAGGAGAGATCCAGGCATGTCCTTCAATAACAGTGGATTTATTAGATGAAAATATCTGGATGATTGTGGGAGCTAGATCAAAACCCACAGAACAGGAAAAAATAAAATGCTTTCAACTGCCTTTATAGATCTCCCTTGGGGAAAACTCCTGACTCTCAGACATTAGATTAAATAAATTTTGAACATGCAAATTTATTAGAACAATAATGAAGAATTTTGATAACTTGTATTCTGTGAGAAACAAGTCTAAAGAAGAAGAAATTTGGCAGTTTAATCGAGAAACCATATTAAAAGCATAATCACAGACTATGCAAATACTGGAAGGATAGAAAGTGTAGAAAAAGAACAAGCTTTGGTAAAGTATTGACTCTCCGGTGATTTCAGTTGCATAAAGGGAGTACACAGAACACAGAAAAAGAGGTCAAACTATTAAGGACAAATATGTGCTGGAAAAAAATAATAAAAGACCAAGTTGTAATATGAGACACAACTGGCAAAAGTCATAAAAAGCAACAAGAAGACATTCAGTAAGCATATTAGTATCAAGATGATGATAAAAGGAAAAGCTGATCAGGGAGAAGGAAGAACTGATGACACCAAGAATGCAAAAGTGTTTAATGTTCTTTTTATCTTCAAATTTTCTAAAGAATTTGTCTGACATCAGGCAGCTGACACATAGTCAAGAAGAAAGGGGTAAATATTCAGTCTGGAGGAAGGAAAAGTACGTTAAAGAACTCTAATGTAATTTAGAAGTTTTACATTGTATAGTTCAATTGAATTTTACTCAGAAAAATTTAAAGACTTGGTGAAATTTTACAGAATTCATGAAAGATGATGAAGTTTTGGATAGCTGGAAAAAGCAAAATCACAGTTCTCATCTTCAAAATGTTGGAAAAGTAGGAATAGAGAATTATACACAAATCAGGTTTAGTTCCTTTTATAAAAAGTTGGAACAAATAATCAAACCATTTGTAAGCACTGGAGATAACATAAGAGTAGAACAACCACACAGATTTCTTGGGAACAAAGCTTGTCAGAATAATCTAATTTCCTTTCTGTGATAGGATAACAGCCTTACAGATAAGGGACAAGAAATGTATATGCTGTGTTAGACATTTTGATTTTACAAAATCTTTTGAAATTGATTATGACACTTATAAGCAAAAAATTAGATTATTATTATTATAGATATGCAAAATTATTAGATGTGCCCAGAAAGTCATTAACAGCGATTCACTATCAAATTGGAAAGCAATATTTAGACAGGTTCTGTGGAAATCTTTCATATATCTTGTATGGTTCTGTTTTTTCATTAATGACTTAAATGTTGAAATACAGAATAGACTTATGTAATTTCACAAATGCTACACTGGGGAAGTGATCAGAAAACAAACAAACAGATAAGACAATAAAATTAAAAAAAGGAAGTTTTGAAGTTCTACACTTAGGCAGGGATAATGAATGAAGTGTGCAAATACAGCTTAGAAAAAAAAAGGCAGGATGATGCTCTGAAGAAAAGTATCTGGTCAGCATACTCCCAAATTGCATTTGAACTGAATATGTCATGCTGTTCTACTGTCCTGGAGTATAGAAATGGAAGTGCTGTGCATAAAGTATGTAAATCAATCTTTCTGCACTGCTGGCTCTAATAAGGCTGCAGATAGAGTAGTGGTCCAGTTTTGTGCCCTGACTTAAGGTGAAGATAATTCAGATGGCAAGAGAGTCTGAAGTCCACTGCAGTGTAATGAGAACAGACTTTAAAGACATAAGAAGCTGTTGTATATGTTGTTTTGTTCTGTCATACACAGAGCAACAAAAAGAAAATCCCTTCTAGGAAGCATAATAATGATTCACAGCTTTATTTGCTTTCATTGCAGAATCATATTCCCACCACTAGTAAAATAAAATTATACTGATAAACAACTATATTTTGTACACACAATCTTAGCTTGTGATTAAAGGGGGGAAAAATCATGATTACTTACATCTCAAAAGCATTGTATTCAGAAATTGTCATTCCATAAATTTTATAAATTGATATCTGATTTTTTGTTTATGGAAGTTTTGTCTGGAAGTCTGACATTTGGCAAGTGGCAGTTTTCATTTCGTGCAGAGCTCCTATCAAGCAACAACAAATGAATGCTGGAACGTTGAAACATTTCCAAACAACGAATATTTGGAGAAATGGACACAATTCATCTAAAGTTTACAGATGCATTTTATTGGTGCTGTAGACAATCATTTCATATAACATACTGTCCTTATTTTCCATCTTATTTCTAGCTTGAATGTCAGTCTTCAACCTTCAGTTTGTCATATCAAACTCTCTACAGACACACACACACAAAATCTTTACTCATATTACTTTGTACGTTTACATCTGATCTTGACTGTACAATAAAAATTGAGGATTGCTGAGAATTTTATTGGAGTGACTTTATTATGAGTTCGGTTTGTGTAAATCTCTTTTTTCTTGGAGACTGACACCCTGCCACTTGACCAACTTCATCATGTAGGTAGAATGCTGCCAACGTTATCTGAGATAACATGTAGAGTGCAAGGCTGCCATGTGTCATGTCCCACCAAACAGGAGGGAGAGGCAACTCAGGTTCATGGATTCTCTCTAGGCAGATTAATGTAAAATAATTACTCAAGGTCCATGCACAAGCATCAGTTTTAATGAGAAAAGTGCAACTGTACCACATGGTTTGGCATTCCGTAACTTACAGCCTTATGGAAGGTTAAAGTAAGCCTTGCAGTTATTTACCACAAATGTGGGGTTTGAGCCTTCCATTATTTCCTACAGAAAAAAGGAATTAAAAGAAAGAGACAAAAGAAGAGACCGAGGGAGAAAGACAGAGAGAAAGAGATCACCAGTACAGTCCTCTCTCAGTCTTCTCTTCTCCAGGCTGAACAGACCCAGCTTTCTCAGCATTTCCTCATAAGAGAGATGCTTGAGTCCCCTCATCATCTTTGTTGCCCTGCGCTGGGCTCTCTCCAGTACTTCCCTGTCTCTCTTGAACTGGGGGACCCAGAACTGGACACAGCACTCCACGTGTGACCTCAGCAGGGCAGAGGAGGGGGGGGATATCACCTCCTTTGACCTGCTGGCCACACTCTTCTGAATGCACTCCAATTAGTCTGACTTGCTATGTAAATTAACATTACACGTGCTTATTATAGGATGAATTGAGTCAGTGGCCACAATCTTCACCTTCCACTTTTACCTGTCTTTCTCAATGTCTCCCCTGCTGCTTGGACAATCAATCAGCCTTTGGCACCTTCTGAGGCAGGGTGTTCCCTCTTACTAGTTTTTAGCTCTTCTTATCAAGCAAAATATATCACTTGTGAATGTTTGAGACATTCCTCAGAAAAGCTTAGGGGATTTTCCACCCCTGCCTCACTTTTACCAGGTTCCATGTCCCCCACAGAGCAAACAACTCTCTTGTTCAGAGGGATTTATGTGTCAGCAGAAGATTGAGTTTATTTAGCTTTCTGCTTGATCTCATACACCATGTAAGGTATGATTTTCTCATATCACACTACTAATGGTTGAGCCAAGGAGCGGCACAACTTTTACTTGTATTCAGAAGGCATTTGCACTGTTGGCTGTTGCTGTCAGATGACCTAGACGCTAAGTGTCACTGATAGTCCACTGGAGCCATGGCATTGCTTATGAACCTGAGTTTGCTATCTGCAATCTGGTGAATCACTGTATGGGCATATTGTTGTTCATATTTTTTACTACCTCATCAAAGTTTGGTTTATAACGTGTTGTCAGACTCCATTACTGTTCAGACCACAAAGGCACAGTTCTTTGAATAATGTGGTAGTTTGCTTCATGTTGATTAGCAGCACTGCTGTTGAAAAAAGATTGGAGTGCCCCATCACTAGAGAAAGCGATACTGATTATTAGCTACTAATAAGAATACTTATCAAAAAATGTGAGATTGTTTCATGCCTTAATATCCATAGCTGATGTTCTAATTAAATCTTTTTGTCCTTTATGTTATTGTCTGGCTCTACATTTGAAGAGAGCTAAAGTTCAAAGAGAGGCCTATCCTTCATCACAAATCATAAATAATACCCACTAAAGTCTGTGTGTTTTCAGCAGGAAAATAGGGCTAATAAAGCATAAGCTTTGCTGAAAAGGCATATTCATGACACTCAAGATCAAGAAGCAAGGATGATGATATGTTTGTGATCTCACTAGCACCAGTATTATGAGTAAAATATTGTTAGCTTCTACTGCTTTATTCCACAAGTATTTTTGAGAACGTGGTCATACTAACTATGGTCATATTCAAAATGCAATTGAATTAGTCTATGATATGGAAAAATAAATTAATATGCTGGAAAGGTGAGCAATATAATATGCTACAAATGGCATAAATATACTTCAAATCAGGACAAAATTTGTCTTTCTGGTGTCATACAAGCCAGACCGGTGAAAGATCTGATGGAATTTTCTTCTGCTTCTGAACAAAAAACAGGGGAAACCAATCAGCAAAATGTCTGCTTCAAGTTAGGTGACTTTTATTCATTTAGATTTTTTTTACAGAACTGACATACTTTGAAAAAAAAAAACCATAAAAAAGTTTAGACTGCTTTTTAAAGAGACAGAGATAAGTGATTACACCAAACAGAAAACTGAAAATGACTGTACAGAGGAATACAACCAAAAGGTTATGAAGGCAAGTTAGGCTGCAGATATGCTTCTACAGACATAATTCCTTGTGGAATAACTGTAACACATGTTACACCACTGTGGCATATGGTGTTAAAGGAGAAGTTGCTCTTTTACATGATTTGTTTTTCCATGGTTCCATTTGTTCTTCGACAAACATCTGGAAGAGCTTTAGCAGGATTTCAGAGTGAAGTTCATGTGTCTAAGCAAACAGTTAAAATTACAAGCATGGTGATGATATATAGCTAAAGCAACAAATTTAGTGACTTAGGAGAAAAAAAACACAGGAAACCTATGAACCCAGAATGAGCAAACTTTCTATAATGTGAGCAGAATGGGTGAAATGGTCACTCATCAGCTCCTTACTAGATCTTATCTGAATACACCCAGTTATGTTTGAATAATTACATTTGATTTAAAGTCTTCAGCAACCTGAGGCAAGAAACGAATTTGAAAACTGCTTTTCAGTAGCAGAAACTCTTGGAGAGAGACATATTGGTCTCTGCCTTCTCCAAGTCAGATCCTTGATCATCCTTGAAGCCATACTAGCTATTTTCGCAGAAATTAATTTCACTCTATAGCCCTTAAGCATTAGCTGATAAACATGCTAGTAGATAAAAAGCTTGCAGAAATATCAACACTAGACTTTTGTGCTCTTTTTGATTTCAAAGTTTGTATGTTTATGACAAGGAGTGCACTCCAGATCTGTTTTAAGCAGATCATGTTCCAACTGAATTTTCTGGAAGCACAAAATATGATTTTTAAATTAATAGATACCAGGATAAGGGTAAATACATCTATATATCTCATTTCAAGTTTATGCTTAATCTATAAAGAATTATTTGTCATAGAATGCTGCAGTGCTTTCTAGATATTTAATTTTTAAAAAGTGTAATCAGATTATCATATAAAAAATTGCTGCAAAAATTGTCAGATTTTTTTTTTAGGGAGTTTGTTTACGACGTGTGAGAAGCAAGATTATAAAAAAATCATTATCAGACTTTCAGTGTGGTACATTTTTAGTTTTACTTTTTTTAGTTTTGTTCATGTAGAAAAATAATTGTCACTTTTACCCTCTAAACTCACTTCTTGCTTGTAGTTCATAACCTTCTCCTGTGGACCTGTCTGAATTGTATTTCATCTAGGAATATAATTGAGGGGGAGTAAGTTCCTTTAGTCAATGCTTCATCTCACGGACAGTAGGTGTGAAGTGGAGTCAGAAGCTTTTGCTGTGAAGAAAGTCTCTTGGGACAGCCTGAGGGAGATTCCCCAAAATGATCAAGATCAGAGAAAGAAAATTGTGCTCAAACAGAAGGGATGGCTTATATGACACTGCTAGTTTGAAATCAAATTATAGTCTTCCAGGAAGGAAGAGCTTAGCTTTAAGTGCAGACAGCTTTTGAGAACATTTCTACTCCCTTTATCTCTAGCTATCTTCCTCCAGTTCATGCTCAGTTATGCTTTGTGGTTTATTTAATCCAAAAGTGTTATAATTTACTATCATATTGAAAGCTTTTTATAAAAGAATTTCACCAGACCACTATATGACCAGGTGTACCATTCAAGGGAAATGAACCAATAACTAGTATACCTCTACATCTGTTCTGATTGTTTTTGTTAATTATTATGACTTCCAGCCATTTTTGCCATTTATCCTACTGTAAAAAGGCCAAGAGAATGTTTCTTCTTCTTGTTTTCTTTTTTTATCTATAGCAATCATTTTTGACAGAGTGTTTTAGGAAGTAGCTCAATGTCTCTGAACTATGCATGTCTGCAGATGTCTGCACGTTTGTTCATGCTTGTGTTTGTGTACCAGACTTGCAAAGACACAGAATTTATCAGTCCCATGCCTATTTTAAATTAAATAAGAATTATTGTTAGAGACCAATGAATCTGTCACAACGGTGTCACATAGCAGGCAGACAATAGTTTCTTTCTATGTGACCCCAGTGTGATCACACCTGCCTGAATAAGTTCGGTTCTGGGAACCTCAATATCACACATATATTAACAAATCAGAG
The DNA here is from genome assembly GCA_013398225.1 of Steatornis caripensis. Classification (NCBI taxonomy): domain Eukaryota; kingdom Metazoa; phylum Chordata; class Aves; order Caprimulgiformes; family Steatornithidae; genus Steatornis; species Steatornis caripensis. The sequence goes on along the minus strand of VZSC01006317.1, from coordinate 38,998 downwards.
GGAGTTCAGAAAACTGCAACAAAAATGATTAAGTGTCCAAAAGGAATGAAATGCAAAGCAATAATCACAACATGACCAAGCACTGGCTAATATGATGAGTACAGCATCTGAAGGAAATACATCTCTACAGGAGTTTTTTAAAAATTGTGTCAGCTAAGGAAGCTAGAAGAAAGAACAGGAGATTCTGAAATAAGAAACTGAGGTTAAATCAGCAAATATGGTATTATGGGCAGATTTCTTATAACTTTGAAAAAGCTGTGAGAAAAATGTAACCAAAAAGTTCTTAGGATTGAAGAGATCCTGTAGGTCATCTTACCTTAGCTCCTGATTAAATCAGGGTTAACTTTGAATGTAGACTGCTCTGTAAGATTTCTAGAGTTGAGAACATCTAATAGAGATGGATATTTCACAGAGTCCATTGTTCCAGTGCTTGACCACCATCACTATAAAGATTTTTTCCCTGTATATCTAATCAGAATTTTCTTTGCAGTAACTTGTGTCCATCTTTTATACATCAGTTTTTCATTGAGCATATCTGAGGAGAATCTGACTGTCTTCTCTGCGGTAAGCATGGGTACCCTGCTGTCTCGTGTTCAATTTTCTTTGTACAGCAGATTTCTAGCCTATCCTGTTGCATGGGTTGACTCCATTCCAGACACAGGACTTCATATTTGTTTTTACTGGATTTCACTCCATTTATCCAGCTTAGCAAAATAGCACTCCTACACCCTGGTATATCATCCTCTTTTCACAGGTTCATGTCATCAATGAATTTTGGTGACAGTGTAGTCCATTGCATTATCCATGTTGCGTATCAGCTCTGCTACCAACTTCTGCAGGATGGCACAAATACCTGGACACCAACAGGACTTTGAAATTATGTTTGTAAGTGTTCTTTAGCAGTCTGGCAATCTAGCCAGATTTCTATTCACCTCATAGTCTGCCTGTATAACTCTCCAATTTACCTACATGAACACTGTGAAATAGTGTGTTAAAATAATTCCCAAAGTCAAGATGAAGGACAACCACCACTCCCCTCTAGTCCACAGAGTCAATCATTTCATCACGGAAGTTAATTGGCATGGTTACACATGACCTATGGTCTCACACGACATATGGACAATTCTCAATGACTTTTTTATCCTTCATGTCTGTAAATGACTTCCAGGAGGATTTGTACTATTGTCTAGAGCTGAGACAGACTGGCCAGATATTTTTCCTGCTTGAAAATGGGCATCACATTTGTCTTTTTCTTATCATCAAGGATGTCTTCATCAGGCATGTGGCTTTTCAAAGGTGATAGCAGTGTTAAGAATGGCACCAGCTCTTTTTGATGCATCCAGTTTGGTCTCATGGACTTGTCATGTAAAGTTTGCTCTAGTAATCACTGAGATATTCTTCATCTAATTGGTCTTCTGGTATCTTCGGTAGCACTGCTTCACTCTATACTCTGCTACTAGAGACAGAGAATGGGTAGTCTGATAGAAAACCTTGCTGAGTAGAGAAGGCATTGAGTACTTCAGGCTTTTCAATAGCCTATGTACCCAGATGTCTGTCTCATTCAGCAGCAGGCCCACATTTTCCTTTGCCTTCCTTTTATTTCTGTACTTACCTGTAGAATTGCTTCTTCCCCTTCACATCCATAATTTTCAAGACCTGATGAACTTTGATTTCCTTAACAGGCACTGTTTCTGTATTACTCCTGTGTGGTCTGTCTCCAGCTCCACTCTATGTACATTCTTTTTGTGTTTGAGATCATCCAGGATTTCTCCATTTACTCAGACGACTTTCTGCCACATCTTCATGGTTAGAAACAAAGAATAGTTTTGACTTGGGAGGGGCCTTTAAGGGTCATCTAGTTCATCCCCCCTTGCAATGAGCAGGGACATCAGATTGCTCAGGGCCCTGTTCAACCTGACCTTTAGTATTTCCAGGGGTGAGTCACCTCACAACTATCTGGGCCACCTGTTCCAGTGTTTCACCATTTCCTTTATATAAGAATTGACCTTCTTGTGTTTTGAGGAGTTTTTCCATAAAGGCAACCATATCACATCAGTCCCTTTGTTGTTCAGGTCAGCCTCACATGGGATCCTGCCTATCAGCCCCCTGAAAAAACTGAATTTCATTAAGTTCACTACTGAAGCCCAAGCTGGCTATTCTGCCACACAGAAACTGCATAAATGAATACAAGTAATCTCATTGACAGCAAAAGAGACCAGAGGAGATGTATCCTTAATCTTTGGAACTGTTCCACTGGTTCTTTTCTTCATAAAAGCTTTGTATCTATCAACCTGAACGATCCTATCAGGAAATAAAATTTATAGTTAAGAAATTGTAACAAAATGGAGTGACCTTGAATCTTTTCTTTGGATGTTGATTCACAAATTAAATCTTAGATAATAGAAGGCACTTTTACTCAGTAATAGTCATTCAAATATCAATCATAATTTAAACTCTAAGTAAAAAGAAAAGTACAAGTGTCATTATCAACATTCAGTGGATAGAATTAACTATTTGAGTATTATTATAAAATATTAACTATGGTATTACAACATTTTGAATAATGTATTCACATTTAGATATCTGCATAATAGAATATCAGAAAAACAGGACTAAGGCATTGAGAGGTCATCTAGTCCTTTTCCCTGCCCTAAGGCAGAATCCGGTCTATGATTCTGCATAAACATTTTCCCACTTCTGTTAAAGATTTTGATGACAGAGACTCCTTCAGCAATCTTGCCAGTAATTCACTACTTTATATTTACGTGTTTCCCCACTGTATATTCTGCATTTTCTGGGTTGCTTTTAGAGCTCATTATTTCCTGTCTGATACATCATAATTATGGAGGACAGTTTATTTTCTTCTTTGTGGATTTGGAAATCTAATCTGGTTTACATCCACCCCAAAGTCATTTAACTACTCTTCCTCTATTTTCTTAAGAAAATGTCACATGAAAGAGCAACAGATATGTTACAAAAGTGAAACTATATGACACACAACTCCTGTTATATTTGTCATAATGTAAAAAGATTATATTGTTTAGGTTGTTTTGACCCTACTTGTTCTTCACAGAGCTCCATTCTGTGTGCTAAGCATTTCATTCTTACCTCTTATGTACTTTCAAATAGGTTGTTTTATTATTTGCTGCTTTTCAGAAAGTTGAAGTTAGGGTAAATTATCTATAGTTCTCTGCTATAGTTACCTGACATCCTCCCTGCACTTTTTTTTTTTTGCTAGGCATTTACCTTCTTATTATCCATAATTAGTCAGAATGATTATTGCAACCAGTTTGCTTATACCGAGTTAAGAGAAGTTATCCAGTAAATATATGATTAACTATACATATACCATCAATTGCATATTCATAGAATCATAGAATCATAGAATAGTAGGGGTTGGAAGGGACATCTAGAGATCATCTAGTCCAACCCCCCTGCTAAGGCAGGTTAGCCTACAGTAGGTTGCACATGAATGCATCCAGGCGGGTTTTGAATATCTCCAGAGAAGGAGACTCCACAGCCTCTCTGGGCAGCCTGTTCCAGTGCTCTGTCACCCTCACAGTAAAGAAGTTCCTCCTCATGTTCAGGTGGAACTTCCTGTGTTCCAGTTTGTGCCCATTGCCCCTTGTCCTGTCGCTGGGCACCACTGAGAAGAGTCTGACCCCGTCCTCTTGACATCCACCCTTTAGATATTT
>VZSC01006317.1:15752-35132 GCA_013398225.1 Steatornis caripensis | reverse complement strand
TGGTGAGCCTGTTGTCCACCAGCACTCCCAGGTCCTTCTCCGCAGAGCTGCTCTCCAGCAAGTCAACCCCCAGCCTGTACTGGCACATGGGGTTGTTCCTCCCCAGGTGCAAGACCCTACACTTGCCCTTGTTGAACCTCATCAGGTTCCTCTCCGCCCAACTCTCCAGCCTGTCCAGGTCACGCTGAATGGCAGCGCAGCCCTCCGGTGAGTCAGCCGCTCCCCCCAGCTTTGTATCATCAGCAAACTTGCTGAGGGTACACTCTGTCCCTTCATCCAAGTCGTTGATGAATACGTTGAACAGGACTGGACCCAGCACTGATCCCTGGGGAACACCGCTGCATATTATCCCTGCATGTCAAATTCATTATTTACTGATCCTATTTTTGGTCATATTACTAAATTATCCATCAAAAGTGAGAGGATCTTTCTGGTGATCATTTTAGTTACAAACGAGAAAGTGCTGCTCTCTCACTAAATTATTATCACCAACAAATTCTGATTGTGTTCCTATGAGTCATATAGAAAATACGATGGAGTAGAAANAAATTATCCATCAAAAGTGAGAGGATCTTTCTGGTGATCATTTTAGTTACAAACGAGAAAGTGCTGCTCTCTCACTAAATTATTATCACCAACAAATTCTGATTGTGTTCCTATGAGTCATATAGAAAATACGATGGAGTAGAAAATACCCTCAGCTATATTAAACAAAATAAAAAAAAACCCCAACCCCAACCTCAAAAATTTGAACAGGCGTAATTTTACAAGAAGTAATCTAACCACTGTGGTACATCATAGTTTTACATGCCACTATTATTTTATGGACTCAGACCAAGTATTCAGTGTGTGCCACATTAATCCTGAGAAAATTGGTTAAGCATAAAAAATTATTACTGTGCCATACCTATGCTCAGGTGGAGTGTTCCTTTCAATTCCTAGGGGAAGTTTTTTAGCACCTCATGTGCTGCCATTGGTCACAACTGCTGGATTAATTTCATTCTGTTTTAGGAACTTATCTGAGGACTCTGGGTTAGGACCACAGGTATTCTAGGAGCTAAACCAGAGAAGCTCATCACTTCTCGTTGGCTACAGCTTGACTGTTATTCTCGGATACAATAAACAGCTAAAATTTGGTAGAATTAATCTGGTCCTTAAAGACATGCTTGAGTATAGTGTTATAAGAGAATGGACAGATTTTATGTAATATATATATTTGCTGTGAGAAATAAATGTGGAAAGATGCAATTTTGAAAGAAATCTAGAACTGAAAGAGAAAAGTTAGATTCGAGACTATAGATAGTATAAAGAATGTACGGTGACATTAGTTTGTAACTACAGTAGTGCAACTGAGTTTGGCTGTGGGCACTATGACAAAACTGAAAGAAAGGGAAAATTTGGGGAAAAAATAGATATCAAAACAACAACAAGCAATTCCATGAACAAATAACTTCATTAGCTGGTAATAGCAAAATATTTGTCATCTTTTAATGTATGATACCCACTGCAAATAGATGTTATAGTCAGTGAGTTATAAATTCCTCCACTTCAGTTTCTGAGATATGTGACAATTCAATGTTTAAATTGGGATGAACTTTCGGCTAATGCCTCGATCTTTCAAAACCGTAGTTAATAGAACTTAAAAACATTATCATAATCTCTAAAAGAGTTAATTTGGTACTTATACTGAAAGACTAATTTTGGTTCTCCAATGACAATCTGTCACTGAGAGGAAACTTTGTTGGTATGCACAAACTCCAATTACATTATGCATTAAAAAAGGTTTGGTTTAGTTCTTATATCATCCAGTTGCACATACATTTATATTTAAATTCATAAATAAAACTATCAACATTTTGCATTTTCATATTCATCACAGTCTGCTTCTATGTATAAAACCAGACCTGTGTACGAACCTTTTCAAATTTTTGAAGGAATTATGATTTATGCACAGGAAATAAACTGAGTAATGGAATTAATGTTGTCTAGACAAGCAGATTTCAGACAATCCTTCCATAAAAAGGTCAGAGCATAATGGAGTAGATAATATTCCATTTTCATCCTTTTGGTTTGTTTTTTTTTTTTTTTCCCTGTTTATATACAAGAATCTGACACTTCCCTGGAGGTCAGTTTGGCAAATTTTGGATGCGCTAAACTCATTTAAACTCTAATAAACAGTGAAGAAATGAAATAGCACTGAACAATAGCAGCACTCTTTGATGTTTACAAATACATTTACAGGAGGTAATTCTACGAATACGTTTACAGGAGGTAATTTCTCCTGTGAACCCATTGTACGTGTCAATTTGTTGCACTCTTCATTATAATAGAAAAAGTATCATCAACAATGAACTGCAAACCTTATTTTGAAAACACATAACTTACAAGCATCAAAAGACAACTGAGGTCATCTTTAAAGCAGATTTCATAGTTGCCAATGAATATTTTGCTGCTTTCATTAAACAGACTTTAAAAGGATTTTAATGGCATTTCTTATTTTGGCTAACAACCTGATTCTGAGCCTACAGCTGTTCAGCTCTAAAGAGCACTGTTTAGGTCCAGGAAAAAATGCCTACCAATGCTATCAAGGTCTAGGCTAAGTGATCTTTCTGAAAATGTAACAAACTTATTTCAAATCCTTGCTTGCTAAAATTTGCTCACTTTTGTTTACACTTACCTTATTTCCCCAATGATATTGCATGTATATGACTACTGTCTCTGAGTTTCTGAATCATATGCTACAGAAGAGACACAGTAGGGGAAAAAACTTAAGTCACATGGAAAATGCAGACTGGTGTGAATGTAATTTGGACTTATTATTCACATGTTTCTGCCAGTACTGAATAATTTCAGTAATTCCCTGTTCTGAGTAATGAAATCCAACATTAACTAAATATATTGGAAACAGCTGATCTCATAGTCACTAATGTATGCACGCAAACTTTCAGCAACTGCTGCAGTTTTAGGCACAGGCCTAAGTTTCACTTGTCTGAAAATAGGTATAGCAAATATAGGAAATCTAGCTCTATAGTGGTTTTCTATGTAATTTTCCTTTGCTAATGAAAACTGGATAACTATCTTGATAGAATACTACAGGTCAATGGCATAACTAGTTCATTTGGACGTTCACAGAAGCATGATTTAACAAAAGAGAGGAAGAAAAACTGTTTGTTATATAAGTATATGAAAAGATAAGAACAGTAGTACTCTCTGCTTAGTTTTCATCTGGCTTTATTATGCTGAGTCTTGATACTTCATGTTATCAATATACAATATATAAAGCAAGGGTCAAACCAAAGTCAGTGGTAATACCAAATTGACTAGGGTTGTGGTTAATATAGAAAACCTTTTCCGATATTTGTCTACAATAAGATGCCATGCCAGGACTGTCTGATTTTCTCCTTTTCCTCTGTGTTTTATTTTGATCAGTGTGGCTGTTCTGGAGGAGTAAAGCTGAAGTGCTTTGTATGTAACTTTATTTGTAGACAGTATAGAACATAATGCAAGGGATGTAAGGATAATGAAAAATTGCCTTAAAATTTTTTGTATTGTTCTGTTTCGATGTTGTTTGTTTAACTGCCTCATTAATATCTACCACTTGAGAAAAACTCTTCAGAATGATTGACTCCTTACAAATCTGACTGTATACTTGAAAGAATAAGAACCTGCATAAAAATTATGTTTTGTCTGGAGGATTCTAATTAACAAAATCTTTATTTTAAAAAGGAATATCTAAGAACCTATTTTAATCACTGTCAAATGATTCACAAATATTGGTAAAATACTACTGATTTAGAAAAGTTTCTTCAAAGTTTGGTAGATGAATGTTTATTCACAAAGTGTGGGGATTTCACCCATTGTTATCATTGACCTAATTCACATTGACCTAATTGACCTAATTGACCTAATTCACATGAAGATTGAGTTAATACTTAATGGCACATAGGAAAGGAATCTGTTCCTTTTCATAAAGTTGAATTAGTTCATTGATTCTTTCTTGAGAAAATTGCATAAGTAACAGACATTTAAAACAAGTTTTATCCTCAAATTCTCTGTATATTTTTCTTTCTCTGAGGGCTTGACTCAGAGTTGCCATAAGAAACTTGTTAACTGATAACAAGGAATGATTGTCCCGATTAAATAGTCTTAAGTTCAGTTTATGATAAATCAGCTTATTAAGCACATTGATGTGCATTGGTGAAGATGAATCTATAGTGAAACTCTGTCCAAGGTATGAATAATGTCTTGTAACATGGACTAGAAAATATAATTTGGCGCTATTTTTACAATGATCTTATTTCTTTCTGAGTTCTTCAGAATGCATATTCTGGACTGACTCGGAAAAGTGGCTCTCTGCCATCTACTTGCTGCCAGTTTTCTATCTCTAGCTTTTCTGATAATATTTAAGGTATGCTTTATCTATAGAAAGAGTCTTGCGCTGTATATATAACAGTTAATTTCCTCTCACCGGAATTATAAAAAAGCAAAAATAGAACTCTTTGTGCTCAGTTCTTTTCTGAGAGAAAGTCAATAAGAAGTCAAAGACACCTGTATAAAACATCACAGCATAAACTTCAAGTAATTTGGTATTTAACAAATCACATAATAATAAATATTTTTTTAAAAATCAACAGAAAAACTAAAATGTATTTAGAAAACAAAAGTGAATGTTTTTTAATCAAAGTTACACGGAATATGGTTCACCATACACAGATTGAAAATAAAAGCAAAAAAACCGTCAAGCACGGCAAGATTTGTTTTGACAAGTGAGGCTTGAGAAAATGCATGACATAAACTGCTACACTTGGCTTTTCATATTAATACTGAGGCTTTTTATGTTGATCTCTTTTTTAAGTATTCCAGGCAAGTCAAAAGAAAGTATTGATCAGCTTTAATTGATGACATGCCCATAAAGTCATCAACAAATGTTGGTGTCTAATCCTGAAGTACATGTAGATGTCTAAAATAATGGAATATAGTGCAATGGTGTTGATAAATAAGATTTTTTAATGTATTTATTCATATGTTAGATGCCTTCTGAGAGATTAATAAACTACTTTCTTCCTATCTCATTTTGGTGCAAGTTTAAGTGCTTAGACAGCATTAATAAAATATTGTTCCAAACTTATCTGGAGAACTTTGGAACATAAACGCTGCACCAAGCTTGAGAAATAATTTTTCTTGGAGCTCCGTATGTGGACATCTCATAAACTTCACATATCTCTGCTCCTAGAACTCTGACTTTGCACAATTAGTTTTCCTCTCAGTCACACAGAAACATTGTGATTTGTGAAAAATGTTAAGCAAAAAAGCAAAAGAAAAACATGTGAACACCTCCCTCTAAATAGTATTTTCCCACAATTTAAATGTGAGTTTTCTCACCTACAGTTTACTTTCAAAATTTCATGATCTATAATCAAATTTTAAGCCAGCTACAGTGACATTTTTACCACAGCTGCTTACTATGGTTTGCCAGGAAGGTTAAAGAACAGTCATTACAGGAAAATCAAGTTCTGTATTTGTTAGTATTGTAGTTTGGAAATAACAATGGTAATGCTCATTTTTCCAGCATATTTCCAAGAAAATTTTAGTGGTTCACAGGTCTCATTTGTACTCTTGTAAGGATTATAGGAAAATTAGCCTCCTGACAAGCAGACTAGGAGAAAATAGAAGTAGCAAACCCACTATCTTTACCAAAGGCTTCCTTAAGAATACAGCATAAATATAATTTGGTCTGACTGACTTGGCAGGGAATTTGCACCAAATCTCCATGCTCAACAACATCTCCGATGGTCCCTTTGGATTCAAGTTTATTCTTCTGGAAAAATATAGTATGTTCTATAGGCCAATCACAGAGCCACTGTTTCTTGTCTGTGTCGGTGATGATCTGACTGACAGCTTGTGACATATTGTGCATCCATGAGGACAGAAGAATGCTCACACAGGGTTGCTGATAACCTTTTCTATGAGTGCCTCTATAAATAAGAAGTAAATCTAACAGGATTATATTGATTAGACTAATGACAGAGCTGATGATGAGCTGTAATCTCCTTTAAGAGGTCATTCAGAGGGATAGTCTGCTGCTTAGTTAAAATTATTCAGGAGTCTAGAATTAGCAGAAGCCTTTTCTCTTTTTCTCTCTTTTTTTTTTTCATTACAGCATATGCGCAAACATGTATGATGGGGCTGATGACTGATGATGATGATAGTAATGATAATGGCTGCTTGATTTTTTTCTTATGCTGCTATTCACTAGTTCTACGTGCTGAAGGCATACAATATGCACTAAGACTTCATCAGGAATTTCTGAGATGAATGGTTCTTTTTTTTCACCTGAAAATATCATTCATCTGCATTTCTAATCCCAGCTCCATTCTACAGAGAACTTTAAACATAAAAGGAAATTTCATGCTTGGTGTTATTTTTAAATGAAACTTTAAGGTAATTGTTATTTCAGAAACAAAGAAAGGCTCTTCTATATGTTGCACATCCCGTTATTAATCTACATACCATTATTGATGAATCGAAAGAATTCTAACCAGAGAGTGATTATGTTCTGCATATTACACTGGGATCTAAAAGATGGTTTTCATAATGGGACTGTACAAAACGAAGCAGTCTCCCAGAAAATAAGCACAAAACTTATACATTAAATATTTCTCTAATCACTGACACTGTGTGCTGCACAACACTGAGTATTCTGAATTCTGAACTCACAGGACTAGGATCAGAGATGTAGCTCTTGTCTCTTGCAAACACTGTTTATGAACACAGGAGGCTGCAAAGTTATTGATTTTTAAAACATTAATCAGGTTCAACAATCAACTAGGACTAGTTGACTAGTCATTGGTCACTGGTACACAGTTTCTCTACTTATACGTATAATAACATGGTATTCATTTGCCATTTCAATGATTAACCACAGACAATAAAAGTTAGAAAATACAAGAGTGCAGGATATCTACTGAGTAATCATGTATTAAAGTTAAAACATAGTATGTTGAGTTGACCTCGAAATGAAGAGCAGCAGAGGAGAGATAGGGTCATTCTCTTTGCACACAAAAAGGGAAATGAACTTCAGGTCATTCCTACTTTCTTGGCCACTGGCTTTTAGCCTGGAGGTGTTGTTCTTGAGAGATTTTATCAACAATACTTTGTGATTACTAGTGGGCAATCCAGAGAACCATATTAACATTGACCTCAAAGGAATTTTTCCACGTCATGCTAGCCAGAGGCTAAAGAGCTGTAAAAGAAGTTATGGAGAAAAATTAGTTAGAAAGGGAAACAGATGATTGAACTAAGTATAAATATATAAAAAAAAAATCTATTATTTTCAAAGTTGGTATATATCCTTGTGTGTGTTTCTAGCTCCTTTCCTCTAATGCCATATGACATTCTCATGTTTTGAGTTACATTACGTATTCAATCAGACAGCATGCTTGGAGGAATATTATGCCATGAATTTTTTTTCAAGAATGGCATTGTATAGCATAACTTTTTCATGAAGGTCATTATTGTAAGTTCAAAAATTGGAGACATATATTATATGCCTTTATTAAGAATGTCCAGGTGTCATAAAACATAAGATTCAAAACATTTGTGACTAGATTCTGTCACATTTAGGTATGAGATGAACTGAGAGTGGCATCTGAAAGTTTGTGTCTTCATGGAAGATTTTTTACCTGGTGATTAGACTGACAAAAGAGATTTTTATTTTTTTTTCTCTGCAGGTTTCAGCAGCTTTGCAGTGTTTTTTGGTAGACTTCTTTACCACAGAGGACTAGCTAGAAGCCTACAGCCCTTTCAACATAGTTCATGTTTTCTGATATTCATACATACTTTTACTGTCTTGGATGCAATTATCTGAAATATTTGCAGTTCAAGAAACCATAGATGAATTAATCATCCAAGTCTTTCTTTATATTCGAGGACAAAAATGGCACTCTTAGGACAAGATTCATTTGACTTGTTGTACGTGTGTATGTTGAGAGGACATGATTTCTTTCCTAAGAACAAGTGCTTATTTCCATTCATTAGTTAACCAGGGTCAGACTGTTTAGAGGAAGACATTGATTACTTCAGTGCTGACGATATTTATATTCGATCGAGTGTATCCAGTCCTTGAAGACTAGATAATTTCAACATATGAGATGAGCAGAAAATTGAGCTTTCTTGTCCTTTTTATGTAGGCGGACCTTCACAAGCTCACATTCTCCATCTTTGCTCATGCTTTTAAAGTATTTCCTTTCCTCTGTGTGCTGCTCAAATTGGAAGCAGTTTCTAAAGCTCGGAACCTGTCACTTATGAAAAGGGCTGAGTACAGCTATTAAGGTAGTGCTGTGATGCATTGAGCACTATCTTTGTAGGTTGAGCAAAATTGACTGTGTGGATCTACATCGCCTTTAGAATTTGGTCCTCTGATAGCTGTTGGAGAAACTTATCTGCCTTCAGAGTGAGACAAATATTTCATTTATTTTTTGATTAATACTATTTCTTGGTTTGCTAGACATGGTTCAAATAACTACTACTGAGTTTTCGAATGGTGCCTCTAAATGACAATTCTAGCAGGAACGCTTGTCTTTCTTGCTAGTGAGAGTGGCACATGCAGTTTATAAGTTTTTAATTTTTTAAACCAAAGTGTTTAGCTTCTGTGGATATCTGTACTGTAAAAGTGAATGAAATAATGTTTTCAAAATTCCTAAAATTGTTTTATTCATGTACTGTCCTCTGTGATAAGACTCAAGATGGTAGGTGCCTAATAAAATGACTGACAGGCAATATAATGCAAGTTGCTAGCAGCAGTGCTGGTTCTGTAGCACACTCCATTTCAGCCTAAGCCCCATACCTGTGAAGAATAATAATTAAAGAATAAATATGAGATATTTAAAATGCCAGTTCACTGTAACGAACAGACATACTACAGTACACTTTTTATTTTTATTTATTTTCTTTTTCCAAAAGTACATTTTCATTTTCTGCATATTATGTATTCTATTACCCATAAGCTTGAGTATGCAGTGCTAAGACATTATTCATTTTCTAAAGTTTAAATTGTGATAATGTTTGCCTTCCTTTCTCAGCTGTCTGTAGAGTTGCATTTAAATGAGATATTTGTGACCTATACTTTTAATACTTCTGCTACTGCAACTATATATGTATGTAAAATTTAAAAAAGACAGAAAGGCCATTCAGAACATGAAAACATCTGCTTTGTTTATTGATTATTGTTTTTCCCAACAGAAGATAAAATTATGAACTTTACAGCATAATGCTGTCCTTTCAAACTTAAGTAAAACTTAAAGATTTTGTAAGCTATACCAGTTAACTGGAAAGTGACATGTTTCTTAAGATAAAACAAAGTTCTGTGTAGGTTTCTCTGTGTGTGTAGACACAGTGAAAATACCTTTCTCTATGTGCTGATATACCACTTGGATATAGACTATCAAGCACTGAGAATGTACAGCAGAAGATATTTCTTATTTCTTTTTTTGAATTCTGTTATAATTTTAAAAAGCAGTTGTATTTTATCTAATAAGGGTTGTTCTCCCACAAAAACCTATGACAACCTTCACAGGTTTGTGAAATGTCTGTATTGAGATTCAAATATTATTTCTGCAAATGAGCCCCAAACACATTGATCTGGTAGAAGATGACTTCTGCACTAAAGGAGTTGGTCTTATACAAATACTAGATGACTCTCGTATCTTAGGTAAATCTTGAGGTATATGAGAGATCTTTTGTATTTAAAAAGTACTGAGCAGAGAATAGCACTGATGATTTTTAATTTTTTTCACCTACTGTGCCACTGGTCTATTTTCCTCTAGTTGATTGTCCTAGGAACTAATCAGAAAAGCTAAGTGGAAGAGAAAAGTTGTATCGTTCTAAAAAAAAATGATAGCTGCTTCTGAATGTCTTCGGTCAATTTTCTTTGAACAGTTCACATTTGCATCTCCTATCAAAAAAAGTGGAGTAGGGTAAGTTTCCTCTTTGTAATCTCCTAAAAAGTACATCGAGATCACACCAGATAGGAGAATTATAAAACTGCATTGTACCTTTTGTTGATGAATCTGTATATAATTTTCAACAGCAGACAATTTAATAATGTATCTGTAATCTATATATGTATATTTAGACACAGAAAATTGAGCTTTATTTTATCTCTTAAGAAAAAAATATTTCTAAAACTGACATTCCTAGTGATGTGAAATTTTGGAATCTATTAAAACAACCACTTTATCAATGAAGTCATTCTATTTACTGTCCATAACCTTTTCCAGAATGCATATGATGAATCTCTCAGAGTGTGACAAACACTCAGATGCATTTGTAAAGTCTAGAGCAAGTGATATCATCATGCAGCTCATACCAATCAAATATTATTTAGTGTAATAAATCAGAACAAAATTACATGTCAGGTGTTCAAAGGTTATGAGCAATAGAATTGCAGTACAAAGTCATTGGCAGAAGGAGAAAAATCACTACTGCAATCATGCTGCAATTATCCAGTTCTAGACATCTTTATATGAAAATTGGAATTCTAACAGTTTAATGAAACAGAGATAATGATTGTAAGCTAGTATTTTTGTCTTCTTCAGATTTGACTTTGCTAGGATGTTGTTGAGAGGCCAAAGGAACAAAATTAACAAGTGACTAAAAGCTACCTTATGGTACTGTATCAGAAAACATCTCTCATAATGACTAAATCCATATCATTTAGTCAGAATAAAATTGTCAGTGTGTAAAGCATAGCAAAAAGTTTCCATTTTTTTTTCTTCATGACATTTTGCTAATTATTAATAGTGCTTAAATATAGGGAACTGACATAGGAATTTCCAATTGGAATACTTCAATAAAGTTTCTGCTCTGAATCTCCCTCTGGAAGAGTTTTTGCCTCCTTCCCACCTCTCCTTTTCCCCTCTCTCTTTGTCCTTTGTTTTTTTTTTTCTTTTTCTTTTTCTTTCTCTGCCTCTCTTCCACTATCTCCTTGGGTAATGTAGAGCACCAAGGAGACTTTCAAATTACTCTTACAGTAGGATATTGTTAATATTCTCCTTTTAATGCAAATTTAGAATATATATATTTAGATTATTAGCATTATCTAAAGTAGAGTAAGAAACTGTGCAAGGCACAAATGTATTCTTCATGCAAATAAAAGAGGTAAGTACCTCTGATTACCATTATATAATTAGGGAAAATTTATCTCTTTCTCCAGTAGGAAGCATCTTCTTCATAAATTACGAGTCTGTTTGGTTATGTGGAGAGCTGGACCAAAACCAAACAAAATGCTGATGGTTCATTTTTATTGTAAATCCCTGAAGTTCAAGATAGATCAAAAATCATTACTCTGAGATATTCTGATTTGTACCTTTCCCTCAAGTATGTAAACTAATATTCATGAAGAAGAATTCGTAAATGAGTTAATCAGAAGTCTAGAGACCTATTATGTGGGAAATCACAAAATGATTTTTGAAGTCATAAAAGCCCTTAAATATACTGTAAATTTATCGTGAATACTCTCTGGTTGATCTTGCAGCCTTTTGGCAGGCAAAATTCTCCTTGATGCCAATGGGAGTTTTGCCATTATCAGAATTTCAAAGATGAGATCTTCTATAAACATCCCAGTAGTCTAAACCATTACATTTTATTATCTCCATTAGAACTATATTCCTTACAAACTTAATAATACGGAATAAATTTGTTCCTAACTTGAGGTTCTGAAAAAACTAATGCAGCTATAAAACCGTATCTAAACCCTACTTAGGTTTATAAGTAAGCAACTGGGTGCACTCTTTGTGCCTTGCTGATTCGCTGTCTGCCACATGCCCACCTAGCTGTCTGCCACTATGTGGGTGCATTTAGTTCTGTGGGAATTGTGGCCCTATATGTAATGGATTTGGAATATGAAAAATCATCATCTTACCTTAGATAATTTGACTTGTTAGTACAGCGACTGTTTTTCTTTGTAGTAGGATAATCCAACTTCTATGCAGTTTCTAGCCCGCCCTGTGTGATGAACAAAAGACTGTCACAAGGGTTGTTGCTTCATTTAAAAACTTGCCATGTGCCAAGCAATATCTTCAAACCCATGAGGCATAGGAAAACAACCATGCTTGCACATGTATCTTAATATGTCACTCCCTGCCCCCTGCTGCTGAGTGAAAATGATTTATTTCCACACTTACTATGAATTTCTGTGTATAAAAGGAACCTATCTGCCTTACTTAGCTGTTAACTGCAACTGTACTTGTTGAGTTAAAACAAAAAACTATAGTAGAAGCTAAATATTAAGGACTAAACCCAAAGAAGGACTTCAAATGCACAAGAACCCACAGACTCCATGGTCCTGGTTGGAATTTTGTTATTTAGTCAGCTTAGATGTATTAGAAATGATTTTATTATTTACTGTTAGGACAGGTACGCTTGTTTAGCATGCTGAATTAACAGACATCAAACTCGGTAAAGAGCTTGTACATGTACTGTGTAACGGCAAACATTTGAAGTACTTACAGTAGCCAATCCTATTGCACAGCAATCTCCCTGGGCCTCATTTCGTCGTCACTTCCAATACTGTCACACAGAATACTTCTACACAAAAACTCATTTCCCAGTGCTGTGTACCTGGTGTGAAATGAGCCACTTAGCCTCAAAAAATAACTGTTGAAGGTTGTCAGGAGGCAGTTTGATCAGCTACCAATGCTCTATATGCTATAACAGAGTGGCAATGATGACACTCCAACCCAGCATTTACAGAATGCAGAGGTGTAGCTTTTTGAACTGTGCTCTGTTTAGTCCTGTAACTCATTGAGGATGACTGGACCAGATAAGTTCTTATAAAGTAAATTTCAAACAAAAATCAAGTGTACTAGAAACTATTCTGGTGTTTCAAAAGTTCTTTCCTCCTAGACCAGCTCCAAACAAATATTTCATTGCGGTTCTGATGTAGCAAGTTTTTTTCTTCTCGGTAATATGCAGGGAGGACAAAAAAATCCAGACACTAAAAACTATACCTACTTCTTGTGGAATATTAAGAATATCTATCATAACACATGTCTGAACATCTCAGGACCCTGACCAAATGCTATTGTTTGATGATTATATATTATCAATATTAGTATAATTACATTATATGGAATCAATTTCTACTTGTATTTACAAATGGAAAACTTGTTCTATTTTTTCCCCATTGAATAATTGGAAAAAGTTTATTCTGCATAATTTAAAAGTTGATACATTTTGTCATGTCTATGTTACAGATGAAAATATATACATTACATACACATATATTAAATTACACTACATACACGAATTAGTAAACACATACATAAGGCATTCCGACACCCTCTGCGGAAATCTTACATTGCTTTTTTCTGTGATTTTGAATGTGTGCTAAAAGTCAACGAGCAGTGAAAGGAGAACACAAGTTACTTGGATCTCCGGAGTCCCTTTACCCTTTAACTGGCTGCCTCTTCTGGCTGACATCCTTAGTTGTTCAACACAAGAGATGTTGAAAGCAAAACATTGACCAAAACCTTTTCACAGGAATTTCATAGCAGAATTGAAAATGAGGTTGTCAGTTTCTTGGAAGAAAGAACTTTCCAAAGACAACTGTTTGCTATAGAGGAGACAGAAGACAATCTGACATTAGATGGGTAGTGTGGTCCAACAAAGTGAGTTTGTACTACTTTGAAAAATAAACTGTGTTGTGAGTAAAGACCCCTTCAGAACTACCAAATGTCTGTTCTGATGCATGCATTACTTGGAATTTTCTGTTAAGGTGCAATATCTGTAGATTACTGTAGTATAAGCAAACAAAGTATCCAGTGTATTTTAAAAATTACAAATTGTGTGTCAAATTCAGGAGAAGGGAGTTTGTTCAGCTCTATCCAGGAGAACACCGAACTACTTCCCACTGCTGTGTCAGTGTTTCAGATCTGTTGTTCCTTCCTGACGCCTCTATCTAAAAAGCTCACCCAGGTGGATATTAAGCTGTGAAGTCTTCTGATTCTGTGACTTATGGTAATGCTTTTGGAACTGTTTACTCTGCAGTCCTGAGCTCTGATGCCAGAATTCTGCAATGAATTCCATTATTCCTAAGCTACATTTATGTATTTATCTCTATTCAGGCAAACAGTATTTGCTACAGGATTTGCAAATATTTCTGGAGTTCTAGAAGGACTCTATTGATTTTATTTTCTTTTAATGATTATTCATAAGAAACCTAAGATTTAAACTAAAGGAGCTTAAACTAACACACTTTAGCAGAAATTCAATTTTCCTAGCCATAGACAAGAGGTTTTATCCATTCAAACCACACAAGATAAGACTGAAGTTAGAAGTTATTTTATTTTGACATTTGTATTCAAATTCTATTTGTCTAAATTATGTCACTGTAGTGCCTACTCTTTTAACTTGCAATAAATCTCTACATACACATGTATACATCGTTCTAGAAAATCTGTCTCTGAATGTATCTGTGTATGTATGCACTGAGGTCAGTGTGCACTTACACATGGTTATACACATTTATACATCTGTGTTGATACACCCATGTGTCCACAAATATATAAATATTTTAACACCTTGTTGAAAGCTGATAACCTGTCTTTGGTAAAGGAATACTTAGGCATTGATTTACTTCAGAGGTAATTTTTTGAAATCTACATTCAAAACTAGAAAGACTTTCAAATCACCTTGAAAAATAAGCAATTTGATCAAAAGGCATTTTCTGTCATCTAAGACACAATTTGGCGTTCCCCTTGTTGAATTTCATGAGGTTCTTTTCAGATTCTTTCTCCAGCCTGTCGAGGTCCCTCTGGATGGCAGCACAACCCTCTGGCCTGTCAACCACTCCTCCCAGTTTTGTTTCCTCAGCAAATTTGCTGAGGTGCACTCTGTCCCATCATCCAGGTCATTAATGAAGATTTTATACAGAATCAGTCGCAGTAATGATCCTAGGGTTCATCACTAATCACTGATTTACAATTAAACTTTGTACAACTGATCACCATTCTCTAGACCCAGTCGTTCAGCTGTTTTCAATCCACCTTACCATCTTCTGATCCAGCCCATATATCAACAGCCTCTCTATAAGGTTCTTAACATGAGACAGTGTCAAAGGTTTTACTGACATCCAGGTAGACAATATCCACTGCTCTCCCTTGTCTACAAAGCCATTCATTTTATCACAAAAGACTATCAAGTTGGTCAAGCATGGCTTCCTCTTGGTGAATACATGATGACTACTCCTGATAACATTCTCATCCTTTATGTGCCTGGAAATGGCTTCCAGGATTAGTCCTTCCATTGGGGATGAGGTGAGGCTAATAGATCTGTAGTTCTATGGATCCTTCTCTCTTGCCCTTCTTGAAAATAGGAGTGGTGTTTACTTTCCTCCAGTACTTGGGTACCTCTCACAATTACCGTGATTGTTTGAAGGTAATTGAAATTGGCCTTGCAATGTTATCTCAGCTCTCTCATCATTTGTGGATGCATCCCATCAGACCCCATGGAATTTTATATGTCAAATTTCCTTAGGTATTTTCTAAACTGATCTTCTTCTACCTCTTCCTTGCTCCTGACTTTCTGTCTAATCTCTGAATCCTTAGATTTATGAAGGATGGTCTTAATAGTAAAGACTGAGGTGAAGAAGTCATTTAGTACCTCAGCCTGTATTCCCAGTAAACACACAAACACACCTTTGCACCACAAATATACATATATACACATGATAGGCTACACAGAGTGACACACACAGACACATTCAGCACCCACACAAACACAAATAGGAGTAATGACCTCATCCTGCTTTCCTCCTTAGCTAATCAGGATGAGGGATACACACACATATGTACGTAAATACAATGTGTATTCCTTCAGCAACTGGCCTTACACCTGATCTCAGTCGCCCTAGTTGCTGGTATATGAATATATGAGCTCCTGAGGCTGCAGCTCTATTTTGTATACTGGATACTGGTATAGATTCACATGCACACACGCGCATGCAAATGCACACGCACACGCACACATACACACATATTCAGCATGTATCCTTGAATAGTTTTAAGGTTTGAGGGGACAAAGTCCTAAGCATCCACATTTCATTTCATTAATAACCTTACTCTAGAGCAGGAGGTTGGATTAGAGACCTGAGGTCCCTCCAAAACTCAATTATTCTATGATTCTGTAATAGAAGTGAAAATACTTCAGTTTATAACAGATAGCTGATATAATTCAATGTATTTTTCCATTTTCTATGATTCTCAAAGTGTTAATTATCTCAATTTGTGCCTATTGGTTCCTCTTTTGGTGCTTACAGAGAGAACTAAGATTCAAGAATTCTTACCTTTCTGTGTTTAGGACTAAAAATTTGAAGGGATTGTATCAATTGGAGAAATTGAAACCTTAACATTTTATCACCTAGATTCCATACAAAATGCTGTGGAAGATTTGAACAAAGATTTACAAAGTTCAGTAAAGAAGAGGAGGAGCTGGTAACAGGAAAGGCACTGAAACATGTTCTAGCACCCCTTCCTGTCCGTCAGTTAGACCTCTAATTGCAAGATAAAAAGAGTTTCCATTTTAATGGAAAACTGTCATTTGGGAGTCATGTTCTGCAGCCAGTTTTTGTTTGGACATGCCAAAAAAGCTATCATCCCCTCTCTTACTACCATTGTGAGATGATATCTGCCCTGAGAAATCCTGTTATCAGATCTCTATTCTGGCTGGACTGACATAAAGATGTGAGTGTAGGTGTCACGAATTCTAGAGGAGTGTGCTAAAATTACATTACTGAATATGATGATGTGGATCTTGAACTTTAATTGTTGAAGCTCTTTACCACTCTTTCATTGCAAATGAATTTTAAATGAGTAGGAAACTGGACCTGGTCATCACCTTATATCAGATGAAAATCTTATCCACCTAACTGCAAAGTAGATCTTTGAATGTTAACTATCTAGTTTGATGACAGTTAATGGCATACATGAACTGCAAAAGTTTTAGTAGAGAAATAGCTGAAATGTACTTCGGTTCAGAATATCTAACAACCTAGTATTTAGTAAACCAGAGTTCAAAATCTGGTTATAAATAGTTAAACCAACAAGAACAACAACCTCATATCAGTCTACAACTTCCTCAAGGGGGGCAGCAGAGGGGGAGGTGTTAATCTCCTCTCTCTGGTGACCAGCTATAGAATGTGAGGAAATGGAATGAAGTTGCATCAGGTGAACATTAGAATGTTCAGTTTGGTCATTAGGAAAAGATTCTTTGCTGAAAGAGTGCTTGGTCACTGGAACAGGCTCCTCAGTCAACTACTATTTGGCAGAAACTAGTGAGCATTTTGTTGGAGTGCTTTCTTCACTAACCTTGGAGACTTAAGCAGAACCACCAGCCTGACAGTTCCAGCCGTAGGTGTTGACCAGCAAAATGACACCTGTTTTTTGGTTTGCATATACTTACAAGCAGCCAAAATTTCAACACTGACAGTCAAGTAGTACCTGTGAAGATATAAGGACACAGTCACAGTGGATTCAAGAACAGATCAACAGCTTGCTTCTTTACTTTCTGCTGAGCAAAGTGACTTAGGGACTGAGTTCCTTTCTCACTCAGACTCGCTTTTTGGCAATGCACTTAGATTTGCTTTGTGTAAAGACTGGACTGTGGAGAGAGAACTATGGATTAATCTGTGTCTATGTGCCACCTTAACACAGAAGGTGCACACACACTTTGAAGTAGTTGTGGTTGTTATTGTCTAGATACGGGCTTTACTAGTCTAACTGTTAATCTTTAAAGTTCAGTGTAATACATGTGGGTATTCTTTACATGATTATATAGTAGTCTTTGAAATTGGCACGACTCAATTAACAGACTTCTTCAGCACCCACAACCTGGATATTTGTCATTTTTACTTTTTTATTTGTAAAAATAAAAATAGAGAGTTTTTATTTAATATTACTTCTTTTCAAAATCCAATGGATGAACCTTTATATTTTATATATATTCCTGATCCTTATCAAATGTGTATAAACCAAAAAATGTCAAAAATAATCTGTTTCTTTACTACTCTATCTGGCCCAAAGCTTGTTTTTATTGTTTTGGTTGGTTGGTTGGTTTTCCGTTTGGTTGGGTGTTTTTCTTGAATGGGGAAAGGAGGACGGAGGTTACTTGCCTTTTTGTTGCTGTATGAAAATTATACACATTTAAGAATCTTAAAGGAAAGATAAAGAGAAGTAATTACTCTTGCATTTCTTATACAAATATATACATGCGTGACAGTAATTCTTCACAGTTAGGTGTCTAGGTACTGTCAGATATTTCACATGAACTTTATTCCATTGGTCAAGAATTTCAGAGCCTCATTCGAGTGTAGTGTCTTGGGAGGTCAGGATCATGCAGGGAAAGACAATTTTTCTGCCAGTTAGTGCCAATCCTGGAGAGAGTCTTAATACTAGAGAAGAATCCTTGATTTGGTCTCTGAATTTCATGAGGCGATAATGGACCACTGGGGTAATGTGCTCATCACGACCTCTGCTGCTAAGCAGATGAGCTAACATGGCCTATAATACCTGAAGGTTTTTCTGGTTGCACTGCACCTGATTCAGGGCAGCAGCTTGAAGCTGGGTTTCCACATGTCAGTGTAAGCATCCTACTGCAGTATTTTTAGTTTTTCTTTTCTTTAAAGAACCTTTTCAGTTTGCGTTTATAAGAAAGCATTCAAAATTTTACTACATACCAAATATGAAGTGGGAGACCTATAATAAAACTCCTTGTTCAGATTAACCAGAATATCAAATTGAAAACATTGCAGTACAACTCAAATACATTTCCTAAACTTCAAGTGAAAGTGTCAGTCACTGACAGGACACAAGAAGCATACAAGGATCACATTAGGTGACTTCTTGTCATCTGTGCAATAGATCACAATCCAAAACACTGCTAATACAGTGAATGAGAAGTCAGGTGAGTTGGAGCATGGCAATCCAAATAGCCTATGCCCAGAAACCAGTAAAAGGATAGACTAAGCAGAAGGATGTTCATGGGTATTTCTCCATGCTTAGTTGTCCAAGATAGGATTTCCAGCAGCCACCTTCTTCTATTCAAGCTTTGAATGGCAGAAAAAAACTTGTTAGGAGCAGAAATAATATTCACCTGACCAGACATAATTTAATCCATTAGAATCTCTTTATAATCACTGAAAAAAATAAATATTTTAAAATGCAGTTCGTTTCATCCGTAAGTACATTTCTAAAATATTACAAATGAATTGCAGCCTGTTACTCTGCATGGAGTATGGAGATAACCAGGCTAAAATGCTTCTATTGAAAATATCTAAATTTGGAGTTAATATATACTTCTTGGACATAGCAGGCAGGATATCTTGGA
>VZSC01006316.1:97430-110793 GCA_013398225.1 Steatornis caripensis | reverse complement strand
GGATAACTGTTTTAAACTGAAAGAGGGTAGATTTATATTAGAGNCAGCAGCCTTCCAGTACCTGAAGGGGGCCTACAGGAGAGCTGACAGGGACTTCTTACAAGGGCATTTAGTCATAGGATGAGGGATAACTGTTTTAAACTGAAAGAGGGTAGATTTATATTAGAGATTGGGAAGAAATTCTTCACAATGAGGGTGGTGAGATACTGGAACAGGTTGCCCAGAGAAGTTGTGGAAGCCCCCTCCCTGGAAGTGTTCAAGGCCAGACTGGATGGGGCTTTGATCAGCCTGGTCTGGTGGAAGGTGTCCCTGCCCATGGCAGGGGCGTTAGAACTAGATGACCTTTAAGGTCCCTTCCAACCCATGCCATTCTATGGTTCTATGATTCTATGTCTGAATTAATCTGCCTTTTAGAAACTTAAGATCACTGTTCTTTGTCCTATTTGTTATACAACTAATAGCAGGCAAATAATTTTTATTCTTTTTGTCCGTCAGGATTGAAGACTGCTATTTTGTTTCATCACTTCCTTTCTGAACTAAGGATCCTATTTATATTAGTTATCCTTCATTAGTCACGTTTCCCAGAGTTGTGATCCTTCTTGGTATTCTCTCAACCCTCTGAAGGTGAAAGCCTTATTTCTAAATGGAAAACACAAAAGTGGATTTGTTATGTTAGCTAACACTGCAGTAGCCCTGACGAGAACAGAGTAATTTAGGTGTCCTCCACAGAGTGCTCCTCTTCATACCAGCAGGATGATGATTCCTTTTGCTGCAGTAGTTTGCTTCAGATTCAGCATGTGACCCACTGCAAAATTTATGTCCCTCTTTGCAGAACTGCTATTTGACATTTATGCAACTGACTCATGTAGTGAATTGGCTTCTACCTTTTTTCTGTTACTTATTCTTTCTTGGTTGCAGTACTTCGGACTTCTTGAGTTCTATCTGTTTTTTTCTGATGATTTCTGCAGTTTTCAGGATTCTTCCAAATACCGTTTATGTTCTACAATGCTTACGGCTTTACCTATGGTAGTGTCATCTCCAGATTTAAAATGTGTACTCAGCTTATTAAGAAAAATATTGACTAGCACCAGACTCAGAAACAAAACCTTGGCAAGCTCCTCTGTTCATTCTCTCCTAGTTTGACAGTAAACCCATTGGTAACTACTCTGGTTTAGTTTTCCAATACCCAGCTTAAAAACAGTTTCTGTAGATGGCATTTTCCTAAGTTGCAGTTTGGGTTTCAAAGACCCGATTAGAAAAGTTTGTCATCTCTACTGTTCCCTCCCTGTTATCCTGTTATAGGAAGGCTACTTTGACGCAGTTTGTTCTTGACAAAACTATTTAGACTATTATATGTAATTTTTATATCTTCTGAGCTTCAAATGTTTTGTTTCCTTTATTGTTTTGTATTGTCACAGAATCGCAGAATGCTTGAGGTTGGAAGGGACCTCTGGAGGTCATCTGGTCCAACCCACCTGCTGAAGCAGGGCTAGCTAGAGCCACTTGCCCAGGACTGTGTTGAGGTGGCTTTTGAGTATCTCCGAAGATGGAGACTCCGCCACCTCCCTGGGCAACTTGTGCCAGTGCTCGGTCACCCTCAGAGTGAAAAAGTGTTTCCTGATGTTCGGAGGGAACCTCCTGTGTTTCAGTTTGTGCCCATCACCTCTTGTCTTGCCACAACTGAAAGGAAAGGAGCCTGACTGTCTTCTTCATACCTCTCCTTTCCATAATTTTTTCCACAATCTCAAATTAGGCTGACTGTTCTGCAACTCCCAATTTTCTGATTTGTCCAGGTTTTAAGGATTGGCTCTTGCTTTGACTTTTTCAAGTCTCTTAGAACTTTGTCTTTCACAATTCTCCAAAAATAATGTCTGGTAGCTCAGAGATTCTCAGGTGTGTACCTAAATATTCTTCACATCTAACTAATTTGAAAATGTTATTTAAGGACTCTGTCTAACCTGTTCTCTTCTTACTGTGTCTTGTCTTCTGATCCAGCTGTTGCTGAAGTTATGTTAATGTCCTGGTTTGGGCCAGGACAGAACCTGCCTGGTTGCAGTTAGTCTTTTTAATAAAAATTGAAACAAACAAAAAATATTAAACAATAGGCTTCTCATATTAATCTGTTTTTAATGGATAGTTTATACTTGTATATCCCTTTTTTTTGGCGCAAGACTCCTTGCTAATCTAACTAATCAGCTGTGTAAGTGCCATGGGAATTTGATGTGTGCTTAACCATTGTGACTATAATCTTTATTCTAGCATAGTGTATTTCGTTTCTCTGAAGAAAAAAAAAGGCTTTTAAAACTTAATACTGCACAATAAAGTTGTTAGACTGGTAAAGCGCATTATAAATATACAGATTTCTTGAGAAAAGGCATCAAAGCAAAAATAAATAGGACATTCAGTTTAAATACATATTTTCTCCCTCACTGCAAATCGCTTGCTAGAATAATCTGTAACTTCAGGAGACCTGGTTAAAATATGTTAAAAGTTAACTGTTTTGAATGGACGTTTCTCAGCAATACCTTTAGCTGATGCTTTCCACGTGAAGCCAATGTTCTGCAAGTGGGGACTTTTTACTTTTCTAACCATGGAAAGGACTTAAGCTTGTAAACTTCCAAAGGAGTCATTTGAAATGAAAGACGATTGAAAGCAAGTGGTAGTACCAAAACCTCAGAATTTGTTGGACTGCAACATTGTCACTTCTCTTAGACTGGAATAAGAAATAAAAAAAAGATGGAATGCCTGTGTACTTGATGCTTAAGATGATGTTAATACTTACCATATGGAATGCATAGAAGGTCTGTTTATTCTCAAAGTAAAGAACGAGATTTTTTTAATAGGTTATATGACAAATATTTTGTCTTTGTGCTGTGCAGGAAAGCAAGCCATTGATCCTGCTCAATGGAAAAGTTAAGAACTAATGAATTTGTACCATCCCCTCATTTCATCTCCAAATACATGAATAAACAATGCCAAGAAAAATGCCATCCAAATTGTGTAAAGTTGAGGGATATCTGCTGTTAGAGTATATGCCCAGTAAACAGGCTTTTGTCACGGAAAAAAAAGAAAGCCATAAGCAAAGGCAGTACACATTTCTTTGTTTCACAAAGAATAATGCTGAGTCCATAAATAAAGATAATATAGTTGATTGCAGTTGTAATCGGTTGTGTCACCTTAAGCACTTTCAGTTAAAAGTAACTCTCTGATATTTTGACCAGTGCAGCTAGTGTGGTAAACCTGCAGAAATAAGGGGAGGATTCTGAATATAGGGGCAAACTAATGAACATTTATATCAACATTGGAACAGCTTGGGTGAATATGTCATGGTTTGAGCCCAGTCGGCAGCAAAGAACCACGCGGCCACTCGCTCACTGCTCCCCTGCCACCACGNTCCTTCACGGGCTGCTCCACCGTGATCCTCCGTGGGGTGGAGGAGCACACCCTCCCCACAGCTGCAGGGGAATCTCTGCTCTGGCCGCCTCCCCACCTCCTCCCTCACTGACTCCAGATGTCTGCATAGGTGTTTTGCTTACATCCCCCTCCTCCCTCTGCTGCAGGTCTCAAAGGCAGTTTCTTTGTCCTGTCCCTTCCTTAAATTCATTATCACAGAGGCGCATCCGTTGTCTCTAAATGGCTCAGCAATGACTTGGAGCTGGGAGGACCTTCAAGCAGCTTCTTACAGGGGCCAGCCGCCCGTGTAGCCCCTTCCCCTGCTACCAAAGCCCCACCACACAGACCCAACACAGATAATTAAAATCCCTGAAAGTGAAGCAGAGTATATGGCAAGGCGCACAAGACATACATGTTAAAGATTACGTGTGTGATGGTGGTGTGTTTGTAGCTAATGACAAATAAAATTCCCATTTCAACTCAGTCTTCAAGTTTCTTGAAAATAATTTATGATAATGCAATTTCAGTTTCAGAAATTAATATTTTACTCATTCAAATTCATTCATGTAGATTCAGTAGGAAATATTTCAGGTTAATTTAGGCAAGCAGATTTTGAGAAAGTCTTCTAATTTTGGCTGCCTACAAATACAGAGTTGGAAAATAATTATATATTGTGCCTTGTCAGAGAAGCTGTTGCTGTGATGAAAAATGTTTTTTAACTCCTTATTATCACTGCTGTGGGGTGGAATTTTTCATGATAGCAGATTCCTTCTCTGTTGAAAAATAAAATTTAACATCATAGTGTTTGTATAACCAAAATATTGACATGGAATTTTGTGTGAGATAATTCTGACAAAAAGGTTAGCATTTAGAGAAGATAGGAAGATAAAATCTACTCATACACAGTAAGATCATAAAATACAGTGAAGATCTTGTGTTACTGTTTGTATTGAGTAAAAGAGCCAATCCCCATCCAAAGATACTACTTCTAATTAGGGTATGTTCACCAGTACTCAAAATCTATAATTCATACCTGGTCATTCATGAATAAGATTAATCTTTTCTAACTTACAGGTTCCTAATATAGGTCACAGGAATGTACATGTTCCATTGACTGTAGAAGGGCCATGAGGTGAATAGTTCATATGTGTGCATCGTATTTTTAGCTGTCTGGTACTAGATGAGTTCAATCCTCCCAACAGTGTCTTTAAGTTATGTAGACAGGAGCATGTTTGGAGATCAAGTAGGAAATACTTGAAGCAGCATTTTGATTATGCATAAAATCTATTTACCTTTTTAGAAAAAAACTTTCTGGGCATCTTCACTGATTTTAGAAGCAAGTAAGGACTTTGAAAGTTATACATTAAAGCAGAATGAGATATTAGTGATAGTACACAAATTCACAAATACCTTCCTCATTTCTAACTTACAAGGCATTTTTTGAGTCGTACATACATCTGAAAGCATTCTTAGGTTGGGTGAAGCTATTTGTGTTCCTAAGAGCTTGCAAAATTCTCTGTTTTATTGATTTGCAATAAAGCATAGATGACTTGAAATGTTTGTATTTTATTGTATGTAGGTTTTGCCTTGTCGGTAAATGCTTATCCCAGTTTCAGCATTGGAGAATGATTTTTCATGTGAAAGAAAAGCTAGCTTTTTCTGTATTTTATACCTCAGTAAAAACATGTTTCTTAGTAGGAAAGTAAACGAGATTTAGGTATTTGCTACCACCACAAATATTTGGCACACAGTTGAAACAGACAGTATTCCTAATCTTTATCACACGTGGAGGACTGGTTACTGGTAAGAAATCAAATCAGAAGATGTCTCAAAAAGAAATGCTTTACAGTGACAGCTTAGTGCATGGGATAAAACTTTAGGATTTTGTATTCTTCACATACATCACTGTCCATCTGCATCAGGAACGCATCGAACAGGAAGACATGCAGAATAGAATTGAAGTAGGCACATGAGGATAAAAGCTTTAAAATTACTTAAACCTCTGTGAAACACCTTTATCCCTTTTCTATTTGTGAAAGGCGTAATATAGTTACCCATTTGGACATGTTGTAGTTACAAGTCACAGCTACCACTGATTTGTCAGTAGAGTTGGGTGAATTGCAATGTATATCAATGCCACTAGACAGGATGGTACATGCCGTTTCCCTTTTGCTGAAGAGAGTGAAACTTAGTTCTGCAAACAGATTACTGGTTTGAATTGAAGACATGAATGCAACTGAAAAGTAAAATCTTGTTAGTTGCGTTAAGAATTAGCAACATGGAACAAATTACTCTTAACACTCAAAACTAAAATCAGTACAGCATTTGGGGTAATGATCTACTGATTGGCCTGTGGGCATTGCTAGTGAGGTTAATGTCTTCAAGCAGTGCTAAAAGGTACCAGCCTAAGGCTTATAGTGAAGTGGCTTAACAACAACCACAGACATCCTTGATCCTCCCTCCTTGCTTATCTGTAGGATACAGCTGTTGCTGAAACCAAGTTAAATGTTCTCATCTTAGAGAATGAGATTGGCAGGGATACCAAAAAATAAATATCCATCCCTACACACAGACCTCAAAAAAAAGCAAAACACAGCAGAGAGTGGTATTTTAGCCCAGGAAGAACTCATGAAGTCCATAGAGCCAACTTATGAGTAGCTGACAAGTAAGCCTTTTTGATGTCCTGGTAATTTAGATAACTTTTCGTAGTCTTCTCTGGAAACACGTTAAATTTGTTCATTTTATGACACATTTATTGCAGATCAGTTACTCTCTGTAGCGTTCTTGCCATTGTAAAATCTAATGAACATAGAAGCTAATGAAACATTTTGAAAACAAAACATTACAGAGCTGGAGACTGGAGGCGTTATGATTCTGCATGCTAGCTTCCCTTAATTACCTCATGCTTACATTTGATCCATTTGACAACAGGAAGAATGAAGAGCTCACGAGTAAGTATGTTCGGGTTCCTCCTAGTTGTATGAGTTCCTACTGCTTGTTGACACCATCGCACAATCTCAGGAACTTTGTGTTCCTTATTGTGTCCCTACAGTGTCTCAATAATATCAAATCGTAGCCTTGGGATATTTCCTCTTTTTTTCTCAGCCTTATTGTTGTTGATGTCCATTAAATACCTCAGACCTGTGCAGTAATACTCCATGCTATAAAGGGACTGCACTGTTACATTGTTAGTCTCGCTGCTGATAGTCTGAACTACTTTGTAGTTCTGTCTGTAGTTATACAGTAGAACATCTTATTACAAGATGTTTTGGCTGGGAAAACATTCTTATTTATCTGGTATTCTTAGTTGGAAAGTTATAAAGCCTGTGATCAGACCTTAAAGTTGACCTTCTTTTGCTTCACGTTACCATGGGTATCATCATTTTGTTCCTTTAATCTTAGTCAGTTGATGGTGAGAGGAAGGACTGGGGCTTTGTGGTACATTTCTTTCCTCACTGAACATACTATATAAACACCTGGTGTTTCTTCTTGGCTGAGCATGCCCACATGAGTGAGAAAGGCAGTATAACTCTCATGTCAGGAGTTCAGAACTATTTCTGATACAGTGTTGGCATCAAAAGAAAATCAGGGGAAAAATGCTCTTCTATTTCATGGCTTACCAAGGACCCATTGTATAGTTGGCAGAATACCGTTGATGATGTATTTATTTCCTCACCGGCACAGATTCTGTTTTCCCTTCCTCTTTATGTACACAGAGTTCTCCTACAGCAACAGGCAGGTTATGGTAAGGAGACAAGTGGCAGTGTGGGATCTTTGCCTGAAGTAAAATTTTATTTTCCAAACTAAATGTGACAACAGAATTGCACACATAAACTGTTCCTGAGAGCTGACACCTATTTACGACAAGCAGCATGGTTACATTCTACCCACGACTGGAAATCCTTTTAAACTCTGTAATTAGTCTTGCCACAGTCTTTGAAGACATGAGTTGCCTGATCCTGGTGCACGCTGCACTGAGGCTTGCCCGCATGGTCCTCCACAGGCCATAGTGTAGCCCATGTCAGTTATGAATGAATTTGTAAACTCATAGGAAACATGGCACTTGAAAAAAGCTACCTTAGAGTTCACAGTGGTATTCGAGCAGAGAGAATATATGCTCATTTGAATTACAACCTTTTAAAACTTCATGACCTGTGAATTACTTTTGAGAGGAAAAAGAAAATTGTTCTAAGGAAGCTAGTAACTGAGCTGGAGCGCTTGCCCTATGAGGAGAGACTGATACAGCTGGGCTTGTTCAGCCTGGAAAAGGAGATAGCTTCAGGGGGAGCTGCCAGCAGCCCCCAGTGCCAATGGGGCAGCATCTCTTCTCCATCAAGATGGTGGAGTCGGGCTCCTCACAGTGGTGTACGGTAAGAAGATGAGAGGTGATAGGTATGACTTGAAACAAGAGGTTCAGACTGGATATAAAGAAAAACACTTTTGCTGCGATGGCAGTCAGACACTGGAATGGGTTTGCCCAGGGAGCCTGTGCAGTGTCCATCCTTAGGGATTTTCCAGAAACAACTGGACAAAGCTCTGGGAATCACAGAATCTCAGAATGGTTGAGGTTGGAAGGGAACTCTGGAGTCATCTGGTCGAACTCCCCTGCTCAAGCAGGGTTGCCTGTAGCTGGTTCACCAGGACCGTGTCTCCAAGGATGGAGATTTCACAACCGTTCTGCGCAACCAGTTCTAGTGCTCAGTCACCCTCACAGTAAAAAAGTTCTGTGTTTCAGTTTATACCCATTGATTCTTGTCCTGCCACTGGACATTGCTGAAAAGAGCCTAGCTCCATCTTCTTTGCACTTGAGGTATTTATGTACATTGATGAGATTCCCCCTGACTCTTCTCTTCTTTAGGCTGAACAGTCCTAGCTCCCTCAGCTTTTCCTCTTAGGAGAGATGCTTCCACCACTTAATTGTCTTAGTGGCCCTTTGCTGAACTCTCCCCAGTACCTCCATATCTTTCTTGTTCTGGGGAGCCCAGAACTGGACACAGTACTCCAGGTATGGCCTCACCAGTGCTCAGCAGAGGGGAAGGTTGATCTGATGGCAACACTTCTGCTAATGCAGTCTAGGATACCATTTGCTGCCTGTGCAGCAAGAGTGTGTTGCTGGCTGCTGATGGTCCTCTTGTTGTCCACCAGGACACCCTGGTCTTTTTCTGCCAAGCTGCTTTCCAGGTGAGTGACCCTCAGCACATATTGGTGCATAGGGTTGTTCTTCCCCAGGTGCAGGACTTTGAAGTTCTCCTTGTTGCACTTCATGAGGTTCCTGACAGCCCATTTCTCCAGCGTGTTGAGATCTGTCTGGATGGCAGCGCAACCCTGTGGTGTATCAGCCACTTCTCCCAGTTTTATGTCGTCAGCAAACTTGCTGAGGATGCTCTCTGCCCCGTCATCCAGATCATTAATGAAAATATTGAGAAGTACTGGATCCAGTGTTGAGCCCTGGGGTACGCTACTAGTTACTGGCCTCCAACTAGAGTTCATGCTACTGATCATGACTCTCTGGATGCAGCCACTCAGCCAGTTTTCAATCCACTTTCCTGTCTGCTCATCAAGCCCATACATCAACAGCTTGTTTATGAGAATTTTATGGGAGACAGCATTGAAAGCCTCACTGAAGTCCAGGTAGACAATATCCACTGCTCTCCCTCGTCTACTAAGCCGGTAATTTCACTGCAGAAAATTATCAAGTTGGTCAAGCAGGGCTTCCTGTTGGTGAATCTATGCTGACTACTTCTAATGATTTTGTTGTTCTTAATGTGCCTTGAAATTATTTTCAGAATTCATTGATCTATCACCTTCCCAGGGACTGATGTAAGGCTGACCTGTCTGTAGTTTTCTGGGTACTCCTTTCTGCACTTTTTGAAGACAGGAGTGACATTTGCTGGGTCTTCAAACTGCTGTCCCAATCACCATTATCATTCAAAGATTATTGAGAGTGACTTCACAATGATATCAGCCAATTCCCTCAGCACTTGCAGCATGCATCCCATCAGGTCCTGTGGACCTATGTATGTCTACTTTGCTGAAGTATTCTCTAATCTGATCCTCTTCCACCAAGGAAGACTCCTTTCTCCAGGCTTTCCCCCTGCTTCTGGGACCTGGGATTCCTGAAGGCCAGTCTTGCTAGTAAAGACTGAGACAAAAAAGCCATTCAATACTTTACCCCTTTCCATGTTCTATGTCACCAGGGCCCTGCCTCATTCAGCGGTGGATATGTATTTTCCCTAGTCTTCCCTTTTCCTCTCTGTATGTAAGAAGCACTTCTTTTTGCCCTTGACATCTCTCATCAGATTCAATTCCAGCTGGGCTTTGGCTTTTCTAACTGTGTCTCTGCATGTTCGGACTTACTCTATATTTCTTCCAGCTTACCTGTCCCTACTTCCACCTTTTTTGTACTTCCTTTTTATGTTTGAGTTTCCCTTCCCAACTGATTCCTGTGAATGGGGCCCACACTAAGATTATGTTGTAGTTTTACAAGATCAAATAAGCTGGCTGTTAGGTGTTTGGACACTTGAAGTCTTTGTTTACAAGAAAGGTAAATAACCTGTTTACATTTGACATGTGTAGACAGTTACCGGAGCAGCTGTTTATGCCATTACATCAATATAAGGTTCCTGCTGCAGTTGCCTAGTGGAATCTAGTTGAAAGCTTTCATCTGATTTCTTCTGTTTTCAGTTGATAGTTTCCTCTTACAACAGAGTAAATGTTTTTCTCCACTTCCACTCATCGTTCAGTATAAAATGAGAGTAGTCATCAGTGAATCACATAAAATGTCAATAGAAAGGAATTAGCTACTATTGGGCATTAGGAAGGTGGGAGAGTTTGGGAAGAAAAGCTTCTTAGGGAAGACCAGGGCAGTTCTCTGGTCCTCTCAGCTGTGATGGATCAGTAACACCATCAGTTCTTGCTTCTATTTCCTTCAACAACTTGATGAAGGACAAACAGTTAGGGCAGCCAAGAGAAATACATGTCATGACATCATTCTCTGGTGGTTATGTTTAAGTTAATTAGTTATGCTCAATTTTATTTCTTTGTTCTCTAATCTATGTAAACTATGCTACAGGCTCTGCTGATCATCTGTGAAGATTAAATAATGTGCAAGTTTGTACATGATATTTTCTGACTAGGGAACAAAAATTCTTGTTTATTTCTCTTAACCTGTGTTGAGAAACCTCAGCCATGGGAAGAAAATGGGGAACAGGTCTGATACAGAACTAAATGTTACTGATGTGTTTTTAAACAAGTGAAGTATACTGACATCGTCAGGTGAAGACTGTATAAACATTGCTGTAGACTTCTAATTGTATATTGGCTAAGAAGTGGATTTTTTATTTCCCTGACTGTGTAATATGTCTGGTGATTAATCTAGTATCCATTATGAGTGCAGGACATCAGCGTTATGCACACCAAGTTCTTTCATCCTCAAGCCAAGAACCATTTTGCAGGCGTAATGCAAGAATGCCTACAGAACTGTGTGGGTGTATATAAACTCTAACCTGAACATCTTGCAGTGTTCTCAAGTGGGAGGGTAATTTCGCCTCTTCATTGATTTTACTGATGTCTTTTATGAGCAAGCAATGCCATTTCCCTCAACCTGTGATGAATTGCGTGTGCTATACAATGTGGGCTGTTGCTCACCGGAGGATTAAGCAGGAACAACAAACCTGCTTCACCTTCTTCAAACCTTCCATGAGTGGCAGACACCTGCGTCATCTTGTACAGTCTTAACATTTTGATATATAAAAGCAGCCTTCCGATTCTTGTAGAGGAGACTGCCTAGGTTGACAAAAATGCTTACATTGCATTTGGATCATTTACAAAAAAGCCACTGCATTACTTGTGCTGAAATCTTCAAAAGCGAATACATTTTGTGTGTAGTCTTAGCACTGTTAAACTGTCCTAAGTACCTACAGTAACCATGGTATCTGAAAGTCTGGATTACTGTAGCAGTTCTTTGTCTGGGATGTGGCACATACTGTACTTGGATTTTAATGGAGCCATTTATACAGATTTTATATTTTCCCATAAAACTCATCAAGATGAATGAAAACAAGCGTGGGCTAAATGTTTGTGCTTTTCAGCTCTTTCTGTTACAGAATCTTGCTGGCTTTTTTAATTGCTAACTTATGCAGTTTCTTTGTCTTCTAGAATGTCGGGTGGTGAAATCCACTTCCTATACCAAAATAGCTTCGAGTTCACGTAGGAGCACCACCAAGAGCCCAGGCCCATCCCGACGCAGCAAGTCTCCTGCTTCTACCAGCTCAGGTAAAGCAAGCAAGAAATCTTTCTTAACAGCAGCCAATCTGTTTCAATACAATTGGCAATGTGCTTAAAATTCCAGGTTTCTGTGGAAAAATATTGTATGTATGAAACAGATGATAGTAAAAATTCACTTGTTTTCTCAGTTGCATCTGAGATGAAGTATCTTCCCAATAGAAAATAATTCTTCAGTGTTTTCTAAATCATACTCTGGCATTACCACAGTTCATTTTACTGTGTTTTCCGTGCATGATTTTACTGCCAGTACCTAAAGACTGACAAAAAGATATATTCTTTGTTCTAGGAACTGAGTAAGCACAATGCAGAAAGTAGTCCAATTACACAGCATAGGATCTGTGTCTGCAAAATGTTGATTTCACAGTCTTTTTTGTATTTTGTTTCTGAGGGAGTTAAGAGGCAGCAGTGAGGAAAGGATAGGTTAAAGACAATGAAGATATTGAGGAAAGAGGGACAAGACAGAGAAAGAATGCAATTACACATGTGAATGTGAGGTGCAAAGATAGCTGAGGAAGAAATGTCAGAGTTGACCTAACAAGCCAGTGGTACAGGCTGGAGAAGACACAGCAAAAAGCTTTAAAAAGTTCTGTGTGAAGGCTTTGCTTTTGGCTGCCTTTGTAGCAGCTTCCACTAAATAGTCTATGACTAGTTCCCCCCTGCAGCTTTTCCCCAAGGAAAACAAATAAATAAACAAAAAAGTGCATTAGATGATTTGCCAGTATTGGTGCCTGAAAGTACAAATAATACTTGGTGTGGGCCAGTTGAGTAGATCCAATCCAGCATTTGCAGCATTGCTTGTGAATATCAATTTGTAAGAGGCAAACAGAGCTGTCTGAAAGCCACCATGGTCTTTCTGACGTAAATCTTCTGCCATAAGTCTTCTGCCAACAGGGAAGCGAATGTCATGCTGGGACCTGCATCCAGCACCATTAGGTCTTTATGGGAAGGTGGTGATCAGGGTGACCCAGGTGCTCCTATCTGGTTTCAAAGAGGGAGGCATGAACCAGCTGGAACTGTATTTTTCACAAGAAGACTAAGCTGAGGAAAAAAGCATCCTTGCTCAGGGATGGAGTAAAGTGGAAGAGATAATGAGAGGCAGAGGTGTAGATGTGGGTAGCGGGGCTGGGTGGCAACATGCCTCCTACACATTCTAAGAACAATTGAAATAGAGAAACCTGAAAAGGGGTAATGGGAAAAAGTATCAGTTATGAGGAACAAGCCCAGAGTAGCTCCTTCTTAAACATATATTAAGGATCTTTCTTTGAACCTTAGTGGAACAGAGTTAAATTAAAATTTGGCAAGGGAGGCCCTCTTTGGTGTGTGAATGTTATGGACTCTTTCTGGTTTTTTCTAATGAATATTCATTTGAGAGTACAGGTAATGGACACTGAACTGAAGGCACAGAGTATACCCTCAGCAAGTTTGCTCATGATACAAAGCTGGGGGGAGCGGCTGACTCATGGGAAGGCTGTGCTGCCATTCAGCGTGACCTGGACAGGCTGGAGAGTTGGGTGGAGAGAAACCTGATGAAGTTCAACAAGGGCAGGTGTAGGGTCCTGCACCTGGGGAGGAACAACCCCATGTGCCAGTACAGGTTGGGGGCTGACCTGCTGGAGAGCAGCTCTGCCGAGAAGGACCTGGGAGTGCTGGTGGACAACAGGTTAACCATGAGCCAGCAATGTGC
>VZSC01006316.1:72444-91013 GCA_013398225.1 Steatornis caripensis | reverse complement strand
TCCTTCTTGCCCTTTTTGAAGATTGGAGTGACATTGGCTTTCCTCCAATCTTCAGGCACCTCTCCTGTTCTCCACGACTTTTCAAAGATGATGGAGAGTGGCCTAGCAATTACCTCCGCCAGCTCCCTCAGCACACGTGGATGCATCCCATCGGGACCCATCGATTTGTGCGTGTTCAGTTTGCCTAGCTGCTCTCTAACCCAATCCTCATTGACCAAGGGCAATGTCCCTCCATTGCATGTAAAGGCAGCATCTTTGGTGAGCCTGAAAGCCCCATACAGAACCTGCCATAATGGCACTATCGGGCTTTGCAGGTACATGGCCATGGGAGTGACAGCATGGGAACAACAGGGGAAAACATACTGGCACACAGGCTCTGGGACACGCTGCCACGGCAGTGTGGGGGAAAGGGTGAAGCTGCGAATGGAGAGCAGGCTTCAGGGTTGCCGAGAAAGACCTTTAGCGATACTAGAGGCTGCACTAGTGCTTGGTGCCACACAGCTGCAAATCTGTATTCTGGTTAGCTGAGGGCAAGGAAATATGTGTCAGGGTGTAAGGGAATGGGAGACGCACACTCCTCATCGTTTCTTGAGCTGTACAACGTACAGTGAGCAAAAAAGCTGTATCTGTTTTTACACAATTTCTTGACATATTTAAGAGGAATGTACACCTTTTTATAGGTGGTGTTCAGCTTTCTTCTGCTTATGTTTAATCTGCTTATATTTTCCTAGTAGCCTTCGTGGCTCCTATTTTTGTATAAAAACACAGAATACTTTTTTTTCTTAAGAGAGGACGTGCAAGCTAGGAAGATCTGTGCTAAGGGCTGACTTCTCCATTACTGTATGTTTTGTTGAGTTTTTTATTTACATCTGACAGTTTTTCAGAACAGTAGCACAACACGGAAATCTCCTTGCAGGATTGCTTTCTGTTTTTTTGCAAACACATTTGAGGTATTGTCTGCTTCAAAATGCTTTCAGTCTAAACAGAGAAGAGAAGCAGGGAACGAGGCAAAGAAGAGAAGCAGAGAAAGGTAGCGTGACCTCCCAGGCAGGCAGAGGACTGAAGTCTGGTTCCAAGTGCAATAGATAATCCTGCCTTTACTTAATTTTTCTGATGTCTTCTTAAAGCCTGTAAAACACTTTGGTGTTTTTTTGTTGTCATCAAATACTGTTTGGAAAAGGACATTATAAAAAAGATGTTGAATTTCAGTGAGATTGGGTATCAGCCCGTTGCTTGCAACTGAAAATTATGAATGTCTGATGGCTATTCAGTAACTGTCAGCTTCTGTCCAGCCACCAGTTAACACTGTTGGTGGCAGCCTCAGCGCGGGTGAAGAGATAACAGGTTCGAAGAAAGCAGCGCTTACTTCTTCGTGATCATTATTTTTAATCAAATCAAGAGCAGCATGAGATGGCTGGAATTATTGTATGCTTGGTCCATTAAATTAAGACGAGACATGCATTCGGGTGAACTCTGTTTTAGCCTCTGAAATCCCAAGTCTAATTTTCGAGACTTGCTCTCAACAATAGTAACTACTTTTTTTTCAGTTTGAGCACCTCCTTCAAAATTATTTCCTTCTCACTTCTCCTCTCCGAGCTATCTCCTATTCCCCTCAAACTATCACCCAAAATATTTTGGATACTTGAAATCTTGTTTGTAATGGCGATTCAGGTGTGGCGTTAGGAAGGGTTATTTAGGAGTATCAGTTATTTAGTGCGACAAGTGTCTGTTTCAAGAGTAACTCGGTTGATACGTACCTATTCCAAATGACAAAGAGAAAGTGTGTGAAGAATGGATAGAGTAGGTTGTATTACCAAGGCTGTGTTTTTTTAAAAAAAATTACACTTGGGCAAAGAAATTTGGAAACTACATGTTAAACTAAAGCATGATCAAAACTGTAAAGAAAAAAGTGGGTTAGGATATGGAAGTTGGATCTTACTGAATGCTTCTCTAGAGCAGATGCTTGTGCTTTTCTCAGCTAGTTAAAAAAAAAGAGGTAGATGTGTTCATCTGCAAGAAGATACGTTTTCATTTAGTTTGATAATTCATCCCCAGGCCACTATGCAGAAACAACCCTTTTTCAGCCACCTGACTTAAGAAGATCTTTTGGATCCCAAAGGAAGGAACATGACGTATCACATTGTCTTTGGCATGGTCACCTGTTTTTATTCACACTGTTATAGGTACTCAGCTGACAGATTTTGTAACAAATATGCTGAAGCAAAACCTTCCTGAAGCCAAGCGTACAAACCCATGGGAGTGATGGAGTCATCCTGCAGACCCAGGGATTTCCAGATGATTTTTACTTTGATCTTGGCTTCCTTTTCATTTTTTATTTATGGTATTTGTGTTTGATACTAATCATTAAAAAATTAAGTTTTATAATTTTATAGCTTGTAGTAAAAATCAAGAGTGAGCAAGAGAAATAGATATGGTTAGACTGAATAGTCTAACCCTCTTAAAGGATTAAAAAGTTAAATGCTGAATGAAGAAACATCCTCACAGTTGGTACTCCATTTGCATAGGCTGATTTGAGGACCCTTGTCTTTCCAATTAGGGAAAAAAGTTCAAAGGAGAGATTTTCATTAAATCTTACGTAGATGTAGATGTAGATGCTCTCTAGATTAGCTACTACATTAAATTAGCAGCCAATATCATAGATATCAGCTATACTCTGATGAAGTGCAGAGAAAAAAAGAAAAACGAGAGGCAGTTATCCACCTTCTGAGGCTACAAAAAAATTGTTCATGGATTCCAGGGAATTGTGTTTTCAAGGAAATCTTCTGTCTTCTGAGATCTCAGGCATGTCTGCAATATCTACATGTCTGCAGCACTTCTCTGCTTGATAGTGTGAACATGGCTGACTTCATGTTGACGTAGAAGTGCCGTCATAATGGCCACCTCATGGAGATCAACGTGGGCTGAGTGTGTGAGGGTTTTACAGTCTGTGCTGAGCTCTGCGCTGCTTGGGTTACATGCTGCAGCTACCACAGGTACTGATGACTTACAGGGAGTCAGATATTCGTGGCTGCTGGCATGGGAATGTAAACCTGACCTGAGGGTGATCCCTTCTGCTGACGTTTCTAATCTGTTTGTGTTGATGAGGTGAAAGCTCTGTATGGGTCTGTTAAGCCTTGTCTTCAATGACAGACAGATGTTCTTTTTGTATCTGCATAACTTCTTGACATAAACTCTAGCAAAGATTGAATGTGTGTGTATGTGGTGGGTTGACCCTGGCTGGATGCCTGGTGCCCACCAAAGCCGCTCTATCACTCCCCCTCTATCACTGGACAGGGGAGAGAAGATGTAACAAAAGGCTCGTGGGTCGAGATAAGGACAGGGAGAGATCACTCACCAATTACTGTCATGGGCAAAACAAACTTGACTTGGGGAAATTAATTTAATTTATTAGCAATAAAAACAGAATAGGATAATGGAAATAAAACCAAATCTTAAGAACACCTTCCCCTACCCCTCCCTTCTTCCTGGGCTTAACTTCACTCTCGATTTCTCTATCTGCTGCCCCCGAACAACGCAAGGGGCTAGGAAATGGGGATTGTAGTCAGTTCATCGTAGATTGTGTCTGACGCTCCTTCCTCCTCACGCTATTCCTCTGCTCCAGTGTGGTGTTCTTCCCACGGCAGACAGTCCTCCATGAACTGCTCCAGTGTGTGTCCTTCCCACAGGGTGCAGTCCTTCAGGAACAGGCTGCTCCAGTGTGAGTCCCCCATAGTCACAAGCCTTGCCAGCAAGCCTGCTCCAGCGTGGGCTCCTCTCTTCATGGGTCCACAGGTCCTGCCAGGAGCCTGCTTCAGTGTGGGCTTCCCACGGGGTCACAGCCTCCTTTGGGCATCCACCTGCTCCGGTGTGGGGTCCTTCATGGCTGCAGGTGGAGATCTGCCCCACTGTGGACCTCCGTGGGCTGCAGGGGCACTGCCTGCCTCGCCACGGTCTGCACCACAAGCTGCAGGGGAATCTCCGCTCCAGTGCCTGGAGCACCTCCTCCCCCTCCTTCTCCACTGACCTTGGTGTCTGCAGAGTTGTTTCTCACATATTCTCACTCCTCTCTTCAACTGCAATTGCCATTGCATGGCAACTTTCCCCTTCTAAAATACATTACCCCAGAGGCGCTACCACCGTGGCTGATGGGCTCGGCCTTGGCCAGCGACTGGTCTGTCTTGGAGCCAGCTAGCATTGGCTCTGTCGGACATGGAGGAAGCTGCTAGCCAGAACCTTGCCACACAAACCCAATACGATATAAAAAGGACAGTTTAACACCAGTTAAAATGAATGCAGTACTGGTTATTTGGGATTTTTCTCAACCCCTTGCATGCTAAGGGTGAATCTACAAAGCCTTGTCTTTACTGAGGAGTGATAATGAGGGTGCTTGCTTAATGTGGCACTCTAGACAAGCTCTCTCCTTTCCAACGAAGATGGCGAGATTTTTCAAAAATGACGAGAAGTTTTCTCTCTTATGAGGAAAGGCTGAGAGCCCTGGGTCTTTTTAGCCTGGAGAAGAGAAGGCTGAGAGGGCATCTCATCAATGCTTATCAATATCTAAAGGATGGGTTTCAAGAGGACGGGGCCAGGCTCTTTCCGGTGGTGCCCAGCGACAGGACAAGGGGCAATGGGCACAAACTGGAGCACAGGAAGTTCCACCTGAACACGAGGAGGAACTTCTTCACTGTGAGGGTGACAGAGCACTGAGACGGGCTGCCCAGAGAGGTTGTGGAGTCTCCTTCCCTGGAGATATTCAAAACCTGCCTGGACACGTTCCTGTGCACCCGGCTCTAGGCACACCTGCTTTCTGGACTAGATGGTCTCCAGAGGGCCCTTCCAACCCCTACCAGTCTGTGATTCTGTGAGTTGTATACAAGTAGAATACAAAAGCAGAAGGTATGAAAAGGCAAGGTATGGTTTGTTTCCTAACTACTTTGTAACTACATAATCTTGAGGAAAAAAAAATTGTTTTGGAAAGACAGTGACAAACTGCGGGAATAATTGAGACAAGGTGAAGTGGTGATCTCACATCACCATTTTCTGGCTAACAGTTGCTGAATATGACCTACGTGTATTGTTGTGTCTTCTGTAACTAATTTTTTAGTTTTGCTTGCCCTAGTCATGAATAAGTTGTGTCTGTGAAAAAGCCTGCACTGTTCCTTTCCCTCAGTCTCTCTTTCCTCTTCACACACACTTTTGTGTTTGGCAAACGACTTTTGTAAACACACAGGGTCATCTCGACATGTTTGACAGAGTACAAGATGCTAACACATCAACAGGCAGTTTTATAGGAGAGTATGATTTTAATATAGTGCCGTGGCATTGGCAGCTTCTCAGACTGGCACTTGATACTTTAATTCATCTTTTCTCACTTTTTATTGCTTAATAAAAAGATGCTCTATCAAAACATATTTATCAGGATGCTATCAAAGTACTTTTTATTTACAGCATTTTCACAAGTTGTTTATATCTTCATATGAAAACCTATTTTCCATTTATCTCAGTAGATGACAGTATTCAGCTTTAACATTCTCTTTTGTGAAGTTTTCTACCTTCGTGTGTGTGCCAGGTGCTGAAAAAACAAATCTCAAACAAAATCTCAGAAAAAAAACAAATCTCAGAAAAAACAAATCTCAGCAAGAGAGGACAGTAAGGAAAGGAGTTCACAGCTAAGGAGTTGCATACATCTGCTCAGAGCAGCCACAATAATTTTGTTATTGTTTTAGCTTTTTAATACATATTTCACCTGTGAAATTTTGAATGG
Source organism: Steatornis caripensis (assembly GCA_013398225.1). Lineage (NCBI taxonomy): Eukaryota > Metazoa > Chordata > Aves > Caprimulgiformes > Steatornithidae > Steatornis > Steatornis caripensis. Next base: position 85,249 of record VZSC01006316.1, on the reverse strand, counting down.
ATAAATCTTTTTCACGAGACGATGGGAGGTCACTGTGTATTAAGCTGAAGTCTCTGACCCTTGTCATTTTATAAATAAAAAGTGACAAGAAACCTCTTGCCTCACTCAATAATCAATTAATCACAACAGTGATTTACCAATTTTGCATGTCTTTATTTATATCAGAGTTCCCTATAGGAACATGTGCTGTATTAGTTAGTGAGAAAAACAGTGCAGTTACCGGACAGGAAAGCAGTTTCCAACCAGAATACATTTCACCTAGAAATTGATTTTAAGGCAGTTTAGACTATATTCCTGTACTTATCAGGAATTCATTATTATTAAATATTATAGATTTTATTCATGTATTTGTTGCCATATTAGCTGATATGAGCTGCATATGTAAGAATGGTGTCGTGATTGGAAATGGACTTCAGGAAGGGGGTCAGAATCAGTCCAGCCTCTTCACATTACACAGCACCTAATATCAACTCTATTTGCAAATTCAGTATACTGACTCTCAAGGAACTAGAATCACAGGTGGAATGGCCAGCAAGCCATAAACAAAAAGATAAAAAAGGAGGGCTTCTGGAGTGGACTGGGGAATTCTAAGGAATTATCATTTCTTCCCTGTTGTGATGTCTGTCTTAAGCATTACATTAATAGTAATATTCTCCAGGTCTGCAGAGCACCCAGAAGACAGACAACATAATGTGCATAGAGAGTTCATTCTGCCAGAACCAAAAGCCTAAGTAGACAAGTGGTACATGATTCGTCTGGTGTGCAGATGCACATAGAGAGCTGGGAATAGAACCCACATCACCCAAATCCCTGTTCAGGTTGACTCTAGTGTAAATTCTGTATGGCCTTCAGTCATGTGCTTGTAACAAAATCCACCAAAATTGGTAGGTGGGGAGAATTTTGATGATTTTGCTTCGTCTCCATCATATCCTAAACCACTAGGTGTGTGGGTTTGGATTAATCTTGCCTAACTTTAGAAGTCTACACTGCAGTGGATGCTCCTAGTACATTGTTCATCATGTCTGTTTTAGATGGTTACTTGGGGATTATACAACTCGTGCTATGACAGCAACTTGGTTAAAATAAGGTCTAGGAAACTACTTCAGATGTGGAAGACTACACAATAGGTACCTAAAGACTGGTAAAAGGAATCTCATCCCCAGTGCTAATTGTCATTTCTAGAGTTTCCTAAATTGATCTCCGTAGGGAGTCCTTGTATGCTCAGAAAAAGCCTGGTATGTGTTTTAGGTACTTAACACCTTTGTATTTTGGATATGAGTAAGGAGATGAGCAAACTCCACTTGAGTCTCCTGAGGGCCTTAATCCATTAATTGTGCTCTTGATCTCACATATTACAGAGGGCCAACCCAAGCCCAACTGTCATAATTTTACTTTTTAAGAAGTGCTGTTGGGGAGGGAGAGCATTGCAGCATTGACTGGTTCCACTTGGTAGCCTCCAGTCTTTGTCTTCAAGACAGAATGATTGCAATAGTAATTCTAAGAAAAACTATTGTTGAAAATTTTGGGGAAGGAGTCAGTCGGTAAGGAACACGAACCAGTGCCTAGTGCTACAAGGTTTATTAAACTGTATCTGTTATCTTAAATTTTCTCATACTAATAAGACCTAAGAATATCTGCTTGGATTAAAGAGAAGGCAGAGCACTAGTCTTGTTACTGAGCAGCCTTGAAGACTAGCTCCATGTGGATAGTAGTAGTTTACTATTAGTTTCTAAATAATACCATATTTGTTTATAAGAAGCCCTTTAAAATTTTAGAAGTTTCAGATTCCTTATGTTGCCCTTATCCTAAATTATTATATCCTAAATTATTTCAGGTGTATCAATAATAAATTTGATTTTAGTCATTATTGGCCAGACCTATGGGATATTTTACTGAATACTGTATGAACATTCAGTGTCCATATGCATGTTCTCTGCCACACACACTTAGTACAACATTTAATTCAGTGCTGATATGTACAAACCATTGTTCTCTGTACAAAGAGAGTTTGAAGTGTAGATGAGTGGAATGGTTTTCTATAAAAGCGGCCCATTTAAATCCAATTAGTGTATCTTGCTGTTCCTATGGTTGTACAAATATATTGCGCCTTTACCTTAAACAATGCCTTGCACAAAGTGGTGTTGAGATTTGATCACTTACAGCACCTAAGCACTATTAAGTGATCATTATTTATCACGCAGTTTAATGTGTTTCATTGATGTGTGTGGTGTGGTAGGTATACATGTTTCTTCCTTATAATGTGCGGGCCCAGTATTAGCCAGTGAGAACAATGTATTATGTAAAACGTAAGAAAAATATATTTTAAATGCCTACCGTATTATCCAAAGGAATTAGCATTTGCTAGATTGCCAGTCAGCCAAGGTTTTACAAGTTATTGTCATTTTGATTTTCGGATGAGTCATTTGGCGTATTGCCCCCAAAGGCACCTCATTATGATTCAGTGCACAGCATATAAAATTGCTTAGGCTTTCGGGGCTCCATGGAAAGTGAGTGGGGGTTGCAGTGGCTCAGCATTGTGAAGCAGCAGCATTATGCTTAATTGACACCTTTGATGTAGCCCTAAGACAGCACCTGCACCTCCCACTGCTGCTCTGAAGACGTCAGCCTTACGCAGAAAAGGCTTCTGCTTATGAATCCTGCATCGCATTCAGCTCACTCTGTGAGCAGCCCCAGCTATCCTTAACTAATCCCATTGCTTCTCAGTTTGGCTACAGCTTGGCTTAGTGCAGAGCAGGAATTTTGCTGCTTGCTGTTACCAGGTTAAACAGTAAGATTTTGTCCATGTTAGAACTCATAGAAGGTAAGTCAAATGCCTTGTTCATATCCTAGTATATAAATAGTCTCCTAAAATTCAGAATCTGGGAATCTGATTGTCGATTCTTTTTTTCCTGGTGCTGACAAATATGGACTGTGATATAATGGTTGCTTGTTTAAGAATATTTACATATATATCTGTCAACACGGTTTGCTGTGTTTCTATCAGTGCTTCAGTGTGAACATTATTGATAGCCTCTTGTGTGATTACTATGTAGTAGAATTCTGTCCTCTACTGGTATTGTTTTGTTAATTTAATGGATAATGTCACATGCATGCAAAAGATGCTTCTAAAATGATAGGCACTATCCTATCTGAAGGAACTTCTTTATTTGAGAAAGTAATGCTTTGCTGTAAGTCAGACTTGAGGTGTTACGTCCAATTTATTTGCCCCTAGAAAAGCCTTCTGGGTTAAGTCTGTTTAGGTCAAATAGTATTGTAGAAATCTCTTCAAATGAGTGAGTGAGGAATGGCAAGCAGCTGATTTGTTGCAAGCAACACTGCTTTTTATTTTTGGTAGGTAGCACTTCAAACCATAACTAAATTGAATGAAAGGTTTACATACAGCGTGTGTCTGTTAAAGCACTTGCTCTCTATCACTTTCAAGCACAGGAACAATATAGTTCAAGAAAACTTGATTGTGTTCTGTTCGATTGACTAAACCCTCTTTTCAGGTTTGTTGATTATTTGCTTGCACTGTCTATAAAAATTGACATCGTAAGCCAAAACTCCGAGGAAACAGTTCTTTTGTGAACTACTTTACTCAATATTTAAAACATGAAAAAAGCAAATGAGTATGTTCAACAAAGAATGAGAAGCAATATGTTGATTTAACTATTTCTTTGCTTTTGATAATGCCTTGCATTTATTTTTTCAATTTGTTGTTCTTTTAGTGAATGGAACCCCTGGTAGCCAGCTTTCTACTCCCCGCTCTGGGAAATCTCCAAGCCCATCTCCCACCAGCCCAGGAAGCCTACGGAAACAGAGGGTAAGGAAATAAGGAAACTGATTTCTGAGCGTGGCTGGGGAGAATCCGGCATAGCCATTATCTAATAGCCTTCTCCCCTCTCATTGCTTGTATGTAGAGTTGTAGGGTGGAAGAGCCTGGCAACAGTCCTTGTTGTGTTTGTACAACACTCTGACGTGGAATACAGCTGTTCTGTGTCTGTCAAAATGCTAAGTATGCTGGTAATTGGTTTATCCTTGAGGGAAAAAGCAGGGGTATCTTTCTCCTTTTTTACAAGACTTTTTTGTTTTAGTTTCTTTTTCCAAATATTTCACAACTGAAAGGAAATGTTCACATTGTCAATGACATTTTTTTTTGTTCTTAATTTGCAGTGGGCATTGTGTCACTTGCAAAACCTACAAACAGCTTTGATTTTGAAGCAAGGTGAAAGAATGCACTGTGGAATTTAGCTGTGGATTAGATATCATAGCCCTGTGCAGTGAAGATACTATCAGTACCAAGGCAGCATGAGACTTGTCAGTTAGTTTGCTGGACCAGAGTTATTAGTAGCTGTAGGTTCTCACCAGTTATCATGTATAGAGGAATCTACAATGTTCTTGAGCATCCAGAATTAAGGTAGTACCTATGTTGCCGCTGTAACCCTATGACAGAATATTACTCGTTCGACCCAAAAGGCTCCACATGCTGATTTTAATTAATTGTATCTGTTCAAAAGCAGTGGGACAGATGTCTATGTATCTTCTGTTCTGCTATTTTCTAAACTGTGATCAGCTCTCAATGAAAGCTTCCCTAAGGCAGTACTCCGTATCTCAGACTTGTTTATAAACACAATTTGAACACATGCTTTTTCTGCCTTTTCAGTTTTTAAATAAAGACATAATTTGTGTCTCTGAAAGGAGATTATGTACAAAATTGGCAGTGCTTGACTTTAGGGGCTGGTACAGACCTGATTCCCCAGATATGCAGATCAGGAATAGCTGTAGCATGGCATGTAGCTTGTTTACCCTTCTTCATGTGTGGTGGATACCGGCAAGCTGAGGAATTGTGCATGCCCAAGTCTTACCTCAGACTGGGATACAGCCATGGGTTTCCACCGTGACTTGTTTATAGATATGGAAGCCGACTGTGATCTTGCAGTATAGAGACAGCCAGTGAGCGGCAGCTTGAAGCCTCAGGGTAGTGTCATGATTTTCATCATCTGGTGCACAGAGAGTAAAGATGCAAGTTTCAGTTGGGTAAGCTGGTACTAAAATCTTTTTGAATGCAATATCTTCCATGCCTGTTTGCTCTTACTCTCAAAGCTTATTAATGAATCATTAATAAGTCAGTAAAGAGGGAAGAAAGAGTCTTCCAAATGAATTATACATTGGTGATGTAAGGGTGTCTGTTTAGATGGATCATATCGGTATACAGTGAATTTTCATTTGCTGTAAGCCTGTCTCTGTTCATTGGTAACTTTCCTAAACTTCCTTCCCCACCACTGATGTTTCTCTCCTCACAGTGAAGAAATGTTTTCCTCTTAACGTTTATGGATGAGTGAGTGGGAACCATGTGATGAGCACCATTNAGCCAGTGAGCGGCAGCTTGAAGCCTCAGGGTAGTGTCATGATTTTCATCATCTGGTAGACAGAGAGTAAAGATGCAAGTTTCAGTTGGGTAAGCTGGTACTAAAATCTTTTTGAATGCAATATCTTCCATGCCTGTTTGCTCTTACTCTCAAAGCTTATTAATGAATCATTAATAAGTCAGTAAAGAGGGAAGAAAGAGTCTTCCAAATGAATTATACATTGGTGATGTAAGGGTGTCTGTTTAGATGGATCATATCGGTATACAGTGAATTTTCATTTGCTGTAAGCCTGTCTCTATTCATTGGTAACTTTCCTAAACTTCCTTCCCCACCACTGATGTTTCTCTCCTCACAGTGAAGAAATGTTTTCCTCTTAACGTTTATGGATGAGTGAGTGGGAACCATGTGATGAGCACCATTGGACACAAAGGGTGTTTGTCCACAAGGTTTCTGACTTTCGGATGTGAAGAGGAGAGTGAATGGGTTTCTTCTTAACCAGGTTCCCTATGTGGAAGTGTCACAGGGCCACTGAGTGACACTATTGGGGATGCAAAGGACTTTAACATAATCACATTGCTAACTGTACAGAAAATAAGTATTGAAGTAAACTACAGGAGAGATACAACATTGTTAAAGGAGTTGAATTCTCTTCTCAGATATTCATATCCAGTTCCCTTGACCTTGGCAGGGGACCTTTCATGCTTCCCTGGCTTTATTTTAGACAGATTTTCATTTTTTTACCTGACGAAATTTGGAATACATTCATGTGAAAATAGATTGCAATCATGTAAAAATGCATTGCAGTAATATTATTTAGGTTAGAAAATCAGGTGCTCAGAAGTTCAGAGATAGAAACTTTACACTCACTCTGAGAATTTATTTCAGCTCCTTTCATGTTTACCTTGTGAAGTGAAAGAACTAGAAGTTCGGAGTAAAAACATATGATTGTGTCGTTAAAGGTCATATTGTGTATTCCAATGACTAAATTAGTTCTATAAACAGCCGTTAAATAGGGCTTACTAATCTTAATTTTCTTGCTAGCAGTATAAATGGTGTTCTGTTTTGGTTTTGTACCGTCTTTTGTGTGTTGCCATTTAAATTTTATTTGGAGGAGAGGTTATTTTATGTACCATATAGTCATAAAGCAGATTTGAACCCAAAGCATTTTGCTTTGTCTTCAGTGGCTTCAGCTGTGGGGCTGATGAGCCAGCTACAGGAAAAGGTTTATTCCCTAGGAGGTTGTTGAAGTGTTGGTATCATGACAGACCTAAAGAGAGAAGAGGAGACAGAGTTCAATGCCCTCCTTGTCTCCATTTTTGAGGGGTGAGGTATTCCTGCCCTGACAGAGAGAGTTGGCTGCTAGAGCCATGATCTGGGGTCGAAGGTAATGGCTGGGTTTCTGACTGGTCTGGGTTTCTCTCTTTATGTGGAGTTTGAGAGAGCTACTGCTTTAGAATGGGAATAAGATGCTGGGTCCTGGAAATGCCAGCTCAGCTTTGTAATTTGTTTTTTCTCTGACCCCCTCTCCTTGTGGTTAGTCTCGTGCCATCAGATACGTGGGATGCCAGTGGTATGTACTGAGTCTGGAAGACAATAGGGAACGTTGACTCTAGCATAGCCTGATTTCCCTTGACGTAACTAATTGATCAGCTCTTCAGCATCCCCATCCGAGTGCTATGAGGAAGTTGTAGGCTTGGTGCATCAAAATGCTCAGGGATCTGGGCAGGCTGCCAGTATTTTTCTTGGGAAATATAGGTGAGAGGAAGTTATGCTTTTAAATTCAGAGGCACAAAAGCAAGATACTTCCACAAACCGAGGGATTTCTCCCTGTGAGTAGTAAAGACCTGTAAAATTAGTAGAGATGGCAGAATTTTCCAAAGGTTCTGGTTATGGAGAGCATTAGGCAGCTTAAAATAGGGATTGATCCATCTTCTTACTTATTGACATTTTATCATTCACCTTTAAAAAAAAAAAATCTGGCCTTTGACGGAAGGCTTTCCATTAATGTAAATAAAGCCAAGAATGCTGCTGTGATGCACATACTATAGTCATGAAAACAGTAATCTTGTAACCCTACAGATAAAATTTTCTATCCTCAAAAACCAGAACATAGAAAGATAAAAGTTTCATCCTTTCTCACTGGCATATATACATGGCTGAGTTGTTTCCAGAAATTCAGAAACCAGTGAAAGTTATATACTAATAATCTTGGGCAAAATCGAGTCTGTGTTTGAGGAAAGTAAGACTTGAAAGATTAATTTCATGAGTGTAATAGAAGGACTTGAAAGTGGACTGGGAGTTATTTGGACTTTTATGTTTTTTCCAGCTTCTGAGTGTTTAAACTTGCAGCTTGTGTACTATAGTTACGCTTTCTTATAGTTTAATTCTTTCTTTATATTTATTCTTAAATAGGAAAATAAGATTCTTGGTTTTAAATTGTGAATGTACTTAATTGTGTATTTCCACAGAGGATGAAAATGTCTGTAATTCAGGTTTATAGCAGTTGAAGTAGACAGTTACTGTGTTGCACATGCAAATACTTCCTACCACAATAGAGTACGGTTAATGATGCAGACTCAGAAAAAGTGACATGGCAATCATAACAATAAATATACATAATAGCAACCCCCAAATTTTATTTAACTAGCCCTCATAATAGGTTATGAGCTTGTTTTTCCACTGTCTTGTAATCAAAGTAATTCCTTCAATTAGGGTGGAAATATTCTATACTTTATACCTGATTTTTCATTGCTTGCCATTATTTTAAATGTTTTTTCTACTTCCCTAGAGTCTTCAACCCGTAGAATAATAAAAAATAAGATTTAAGGTACCTCTTAAATAATGAGATAAAAAATTTGTAGTCTATGTATGTAAGGATTATTTGAGTTGTATGTAGCCAAGAAGTCTTATTCATTCAGCAAGGTCCATGTTTTTATTAATCTATGCAAAGTAATTCATAGATTCTCCTCATATTTTTCAGAAATACAGATCTTTGGCTAATTGTAGGCAAGTAAAATTCTTGGAGAAAGAAAAACTTCTTAAAAGTTTAAAGTATTTAAAAGTGTATGAAAGGGCATACAATATGATCCTGAAATCTTGTGCATGATTTTACTTTGAAACAGTCGTAGAGTTATAAAAGTAACCACAAAAATACTCCCCAAATATTAAAAATCACTTCTCACAAATATCTTCTTTGTAAGTTCTGAATGCATACTTTGTTGATATTCAGGGGAATGAGCAGTCACCTGGAAGATTCAAAAGTTTGGTGTGTTACCCTCACTGTCAAATCAAAAGATTTTTTTTTCTGTACTATATATTAGAAACTCCAAAACTGTATATGCTCAAAAGAAATTTTAATAATTAACTAACTAGTTAGTATTCAAAATCAGATTATCTTATCTGTTTAGAATTCTTCTTTTGTCTAGATTGTTCACAACAAAATAGCAGTGTATTTAAGATCTACTTTTCAGTCTGACAGTCTAACATGTCTACTACTATGTATACGCATGCCCATTGGCAAAATAAATTTAGAACAAGCATTCTCAGGAATTAAAAACCCCTTTAAGGGCCTTAAATCCCCTTTATATCGTGCCTCAAAGTAAAACATAAACCTGCATAGATTACTGAGGTCCTTGTAAATTTGAAATTTGTAAAGCATTCATTGTAGGTAGTCCTTGTTTTCTAGTATAGCTTTTAGATTTGTTTATTTTTTGTCTCAGTTATCTTCTTGGGATTAAAAAAACCACAAAACTCCCCAAACCAACGTCAACCCTAAAGCCGGCTCCATCAGCCTTCCTATTCTCATGTGTTCTTGTATTTTGTCCTGTAGTTGTTTTGTTGTATTTTGTAAATATGTTTGATACTTAAAGGATCCCCAGAAACAACTTAAAGGTATTGGAGCTTGCCTGTGAGGTGTGCCGGTGCTTAACTCACCTTAAAAAGATAGCACTCTGTCCTCTACCGCTTCTCCTCGCTGAACTTACTCTTTCATTCAGTGCTAGTGTGCATCCTGGTGAAGATTGTTGTGCTGTGTAGGTTGGGCAGGGCCATGTATCATCCCCTGGCACCTCTGGCATTTGAGGATTATCTGATGCGTCAGGGGATGCTCGGAGTGGGTGTTGAAAAACCAAAGCAGATCCGTACACTCAGACTCTCCCTCTGCTGTCATGAGCTGGTTGCTTGGCTACCGTCAGAAGGAGCCAGTGACGGGGGGAATTTTGCATGCTGTCTTTTTACACATACACACAGACGCCGAAAAACTGTGGAAAAGAGATACAATACAGGTAACGGCAATATTCAGTGTCAGCATTCTAGGCTCAAACGTTGCTGGATCCATGCTATATCACCAGTGGGTGGCAAGTTTTGATTACCTTATATAAGGTAAGCACGCACTTTCCTACTGCTGTTTGCAAAACAGCAAAAAGGGAAATATGTTCCCTTTAAGATCACATTCAGATTGCCGAGTTTTCAAACAATTAGGAGACTCTCCAGAACAGACAAATATTGTTTCAGTAGTGCTTAATAGGAAATAATAAAAAAAAATTTGCCTGTTAGAATATATTGTGCATTGAAACTCCAGCTTTATTTTCTAACCATCTATTTGTTAGTGTAAAAAATGTATAAAAAATAATTATGTGACATTAAGCCCAAAATCTGGTTATATAGAGTATGTGTATTTTATGTTAAACAATGTCTTCTGATCCACAGTAACAAAAAGAATATGACAGTTGCAGTGCAACAAATCAAACACAATAAACAAATCTATACTGCCCTTCATCTTACAGGACCTGTATCGCCCACTCTCTTCGGATGATATGGATTCAGTAGGAGACTCAGTGTAAAAGAGAAAATGGAACAATGTTTATGGTTTGTGATTTGGTGAAGGTTTAACATTTTTGAAGAGAATAGCTGCTAATTTACAGTAATAGTGAATCGCACAAAAGAGTTTTGCATATTTAATATTAAAAACTTGGGGCCAAATTAATTCTCGTGCGTGTAGGTATTTTTGGCTTTACCACTGCATTTTAATGCAAGAATTTGTAATGAATGAGCCATTGAATATGTCCATGAAATACAAAACAGCATTGTGCACACTTTAAGGAACGAAGATTGGATAAGGGGAATATAACGCACAAATCCATAGTGGGCACATTTATGAATAGCAGTCTTTTTATCATCTAAGGTACTGATTATATGTTCTGTTTTTAACATAGCTATCTTTATTCATTTTGGTATGAACAGTTAATGACTGCTTTGCTTTTACCAACAAATAGGTAAAATGCAGAAAAGAAAAAAACTGCCATATTAAACTGCTTGCACCATGCTGCCTGATCCCGACACGCACATTTGGAACACCCTAAATTTAGTCTTTTTATCTAAATGAAAAGAAAATTAAGAAATCTGGTGTGGTCATAGGACAAAAAGTGAATGCTTTCAAAGCAGTGTTCAAGTTCTCTTCACTGCATTGCCATTTGGTGACTGTAAACAGAAGGGTGTTCGCAGCCAATACGAATGTTTTACCTGGCAAGAGCTGTTAATACTGATCATCCGTGCGTTGCAAGTAAATATGGACAGATGTCTAAATGTGGAAATACAGAGGCCTGCTGGCTAGCGGCGTCATCTGACACACGTACGATGACACCTTTCAGAAAAAAAACATTTTGCCTGAGAAACTAGTGATTATTTTCACTTATGTTAAGGACAGGAACATCACTTTTTGTTTGCTGTAAAAAGACACTTTATGCATTTAGAAATGAAAGCCTGCAGAAATGCTGGTACTGTAAATCATCCTCCTATTGACCTAATTTCTCTGTTTTCATAATTTCTAGAGGTGATCATTTTGTACAGCACAAATATGCAAAACTCCTTTAGCGTTAAAGTAGGTTACGCATTATAACCAGTTGCTTAACGAATATCTACTAATTTTATTTGTTTTCTGCTGCTTTATTGTGAGAATTAGTCTTCTTAAATTTACGTAATGGTGATATTTCCCATCATATGTTGCATATTGCTTTAAAATTTAACTCTTATTTAATCCCACAGTGTAGTGATCAAGCAATTTTACTGTCTTACACCTTTCCTTTCAGTATCTCAAATACTAATGATTTAAGAATTAGAAGTTAGTATGATTCTGATCCTCAACAAAAATACATAGAGATTATATTTTTGATCTACTTAGTGATGATTTAATATATTTTGAAATCAGGAAAATTTACTTAATAGCAGAAAATGTTTAGCTGCCACATGCCAAATTTAAATGTAGGGAAATTCCTTTACACGGATTTGTCCATAATAAAATTCAGCAGCTGGAAAACGTTGGCATGTGGTGTTATGGCTTCACTGTTTTCTTTATGAAAGATATTTGCAAAAAGAAGTAAAAGGGCAGCAGAATACAAAACTTACCTTCTCTGTTTTGAATACTTGGTTCCAGTATCACCTAGAGAGAAAGTCATTGATCGGGCAGGTTTGCTGAAGCAGTTAGGTCATTCCGTTCTGCAATGCATGTTTTGCCATTCCTGCTTCAGACTTCAGATCTAAAACTGTTTCCAGCAATAGGAACAGTCCGCCCCCATACCCCGATCCTAAGGCTGTCCTGTTCTACTGAAAAAGTTCGCAGCTGTGAAGTTACTTTCATTTTTGCCTTTTATGAGGGAATGTCTTCGTAAAATGTATTACTTAATCCCAAGAAATGCATATTATGTAAAGATGGGTTGGGATCAGTTTCCAAAAATTCAGACAACTCCACCAGACTGAACAAAATACTTACTGATGTTTTGAAAATTGTTTTTTCCTGTAAAGAAAATAAATTCCAGGAATTTTGTTTTTCCTCCCCTCTCCCGTATAGGCTACTGCTGCTTAAGGCAATTTATTAAGAATGTTTGTTCTGCGCAGGGAGCACAGATTGCCAGCAAACCTGAATCCCAGGGCTTTGCTTAGCTGTGGAAAAGAAAAATGGACTTTATATCAGTAATTGTTATCGTAGTGAGTTTTCCATCAAGACTGTTTCGAAGAATATACTAGTCCATAACATTTAATCATTTCAACATATGACTTGTATTAAGGGGCTGTTCAAGGGCAATATGTATCATTAATATTTCATTTAAGGAATGAAAGTCCCTTAGAGATTGAAAAGGTACACTGTTTATACACTTTGAGATCCCTTTTGTGTGGAATGTAATTCCCATTATACATGAGCAGAAATGAAATGTTTCTTTTGAGCAAGACCAGAAGGTTTCAGTTTATGGGTGAAACTGAAATTGTGTTTCTTGATGCTGTAGTTCCGCTTGCAACAGCACAGATTTTAGTTTGTCCATAGATTTCATCCACTTCATTAAATAGCAGAATAGCTTAAACAACTTTATAGAGTTTGAACCTCATATTTCTCAATATGCTGCATTATTTGTGCCTACTCTAAGATAATTATGACGTAGCTAAAG
>VZSC01006316.1:5333-72293 GCA_013398225.1 Steatornis caripensis | reverse complement strand
TGACGTAGCTAAAGAGTCTTGTATAGATTGTGAATGCTTTGCTTGCCTTTGAGCTTTATGAATACTTGTGATTATTTCCCTAATGCTTTCTACAACTTTGGGTTTTCTTTTTAATCTCTTTTCTTCTTCTTTTATGCAACAAACAGTTCACATGTGAAGCACAGAATGCGTGTGTTTACATTTTTACACACATACACAAACATAGGTTAATGGCTTTGAAACCCCTGCACAGTTATGTCACATTTGTGGCTTTAAACAAATATGTGGGGAAAATGTATTAATTGGATGTTCGTCTGGTGGGATTCGCTACAGCTCTCTTAAAGTCAATGGAACTGCACCAACCTGTACTTGCTGAGTAGCTCCCTCGAGGAAGCCTGTACAATTTTAAGAGATCTCATGTACAAACAAGGGCTAAGTTCTACTCAGTTTTAAGTTAGTGGCAAAACCACGATTGACTTAAGATGGAAAGGATAGGACCTTATGCACAAATACATATGCACAGACAAAGCATTAATTGTAAATTTGGAATGGCATTATTTTGGCATGTTCAGACCTGTGTCTCCTCTTGAACTGCACTGTTCTCCAGTGTGTTAAGTCATGCAATATTAGGAGTTCTTTTGTTGAAATCATTAAAATCTTTAACGGTCATCATCCAATGTGAAAAACACTTTTCAATTTGTAAAATAATTCAGTGTCAGCACATTTAGTTATTTTTCTCTTTAAATCATTTTCACAGAGCATATATGGCTATAAAATGAACATTCTGGGGCATTAATATTGTGAATATAAATGTGTATTATGAGATACATAATGTTAAATACATGATGTTAAACAGCCTTGAAGAACACCTAGGTTGAGATTGAAATAAATAATAGTGTTTGCTTTAACAGTTTCATATTCACACTGCATTGTGAACTTTATACAGTACAGTATGTTACAAAAAATGTCCTCCAACTCTAAATGTTAAAATGAATTAACAGCAATACGGAAAAGAAGCTCTGATCAACCCAAGTTTACTGTTCTGTCCAAAATAGTGGAGAAATAAACAAACGGAAAATCTTTATGGTGCTAAATTACGTTGTCACTTGATGAATACTTAGATTAATGTTGTCTGTGCTTTTCCTTGAATCCAATTAATGGTATACAATTGAATACAAGATCGTTCTTTATTTAATCTTCACTTTCAGTTTATCTGTTAATGGTGAGATGAGAACTTATAACTATGAGTGATCGATAGAAAAATAACCTTATGTCACGCAGCCAGCAGTAGCTTTACATGCAGAGCAAAGTAAGCAAGTGGTTATCGTCACAGTCTTTGGAAATGGGTGTGCTGCCCCCAAGGAAGGCCCTCTGTTCAGAAAGCAGCGCTTGCCGAGCAGAACAGAGGCAATTCTGAGCTGTGTTTGCTGTCCTAACACCTTTTGGCTGGCTCAGTTTGCCTCTTTCGCCTTGCACCTGATCTTTCAGACTGGCTGAGCGCCCTAACTCCCCGCGGAAGGCAATGGGCGTGTAGATACATGTGTTGTGCACGCACATATCAGCGAAGGGTTAAAAACACACGCAGTGCACACTTACGTATTCGTGTGCATTTTAGTGTCTGTATTTGCGCATGTGGATTATATTCAAATTTGCTTAACTTGACCCTCAGCAGAGAAGTATGAAAAAAGCTGTACTGTATTCAGCATGTACTTGTTGTCTGATGTTGTAAGAGGTAATTAGTTTGTGGTTTGCCCTGCAATCCAGCGTTTTGGAATTTGGACTCTAGTGAAAGAGGAGCTAATGATGTTTGTGCTAAGGCCTCTTGATTTTGTTAGTTGCACTATGATATTGTAAATATCGGCACATTTACAACATAAGTTTAAGATTTTACAAAGTTATGCATACAATTATTTTTTTTAAAGAAAAGTGCTTGGATATTTGCTTTTTAAAATATGCCATTTTTGTATTCATGCGATGCAGGAGACCAAAAAGAAAGGCGTTGATTTATCAACAAAAAATGTAAAACTTGTGAAAGTAAATGCCGATGAATGTTTTATTTCATACAATCAGCTGAAGAAAATCACCTTCATTTTTGTGCCATTGTTTCCTCGTACTGTGTCATACTTGTGTTTCATATTTGACCATGTCATCCTGGTTGCAATTTTTTGTTTCGCTAGATTTAACATTACTGTAGGTTATTGTAAGCAATGTAATAAATATATTCAAAAAATACACACTGTTCAGTGAGTTTATTTTGGGAACGTGATTAACAGGCCTAAAAAAAACCCCAACATGCCGTTGGTATTGCTTGTTCATTTTACATCAGCATTGTCCATCCAACAGTTCACTTAGTACAAGCATATGGGATTCATGTGTCCTAATGGGTTCCTTTAAATAGTAGATGCATTCAGTGCCTTTTAAAACAATAAACTCTGGGGTCTAGTGTGTAGATGCAAAAGATCCTTCAAGGAAGAATTTGGTTTCTAACGGGTCTTTTGGAGACAGTAAATATGCCTGCCTTGAAATGCTTATGGGTAAGTTTGTGTCCACGCGACGGGACGGATTTGAAATATGAAGTGGGAAATTAGTAGAGTATCCAAAGCAAGGTACCAGCTCCCTGCTGACAACTCGGCTACAGCAGCACTCCTCTTTTAAAGACAAGGATTAGGAAAATATGCCTGTAAAAAGCTAAGAGTACTGAAACATACCCACGATGTTTTAAAATAGGTACCTTGTTTTCTTGATACATCTTTCCACTCTAAAAATACATGTCTACAGCCTAGTTTTATTTTTTGTTTGGCGGGGGTGGGGGAAGAGAGACATTACAATTTCTGACATGTCATCTGCCAGCCTGATGGTTCAGCTGATGTTCAGGCCCTCTCCTAGAAGGATCTGTGGGCCTGATAAAAGTTCTAGTTTTGAAACCCCTTTGGTTGCTAGTAAATAGATATGTCTAAAAAGAGGTGTACAGACATAGAAAGGAAGCAGTGCTATAGAAATGGGGAAGACTGGAAACAAACTAATTGAGGTTTCTTCTGTCTCTATCAAGTAACAGTTAAGAATACTAGGAGAGCTTTTCAAATACAACTCAACTAGATTAAAAATAAAAGTGGTGATTGTGCTATGCCCTTAATTAGGTGGAAGAAATAAGAACCTCCTTTGATGGCCTTTCAATTTTTATTCTGTAGTTGAGTGGAAAATTTTACCTGTGTCTAACTTGAGAAAAGGAAAAAGGAAACCTTCACATTGCATCACTGCGCACGTAACTTTTTATGTTAACCACAGTACAGGTACAGTAATGACAGGTCAACTTCTGATACCATAAATCTGATAATTTTTTTTAAGATCATCTTTTTTTTTCTGGAGGTTGCCAAAGGTTGAGTGAGCTTACAGTCTGAATTATGGCTCAGCTTTGGGACCTGCTGTTAGGAGCTAGCAGAGGTTAGATTTAAGTTTACTTTTAAATACCATATAGGAAACTACGTTGGTCTTTCAGAATTGCCTTGTTACCCAAATCAAATGAGTGTATAAGCAGTCGATGTTGCAGCTTAATAAGAGGATCCTAATAAAGTGCTTCAGCTTGAAAATTTAACTTCAGTCTGTCAGCTCAATTTCCTTGCAAACTCTCCCGTTTGTTCCTCTGACCCTCAAAGAAGAAAACCGACACGAGTTCCTGAATGACACACGCCGGATTATTGCTTGCGTCGTTTGAATTTATCTCTTCTCCAAGCTGTGTAAATCCTAAATTGCATAAATGAACAAAAAAATATCATTACCCTACGTAGGGCCTCTCTTAAGTTAAGTGCCTAAAAAGACAGGGCAGGATGTAGAACTGTGGATGAGTAGCAGGTTTGCATACACTTTTTATTGTTCCTTTCCAGATGAAGCAGTTTATAAATAAATTTGGATCTTATGTGTCAGTTTAGTGCAGTGTCCAAATTTGAAAAGAAAACACTTGCTTCATTTTACTGTCTATACATTGAATTCCATTGGCTTCCATTCTTTCGGCATGAAGATTGTGGATTTGATGTTTCTCCATGAAGTAATTTTTTGCCAGCTCTGTACTGTTTATATGAAAACTTTTTTCACTGTCTCAGCTGGCCGGGCCAAAAAATGTAAGCGCTTAAACAAAAGAAAATCAAAAACATTTTTCGCTGGATAGAGTTGGGAGAGGGAGTTTCAGTGTAACCATTTGCTTCTCTCTAAATTGACTAATAAAAAAATGAGTTTGTCTTCTTAAAAGTTGCATCAAAATATATTATTGCACTGTTTTAAACCAGCTATCGTCTGCTTCATCTTTTATTCTCTGGAGATGTACCGTTTTGTTGTATTGACGCACTTATTTCTTGCTTAACACTGCTACATATTACAGGAAATTTTTGAGCCTTTCAAAGTTCTTCAGAGCTAATACCTTCACTGGACTGTTGTCTTTAGTTTACCATTATCAAGATGATCCTTAGGCTAAGGAGTTGACTATGTCAGGAATTTGTGACAGCTACCTTGCAAAGGTTATTTATGACCAGAAAGAACACTGGTATGGGCTCCAAAAGAGGTGAGCATGGCTGCATAACTGTTTAGTTTTGCGTTTAATGCTATTTATCCTTGTGGAGTTGAACTTCATCTTACACATATTCCTGACACACATAGCTTTTTGTATGTTTTTTAAATTCTGCAGAATTCTTCAGAATAGGGAAAATCTTAGGAGGTATCATCTAAAGACATTAATAATACCCTTATCCTGAGCCTCCTTCCTGAATTTCCACTTTGTTTACTAATTTTAATCTTCACTTCACTAAGCCCATTTCTAAAAGAGCAGAACTCTGCATGAGATCCAAACTTAGCGTTACACCTGTGTGCATTTCTGTTACTCACATTTCATCCAGATGCTTCCTTCATGCTAGGAAAATACAAAGGAAGCTATTGTTGAGAGACTTTGTAGACTCCATATGCGCTAATAAAGGTTTTGAGAGGTTTGGAAAATATAATGCAGTGTTTGGGGTTTAAGATTCAGGAAACTGAATTGCATTAACAAACTTCCTAGTCATACTTGTTCAAGTTTCTTTTTGTAAGTGCTGATACTGGTAGTCCACAAGAACAATTCCTGCTGTTTAGTCAAAGTAAGATTTTAAGATTAATTTTGGACAGAGGTGAGTATGCAGAGAGAGAAATTACAGTAATATTTATTTTACTGCCTTTTTTCATGGATTATAGCACAATTTCCACTGAGATACAAACTATTTACAGAACAGTTGCTAAATAAATCTCCCAGTGAGACATGGATGAAACTCTATAGCACTCGTGTTTCCATTCACATCAATGAGATGTGTGGTGTGCTGGCCATCTGTTATATAAAACTGAATAGGATCCGAAATCCTTATACCAAAGACCTGATTTTTTAATGCCATTGCTTTTACGGAAGTGTGCCATAAAAATGGCCATGTGCTGGCAACCTGTGCAACTGGACGCCTTTAAATCTGTGTAAAAGTGATGACATTTCAAGCACCTCAGCATCTCTTAAAATTAAAACAGCTAATTGCGTTAAGGTCTGTGTATTGAAGAGACTATACTCTTGCTTGAAGTTTGTTTTCCCCCCCTCCCCATCTGCAATATCCCTGATGGGGTCCGCAGCTGGAAGAGCAACATTGTGCACGACAGACTGCCTCACGATTGGCAAGCCAACTGGAAGGAACACCGAGGCTCGCAAGGATTGCTGGACCCAGAGGGCTTTCAGCTTGTGAGAACAACGAGCTAATTAAAGTCTAAATAAACAGAATGTCCTTCTAGCTGAAGTAAAGATAAATAAATATATGCGTGCGTGTTGTTCCAGAGGACTGAATAAAGATGAAAATATTTGTGTCGTGTTTACCTAGTAACGTCTCTTTTAATTGTGAAAGGGGGAACGTCAGCAGACTTGGTGAATACGTGCAAATGTACAGTTCCTAATTTCTTTTTAACTCTCTTTTAATAGGAGAGGTTCAGCAAAAGTAATGAGAAGTATGTGTTTTCTTCATATTTTTAAAAAAAAGATAAAATCAAAATTTTAAAGTTTTTAAAATCCCAGGATGTATTTTTAGCAAATGCCTTGTTAGCTACTGCTTTCTTGTCACTGGCGAGCTGTGCTTCGCACGCAGATCTCACTGAAGGGGCTGTATGCTTTGTTTGCAGACCTGTGGTACAGTGTATGCTACTAATGCATCACTTTAGTTCTTCAGTTGTGAATATCGTCTTATGCCTTCCCATCCTTACGTAGTGTCAATAAGAAAAGAAATAGATCAAAAAAAAAAAAAAGATCTCCTATTGATGTTTTATTTTCTTTAGGTTTTCTATGGGCCGCCTTTTTTTCAGCTTGTTTAATTAAACCTTGACTAAATACATATTTAGGGAGCTATAACTAAGACAGATATTTAGGAGTGAATTTAATTTTGGTTGGGTGTAGGCCGTTAAAACTATTTGTATTTAAAGTGAAGTATTTACTGAAGTGACTTGCTGAAATGGGCCCTCGAAGGAGTCTAATTTTGGAAGGACTGAGCAGTCACAGTTCTCAGCTAAACCTCAGCTTGAGGGCGCTTGAGAAATTGGGTTCCCAAATAGAAATTTGAGTCTCTCTAGGCACCCATTCTGAGAAGATGTGGCCACAGAGTTAGGTCTCAATTTTCACGTCTGCCGTTCTCACAAATGAGAACAATGGGTGTGAGACTCCGTGAGGAGACCGTCAGACTGCTATAGAAAGTTGCAGTAGTGCATAGTCATCAGTCGTGACCTAACATATGCTGAAAAGTGTAGTCTCGCTATTTAAAATGCAAAAAACTGAATAAAGTAGTTGTTTGATAATCTATTGAAAATCTAGTGCTAACGTTTTTGCGTTGTACCCCTTAAATGTTGTAAAGATAAATTCCTGATTGTATTGTACAAATATTAAACATATTTACATTTTACTTCCTTTAAGAAAGTACTGCGGAGTGGGAAAAGAAGTTAAGACATTGGATGCCTGGTCTAGGAAAACAAACAGACACAGCAGAATGAGTAGAGAAAACATGTTTTTCTGTTTATTTTACAAGCAGGAGAGTAAAGGAAACAATTCTCTCATTACTTGTGTATGAAAATAGGCTTTGAGAGTGAATTCTCCAGGCATGAGAACCCCTAGCATTTCCCCCTTACCTTGATCTTCATCTGCTCATTTGTTCAAAAATGAACCAGAGGTAAGTTTTTACTGAGATGTCCCACAGAGTTTAGCACAGGAATAGCACACACATAAACACGTCCTAATCATGAAACAGGGGCAGCAGTATCTTAGCGAACTGCATAAAATGAGTCAGTGCTTGCTTCTGTTCTCAAGAGGCAGCAAAAGTAGTCCAAAAATGGATTAATGCAATTGTTAATTCTGGTCAAAGCTCGGAAGAAATTCTTGGATGGATTAAAAGAATGAGCTGGGGTTGATTAAAATAAAAAAGGGCAAAGAATCACTTGGTAGATGGTATGTGCAAACTCTCAGGATTATTTAGTGAAAAATAGGCCAAGTTCAGCCTTTGTCTAAATCATCTGACCTTAATCTGTTGTGGGAGAAATTAAAAGTTAGTCTGTTCAAATGGAACTCAGCATACTGGCCAGCTTTTAACTCTGCTGACTGCCTTCTCCCTGGCTTCATACTCTGCAAAAATCCCAACCACTACATCGTTAGTTATTCTTGCTCCAGTCATCAGCTGTGCTCTGCAGTGGCAGAGGAGAGAGATCGTTCCAAAGAAGCCGTATTAAATTTGTCAAGTGAATTGGCACCCTGATTGTGAGCATCTAGGTACCTCGCAAACACAGATAAGGAACTGATAGTGTTAGTTACGTGCAGTAGAGCCTGCAATTTATGTAATATGTAGTTTGAAGGAGATAATTAAATACTGCAGCGCTTTGTAACCTTTCAGCATGCAAACGATGTGAACCCGAGAAAGTTTTAGTTATGGAAATCCTCTGGATACATCTCACTTACGTTGCAACACGAGAACCTGAGGAAATGCTCGGTTTTGCTGTAAGTTTGAAGGGCCACTTGTTACATTTGTAGCTTCTTCTGGTTTCTGAAGATGGGAGAATCCTGAAGATATGTTTGTGTAATCATTACGCAGCACGGAATAAAAGTTTTGGGTGAAATCCAGTCCATCTCATATGTCTGTGTAGTTTCATCCATCTAGATGCGTGATGAAGCAGTCTTCGTAAAGTACGTGCCTGAAGTCCATACGTAGCTGATGATAGACATTCGCAGGTGCTTTGGAAGGCTTCCCTAGTGAGATCCAGCCTGCTGTACTTCTGGCATCAAAGCTGGGTGGCTTCTAGAGGCCATAGAGATACTGTCCTCTCCTCATTAACTGTACAGGCAAACGTAGACCCTTGCTGTACAAGTACTTAAAACCGAGATGCGGACTGTGCCTCAAGTGAGCTATACTCAATCAAATGCTTTTCCAAAAAAGCAAACATTATTCAGCCTGACATTTTATTTTTTCCATACATTTCCGTAATGTTTTCTCCCTCCTAAAACACAACTGGGGAGGATTTCACCTGAGGGAGGTTTGCAAAAGTGAGGAATTGTGCCCATAACAAAGCCGACTTCAGTCAAGACAGACTTTCCTGATTTTAGTGCTGGGTTAACGATGTCGCTGAGAAAACAGTCTCCTGCCTGCAGAGGGCATACAGCTCCTCAGTTTTCCCTGCCAAAATGTGTGTGTAATAGGGAGAAACTAACAGACCATACATAAAAGCGTTGCTGCACATGATGGATCAGGGATATCTCCATGTACGCAGGGGTACAAGAAGTGTAATTTCAGTGGGAAAGCTGGACTCTCCCCAAGCATCCACATACCCCTCCACCAAAGTAAATTGATACTTTACATGGGGGCACTGAAGCCTCTCCAGGACGTGTGTCCGGCAGGAACGTGCTGCGGGTACTCATGCTTCTTAAAAATCATCTGTTTTCATTTGTGTCTCTCCATTTCCAGAGCTCCCAACACAGTGGCTCCTCTACCTCATTAGCATCCACCAAAGTTTGCAGCTCTATGGATGAAAATGATGGACCTGCAGAAGGTAACATTTGAAGGCTGACATTTCAAAGCAGTCAATGTANAACGTGCTGCGGGTACTCATGCTTCTTAAAAATCATCTGTTTTCATTTGTGTCTCTCCATTTCCAGAGCTCCCAACACAGTGGCTCCTCTACCTCATTAGCATCCACCAAAGTTTGCAGCTCTATGGATGAAAATGATGGACCTGCAGAAGGTAACATTTGAAGGCTGACATTTCAAAGCAGTGAATGTAGTGATAACAGCAGCTGTGTAGGAAATGAGTCACCCTTCCTGCCGGAGAAGGTGGGAGCGTTGCAGGCTGGATGAGTCTCCGTGAGGAGGCTCGTCAGTCTTAGCAAACCAGTTAGGTTAACTCTGGATCGGATTTGATCGGGACGTCCTTATTCAGAGATGTTTTTATTGCAGGATGAACTCTAGTTATTAGTTCTGCAGGTGATGCAGTGCTGACTGGATTATTTCACTAGTTTTCTGTCGCATCTGGCGTGGTTCTAAAGAACGTGCTGCAGTTCTGGGTCTTCACTCAGAAATGATTTGTCTCACCCTGTACTAAAGCTTTGAGCAAGTTGGCTAAGGCATAGTGTCTGCTCCAGCGCTGCCGCTTCACGTGCACTTATACGTAAGTGTGCGTGCACACATACTGCTCGCATCTCGCAGTAATTCTTCATGCTGCCTGGGAATTCAGGCAAACCCCAGCCTCCTTGTATCATTCATTCACTTTTAATACTAAACTGGAACAAAGGACAGATAAAGATACAGTTAAAAGTGCTGTCTTAAAGAGTGTAAATTTAAGTCACATTTTTGAGAGCCTTTTTTTTTTTTACGTTACGATATTTATATAGTAGTTTGTATCAGCTGCATTTTACAGTCAGCTTTTAGAGGCATGTTAGGTATTTGTAACACGTTATTTTGAATATATTTAAAAATAATGGTACATGAATGAGCACTAAAACACATGAGACTACAAACTCTTCGTATGCTTAGACACTGTGTAATGCAATTTTACCTAAACATCTGGTGCCCAGGTTGCATACGAGGTAGTATTATTGAGAACATTTGTTTAAAAACTAAATATTTAATATTGGGGGAGGGGGAGGACTAGCACTTAGCACACGAGGAGTTTTATGGATGTCTCAGTTTACAGGATGTAATAAAATAAGTGCTTGAGTGTTGGACTTCTTTGGTACATATATTTAATCATGCTGTGTCAAGGAGTTCCAGCCCTTTTTGGAGGCTGGTCTGCGCTTGTGCAGATCACAGAGGCCTTTTCATAATTAAAAAAATACAATTTTGGTTTTGTCCTGGGGGCATATTATGATGGGAATGGTAAACTATGTAACACTCGAATGGTGGTATGTTTGAGCCCCAGAAGTCTTATTTTTCATTATTGTATCTGTGTGAAACCTGTTGAGTATATGCAATGTCAGCAGCATGGTTTCACTGTACAGTAAGTGAGATACTGGCTCTGAATGGTTTCCAGGCTCCTAAACCATAGACTTAAAATGTATGTTATGTGCAACATCTGTGTTTCCTTCGCTAACAATAAAAATGTACTAATGATTCTTTCAGAAGTGTTGGAGGAAGGTTTCCAGGTTCCAGCATCGATAGCAGAGCGATATAAAGTTGGAAGGACTATAGGAGATGGAAATTTTGCTATTGTGAAGGAGTGTATAGAAAGGTGAGGAGGATAATATGCTTATTACTGTTAAAATAATCATTAATGTCCTGCTTTTTCTAGATCATGTCTTTTTTGTAGAATATAGGATATGTACTAAGGTAATGTCTCAATGCAAGATGGAGAAACTAGGCTAATGCCCTCTCATATGAAAAAAATGTCCAAAGGACAATCTATGAATTTAAGTCTTTGTGGTTTTATATGGTTTTTCCTGCTGCACTCCGTGTGATTTTACCAGTTCTTTGTGTTAAATCTTTCTTCTTGCACTGAGACATCTTTTACTGCGATATATTCTCGCAGCTCTCCCTTCACATTACACCAGTTAAACATTTCACATGTGGGAGCATTCTGTAAAGACACCAGGAAGTTTCGTGTGTGCGGTGTAGTGGTGATGGTCAGCACGAAGAGCTGACTTTGAATCCATGTATTCTGCCATCTGACAGTGAGGAGTAACCTCTTCCATGTTGATCTTTAGTTAAATGGGCGTCTGTCTCCTGCTTGCCTGATTAATGCCATTGTATGAGCTCCATCAACTTTAGGAGCCTGCACTGCAGACATCAATGTCTAACTTCTTCAGTGCCCTTTACTGGTAAGAGGTGAGAACACTCATGCTTAAAGACTGATTTCAGACATCCACTCCAGGTTAGAAAAGTCACGACTCACCTCAAATGTCGGTGTTGCTGAAAGTGTCCAGGTTGCCTAGCTCAGGTGTTGGTTTCTAAATCTGGTCAGGTAGGTCGTGAGCCAGGTTTGAAGTGGCTCTACCTAATGTTAGGTGTGTGAAAAACAGGAAACAAAGACAGAAATGCTCTGAGCAGAACTGCAGGTACCTTTTGGTGGTATTGTTAAAAATAGGAGAATATGCGCTAAAAAAGACAGAAGGTACCTGTATAGGAATTGATTGTTAAGATTGCTCATGTTAGAAAGTAGCACTGCAGAGAAGGCAAAAAAATGCCAGAGCTAGAGATGTCCAAAAGAAAGAACAATAGAGGTGTCAAAGTCTGATAATGAAATTCCACGAGTGAAGTTTTATATCCCCCTATTACTGTATCCTGGAGAGGTCACTCTTCCAGAAGACTGTGACCTCACTTTGGGCTCAAAGAAAGAGCTTTTGCTTTTTCATGGAATCGTATAGAATCATAGAGTGGTTTGGGTCGGAAGAGACCTTAAAGACCATCTTGTTCCAACCCCCCTGCCATGGGCAGGAACACCTTCCGCCAGACCAGGTTGCTCAAACCCCATCCAACCTGGCCTTGAACTCTACCAGGGAGGCGGCATCTACGCTTCTCTGAGCAACCTGTTCCAGTGTGTTACCACGCTCATCGTGAAGAATTTCTGCCTCATACCTAATCTAAATCTACTCTCGTTCAGTTTAAAACCATTACCTCTTGTCCTATCAGTACATGCCCTTGAAAAATGTCCCTCTCCAGCTCTCTTGTAGGCCCCCTTCAGGTACTGAAAGGCTGCTGTGAGGTCTCCCCGGAGCCTTCTCTTCTCCAAGCTGAACAACCCCAACTCTCTCAGCCTTTCTTCATAGGAGAGGTGCTCCAGCACCCTGATCATCTTTGTGACCCTCCTCTGGACTCAATCCAACAGGTCCATGTCCTTCTTACGTTGGGGGCCCCAGAGCTGAATGCAGCACTTCAGGTGGGGTCTCAACAGAGTGGAGTAGAGGGGGAGAAGCCTTTAGCCTGTAAGAATGTGATGTTAACCCTAGAGAGTAAGTCAAGATTAGATCTAATGGCAGATGATGATAGATTAGCTTGGCTGGTTTTAAACTAGAGTCTCTCTGGAAAAAGATCCCTCTCTGCATCTGAAAGAGTCTGGCAAGTCAGAGACCATGAAGACAGCTGTTGAGGAAAGGGGGAAGAGTGGATTTTGTATCAGCTGACAGTATGCTTGTGGGACTTGGCCAAAGCGCTTGTGAGGCCTTTGGAACTCTGTCAAAGTGAGTTGCTGGTGGAGCTGGTCATCTGGAGGGCGATAGCTGTTCAGATCAAACCTCAGGGTCTGAACTCTAAACTGGGGAATATGGAAACCTAAAGGAAGCAAAGCAAAACAATATGAAAACAAGAAAGCACTGTAAAACCCTATGGAGGCAGCATGGCTGATGAAAAACATGGCTGAACTAAGAAAAGAGGAAAAGGCAAGCTAAACGTAAAGAGAGTAGTGACTGAGAGAAACAGATTACAAGGCAAAATACAAAAAGGTTGAGGTTTTGATACAGTCATTGAGCTGAAAATGCCAGTTGTGCTGAGAGAGGATTCAAGTGTGCTAGTGTGCACTTTACAACTCTCTCAAGCTGAGAGAAAAGACATGAACAAAGTTAAATATAGGTCCCACCACACCTACAATTAATACTGATTAGAATATCCATGAGAGCTAGAATTAAAACTTTTTCCTGTCCTCTTGTCTATCCTCCTGGTCCCAGAAGTATCCGGTAGCACAATGTGTCTAGTGAATATGTGCTCAAATATCGTGATTACTCAGGTATTCCCAGATATATGCTCTTATGGTCTCTGAGCCATACCCTTCCACAGATCCCATTTATATTAGAGTTGCTACTTCGGGAGAGGCTGAACGTTAAAGTAGAATTATTTCTGTTGGTTTCCACTTCTAAAGCAGTACACCCTTGCCATCACAAGTGTGGAAGGAGAAATTAAAGGCTCAGAGGGTAAATTAAAGCCAGTACATGTAAAACCCCTTCAAAAACATTCTTCACAGTCTTTCTAAGCAGAAAACACCTCACTTCAAAGTCTGATATGTCCATCATTTCCAGAGCCAGAATTGATGGGGTGATACTTGGGACAGAGGACTTTTCCACTTTCTTCTTGACATACAATTCCTGTTTGTGTTAGACTTCAAAGAAATAGCACCATGAGGTGTTAAGCGAGTAGGAATGGGTCTTGTTACGCATCTTCACTGATCACATGGATACTTCTTCTCCATAGCTGTGGAGACCAACCCATGTGCACTGGTTAGCCACTCTGACACTTCAAATGTGTTCACAGGCGTTTTCCACTGACAATGAACAGTCCAAATAAAATCTTCAAAATTTTCACGAGGATTTCTAAATCCCACTTTGTGCATCTGTGTATGCACAGGCACACACACACACACAAATACATTTAATGCAGCCACAAAAATAACAAAGATAGGTTTTGTCTCCAGTGCAATGGAAATCTCTGTGAACTTTGCAGAAGATTGAAACAGCCAGGGAGCATGGCACGTAGCCCTGTAATGAACTAGAAGTCTAACTCCGTGCCCTGCATTAGTGCTGTGGGTTCGGACTTTTATTCAGCCGTAACACGTTTCCTACTTTGTGTGGCACCTTTTTATTGTTTGGGTTGAGCGATAGGTGAGAGGTGATATGCCCATTTCACTCTGAGTTTCTGGCATGGCTGTGCATATTTTTTGGCGAGTGTGTAAGTTGCAGCGCTGCTGACAGCCTGTGGTTCTGCAGCATTTTAAGGGAAAGGATTTGCATTATCTTAGCTTTAATTTTCTTTTTACCAAAACAAAGAGCAGTCAGAGTTGTCATCTGCTCGTTACATATCTGCTCCATCGTATGCGCAATTTGTCCTGCGGTGTTTTTATATGTGTTCATTTTTAACTTTCAGATACTTCTAAATTCTGACATTTCCTCACTAGCTCAGATTTCCCAGTGTTTTGGAGTACATGGAGTCTCCCATGGCCAACAAAAACCATTAATTTCCTTTCTCATGACAGAAAGGAAGCATTCCTAGGGCAGGCAAGCAGCTTGAAAGAGACTCCTATTGAAAGAGGGCATATTTTGTCTGAGTTCGAACCCCACATATCTTAATTTCTAATGTTCCTTCTCCTACCTCCTCCTTCCATTCCCCAAAAAACAGTGTCCATATCCCTGCCTGTCCCCTCACTGAGCTGGGACTGTAGCCACCAAATGGCAGCACCAGGAAGGGGCACCCCTTGTGGACTATGGCCCATTTCTGGGGGGCTAGAGCATTAAACCCTTTTGTGTGGAGTACAGATATGAGAAGTTTTTAATTTTTCATTGCTCAAGTCTTGAACAGCCATGCTGTACTTTTTTTCCAAGTCATAAAAGTCATCATCCAGTGTGATTTATTTGCACAGTCTTTTAATTGATGTCTTAACACAGACTGTCTTTGCTCATTGCCGACCTGGGAACTCAAACAGAATTAATGGGGTTTTTTTCTTTTTAGGGAAGTCCCTATTTTCCCTTAAATTAATACGTAGTGGTACATCATTGCCAGAGGAGGTCTCCATGGTCTCCATCTTCATCTGGCAATGAAAATGCCCAATTGTTTTCCTAATGTGATGCTTTCAGTTTATGACTCACTTTGCAAGCCTTACTTGACAGACTGTGCACACTTTTAGGCACGTTCATTTCTCTATTTAACTTATTATATATCAATTTAATGTATCAATTTAACCACGTTTTGTGAAATTAAGAATTAAAAAAAGGCGCTCCATGTACTTGAGAGGTTTTGGTTTTTTCTTTAGTTTTTTAACCAAACATGAGCCTAAGGGCAACGTGTTAGACTTTTGCAAACTCCTTAGAATTTTGTTACAAAATCAAAGCATTTCAGTAAGAGCTTTTTCTTATATTATACATTCTTTATTTATCCTTATAGTGAAACCAGAGCTTGTGAACAGAGCATCTTGCTATTGTCCTTACACCTGTCTTTTGGTTTTGTAACTAACTTGGTTAAGAAATAGAAGTTTATATTGTGAACTTGTCTACAAGCTTAGTTTTCTATGCTAGCATTCTATATATCTATGAATGTGGTAGTGCTAAATATTATATGGTTTCCAAAAAAACCCCACCTAAATGGAAATGTGTTCTCATCCTGAACTAATTCTCTGTCTCGAGAACCTTTCGTATTTTGTCCCGTAACCAGCATATTTAACTCTGCTGATTATCATGTGCTTACTGAATACATAAAACATTATTCCAAGGACTGACTTTTTTATCTTTGCAGTTGCAAGTGGTAAGATAAAACAAATGACTCTTCTTTTAAGTAAAAAAAAAAAGTATTTTTCATGGCATGTATTTTTTTGTTTAATAGAAAACAAAACTTTTTGGTTTTGAGAAGATTTGGATCTGTAAATACTATATGATATTTTTACATAAAACTACAGAAGAAATAACAAATACCACTATAAAATGAAAAAAGTTATTTTGTTTCAAAAACATTGAAATGTCTTCCTTTTTTAAAAAAAATGCTTAATGCTTTTTTTTTAAGCACATGTATTCAATAAAATTGGCTCAAGTTCACAATTCCAGACAAATCTAAGCTTCGTTTCTTGACAAAACAAGTATTTGAATAGAATTCTTGCACAGGCTTACTGTGCTCAAATGACAAATATAAACTCGACTGAGAAAAATATTCAGTGTGATTGAACATACGATTTTTTCTCTTCTGTTTCCTCAGATCAACTGGTAGAGAATATGCTCTGAAAATAATCAAAAAAAGTAAATGTAGAGGAAAAGTAAGTACAAAAAAATAAAATGAGACCAATTTTTTTTTTTCAAGAAACATTTTGTGAGAGATCACTTTGGGAAGCTGTTGGTATTTGTCTTCTTTCTGGCAAGTGTTAGAATCTTTCTGTTGAATCCTTTGCCTGCCCACTGGAGACCCTTGGAATATCAATATAAAAGACTGCAATGTGCCTTTCTAGACACGTGTGTTGATTGTCCAGTTGGTTGATTGTGTGTGGGTACCCTCACTCCCCTTGCTCTTTACCCCTGTAATTAAATCATCTAGCTTCCATAATCCCAGATGTTATAGAAAACAGAAAAATAATACTAACAATTATAACAAACACTGGTCACTATGTCTAAACAGTATGCAAGGTTAATCAAATTGATGTCAGTTTTATAGTAAGTGAATTTCTGTTAGCTTTTGAAATCTGTAACAAAAGGTTCTCTGAGAAGATACTATCACGTTTTTAAGTGGAAAGATTCTCCATTGGAGAAAAAATTTTAGAAGCTTCCATATTTAACTTTTCTCAGCATCAGAAACCCATCTTATCCTCCATTTCTTTTTCTATGTTCTACTTTCTGTTCTTTCAGTTATCACACTGATGTTGTTTCTAAATGTGTTCCTTCCATATTGCTGGAGTCAACATCTGTTACCTTTATAAAAAACCCTGAAGAATCCATACAGGTCCCAATTCTCTCTGCATTTCCACTACACAATGGAGGTGAAAGTTTTTCCCACCACCCCATAGTCATTAAAGATTTCTTTTGTGTGGCAGGAACACATGATCCAGAACGAGGTATCTATTTTAAGACGAGTCAAGCATCCCAATATTGTACTTCTGATTGAGGAGATGGACATGCCAACTGAGTTGTACCTTGTCATGGAACTTGTAAAGGTGAGTATTTTGGAGACAAGCTGTTTATTAAGAATTGTTTCAACCATATCGAGAAATTTCATTGGTACTAAAGTTTACTAAAAATCATGGAATCACAGAATAATTTAGAATAGAAGGGGTCTCTGGAAGTAGTCTTGTCCAGCGCCCTGCTGAAAGATGTGTAACCCACTGTCTGATATTTTTTTATAGCTTTCAAGTATTTAAATTATTTGTCTAACTTTCTGTAAGCCACACTCAGAAATGCTCTGTGGACAGTACTTTGGAGATCACTAGTTTTATTTGCTCCCCCCAAAGAAGTCTCTTTAAAAAGTTTTGGCTTAAAGAAACACATCTGCCTTGAGGTGAATTGAAAATACACCCAGTCTGAATAGCTCTAAATACCAGCCTTCAAAATTCAATATTCCTTGATAACATAGAGTTTAATCAAATGTTATTAATTTATGTTAAATTTAAACAATATTACATGTCTTTTTTCTGTACTGATTTATATTAACACATTGTCAGGCTTCCATCCTTGATAATAGTCTAAATTTAAGCTGGAGGAAGGGGGAAGTGACAGAGGAAAAACCTGCTATTTAAAGCACGGTTTCTTCTGAAAAGTAAGTTTGCAAATGCAGTATTTTATATTTGGGACCCTATTTATTTCTTCATAGTAACTTCCAGATCTCACGCATTTATTTCAATTGCTGGTGGAATTACATATTCAGACTGGATTATGAAACCCAGACCAGATCACCTCTTGCCCCTATACTGTCAACAGTGCAGTGCAAGAAGTATGAATTTAGCTCTTGGTTCTGGTACGAATACACAAGTCTGTCACTGTGAATAAAAGATGGTAAAAATATATTTGAATAAATTGTACAAATTAGGACAGAAATCTACTGAGGACATCTTGTCCTCCATACTTTAACGGAATACACCTGTTTTCCACATTCACTAATGGGACTAGCGATTCTCCCTTCCTCAACTATTCTGTGGGAAGGACATCTTTCCAGCCGCCGCTTTCATTTCTGTATCTTGGTCAGCACATTCTCCTGGGGCAGCCTACCATGCCTACACCTGGGATATTCACGGTTTTAAGTGTTTAAGGACAACGATTACAACAAAGCTGTGCAGCAGCAACCGCGTTTGTGTGCAGTCCTGTTGTATGTGCATGCTTAACACTTGTGAACAAATTGGGCAGTCTGAACCCTGGCAGCCAGATGACTTCCACTTACCTTGAATTAAAAGTGCGGTCACCTTTGGTAGACGTCCTTTGTGTCCATGGTTAGAAACAGGCACCAACAGTGGTCATGCGAGAAAGCAATTTTGGCAAGCAGGATTGTTAGCTGCTTTGCTGGGGTTGTAGATGGAGGTTGGGAGATGTTCTAAATGTAGGCACCTCATTGAGATGTTACATAGGATGATCCCAGGTCCAAGTGGACTGGAATACAAGAGCGAGGAGAATGATAAGTTTTTTGTTTTGTTCCATTATCCCCCGTACTCGTGGCAGCAGTGATGACACCAACCGTGTTCCCAGTGCAGAGCTGGGAGGCTGTCAAGTGTTGCCCATGGGTGGATGGCCACAGGTTTTCCCTGTCCTTGTGACAGGCTGAGGCAGCCTTCTTATCCATGAGAAGCTCAGTCCATACCCCACAGCTTAGGAGATGGCAACATTTTCCTCTTAGGTTTGAGTCTGCCCAGTGCCCTGCTTGGGTTCAGTGGTGCTATGGCGCTTATGGTCCAGCTAACCCTGCTGCCCACCACCTCCAAACTCTGAGGAAACACACTGGGGCATGCTGGTGGCAAGGAGCTGACAGTGTACCCAGCATCCCCATTTAGTCTCTGATGGAGAGGTTAAATCCTAAGAAAAAAACAAAATACTGCCACTCTTCCACACCACGAATCCCTCTGTGTAACCAGTCCCAGAATAAATTCCCTACGTTCTTCGTAGTCACAGCCCTCTCTTGCACTCGGGAGTGCAATGCGAAATAGCACAGCTTCAGACCAGATGCCATTAACCACCTAACACTGTTTTTATCATAATTACTGCTCTTTTTGTGATAAGTGAGCTCACTCGGAGATCCATGTTACGGTAGGTTTTTCCCGGTGTCCATGTGAGCTTGTTCAAAGGTACCTCAATATTCTTGCACAGCGTTATAATCCAGTGTAGCCACAGCTTCAGCCTGCATTGACAAATCCTTCATCTTGGCCCCGTGAGGTGTGCTAAGAAGTAAAAGCTGTGCCTTGTCTAACATGCCAAGACGTAAGCACATAGCTGGTTTTATGGGTGCAACCTGCTGTGCTATTCAGGCTTGAAAAATGTTCAAACTGTATTCTCCAGTGGATTTTTAGTCAAAGTCCTACTCGGCTAAATAAGAGAGGAGGGGACCAAAATCTCTTACAATATAACTAGCCTAAAATATGTATATAAAGAAAACCATCCATTATATTCACTTCCTGGAAAAATCTGGGGGTTTGCACTCTTTTTCTTTACTCTTCAAGATTGCTGCACATACAAAGATATTTATGCTTTTAGTTATGCTATAGAAGGGCTTTATAGACATCTCTGTAATTCAGATATCCTAGAGAGCACTGTTTTAATGTTCTTTTCTTTTATGTGGAATAATAGCAGAAATTTAGAAGAAATATCCTAACCGTGGGAACTTAACTTTGTTTCTTTGAAGCAAACATCTATTCCTTAATATTTACCAAAAAAAAAAAGTACTCTGTGGGCACTGGGGCACTGGAAAGACATTAATTGTCAATTCACCAATTGCTGACTGTTACCATTTCATAGTATGCACTGTTAGAATTGATTAACCATCTGTTAGTGACTGACTTTTGAAGACCTGACTTTAAATCAAACTCACAGACAGGAAAGAAATTCAAGGAGAAAAGGCTTGATACTGCAGAGCACGGTTTCAGTTAATACCACCCTGCATTAATTGGCAGTAACATGTTTGACATAAGTGGCTGCTGCAAGCACTGCCCTCGCCTCATGGCAGATAGGCCATTCATTGCTTTGTAAAGTGTAAGAAAAAGCACTTCATAAATACAAATATAAACACATTGCAAGTGGTGCTTGTAAAAGGAAGCAAGGACCTGGTTTCTGGCACGTTGCCTTTTTACACAGCGAAACAAAATTGTTATTCAAACCTAACAGGGGTTTGGCCAATTTAACAAGCAAGATTTATTGCAGAGTTTCCTTTACTGCTCCGGGATATGATTTCACTTTTGCAGAAGAAAAGAGAGATTATATCATTTACATAACAAGGTAATAAATAAATAATTGGTTACTGTACTTCCAAGTACGCTTCCTCATGTGCACAGATGATAAAAACTGCATTCAGATGTTGCTGGTCCCATTTCACTCCAGAACAGGGGATTTAAGACTGAAATGTCATCCTGAACTCACCCCTTGTGCCTGAATAAATGATAGTGACCTGCTGTGTGAATTGGCTAAGCCAAACCTTGCAGGTTAAAGTGCTCTTCGGGGAAAGGCAAGTCTGAAAACAATTCTGCCTGATATAGCTGTCAGCTCTGTTAACTGTTTGCAGGATATCGCCTCTCTTTTAACTGCAGAGAATCCCACGCACTGAATACATGCTCTCTTTTCTTACCAGGCTACCTGGGAAGGAACTTTACCAACTAAAGGAGGCTGCTTAACTGCAGAAAATTATTCTGCTTCACATTGGCTTGACTTTCTGTTAATGTGCTCCGCAGCCTCTATATTTTTCTGAGTTTAGGTTTGTCTTGTGCATAAACATTTGTCCTTTTTCTTCTGACTTCAGGCTGAAATCTGCCCTTCTCTTTTTAAGGTTTGGCTTCTTTCTTTCTCGCCCCTCACATCTCAGCCCAGGCTGTTTTCTTTGTTTGGAGGCAGATCCTTTGCTGATGTTATTGACGCTTCTCCTGAGCATCTGGAACGTATTAGATAAGACCAAAGATCTGTCTAATCCACTACCTCATGTTAAAAAGCAGCTGGTACAGAGGCTTCACAGGAAGGAGCTTAGGGAAGATGATAGATTATTTATCCCACATATTTTGCCACATGCTGATATCCAATACATAGGGATCAGTTAATGCCATAAAGTACATGGTATTGTACTTTTGCCAAATATTTGGCCTTTCTCTCTAATCCTCTATCTGGTTTAGTTTGGCCTTTTCTTCCTCCTTTTCCTTGACACTATGTATCTTGATGTATCTTGATCAGTCACCAGCCAGAGTAAGAGGTTTTGATGTGGCCCGGATTTGCCAGTGGTTGCCTGCAAGCAGTTTCCGAAGCTGGGGTTTTGCATCTACAACGGCAATAAATCTGTCCTGGCAGTCTTCAGCTGCACCTCAACAATGCAAAATTTTTAATAGTTTGTTTGGGTTTTTTTAACATGTCTATTTTCTCAGATTTGAGTCTTTGGTGTTTGTCTTTTCCTACCTCTTCTCTGTAGCCGTGATCCATGAAAAAAATATTTTTTTAATTCTTCCTTCTCCTCCTTTCTCTTAGTGAACACAACATTTACTCTGGAGTTGAGCCTTAAACCCACCAAGTAACTTGAGGCTGTTGATAACATCATCAGAGTTGCCAAAGCTGGGACTCTGCCTTCAGAAAATACCTACTTTTTCTTTAAAATACAGTCTCCTGTGATACATTTTTTTCTCAATGTTTTGACTGCAGCAGGGATTTTTTGCATTATTTTTGCAGAATTATCATTTCCCTCCCGTGTTTGTTTTTTTTTTTCCCCCCTGTTGGTCTGTTTTTCTGTGACAATGATGCTTTGATTTCGGCCAAAGGCCCAATACCTCAAGTAGTCTCTCTCAAAAGATGTTTGTTTTTTCCTATGCTCTGTCAAGCTTCCTCCTTAATCTCTTCTTTAAACTTATTTTTTGTTCTTTCTCCAAATTTTCTTCTTCCCACTTGCCAGCTTAGCTCTGGAAATACAGTCCAAATGCCATGGCTGCCTCAGATCCTGGTGATCCATTGCAACTTCAAGGACTTCCACTTAATTTTCCTTCTTCTTTCTTTCTCTCTTCTTTTCTTGTTTTTCTTGCACTAAAAGCAGCAGCTTTTAGCTGAATTAGACAGCACAATGAGCTGGAAATGAGACAAGCTGCCATCTGTGTTTGTAATTGTGGTGAAATTCTAATGTTAATTCTTCAGTGTCTTCCAGTATTATGGTCTGGCATATATGCTGGGAAGTTCTTTGATATTAGCTGCAAGAAGAGCATCATACTACCAAAAACTTCACATCTCGGCTAGAGGAAGTGGTTTCTAAAATCCAGGTTTTCAAATTTTTATGAGAAGTACATGGACTTTTGAACTACGCTAACAGTGATAACAGGCAGCTAGCTGGTTTGAGTTTTGGTCAGAATTTCTTCATTCTTCTGGAGCTCAGTCAGAGTTTGGGCAAAAATTTGATGTCAGCCTGTTTGCGATTATATTAGAGTGGCAAGGGTTAGTACGTGGCATCGTGACGGGCAAGTATGTAGGCATGCCAGAAATATGCAACAGGGGCTCTGAAAACACAGGTTGGCAAGTACTGGACATGTTACAAAAGCAGCAGCAAGTGGGAGCAGTTTGCAGTGGAGACTCAAGCCCCTTGACTGACCGACCAAACCATGACAAATGGTTTGGAATTACTGATATGTACTGCTGCCGTTATGGGGGATTGTCGTCACAGGACCCAAAGTTTATAGCTGCAAGGAAAAGGTACTGCTCCTCCCTCCTCCTCCATAAATGATGTTCCTTGATGGTCCCTAAGTTTTTCATTCATTTCACAAGCAGTGTTGCTCATGTGCCATGGTCATTTTGCTCTAGGGAGGAGACCTTTTTGATGCTATTACTTCCACCAACAAATATACAGAGCGGGATGCCAGTGGGATGCTTTACAATCTGGCCAGTGCCATCAAATATCTCCACAGCCTGAACATTGTCCACAGGGATATCAAGCCGGAGAATCTACTGGTAAGTGAAAATTCAGCTTTCGGTATTGTTGATAACTTGGGGGTGTGTGAGAGAAGGTCTGCACTTCTCCCTCCCTCCACACACCCCCCAAGTTTATTTCAGTCTTTTAAGTCATTGGTCTTCTAATTTTAAGCTAGCATTGTACAGCTTTCCTAAGAATAACAGCTATCACAAAAAGTACAGTAACATCAGTTGGTGTGTCTAGACTATTCCCCAGGACACAGTGACAGAGTTGTTCCAGTGATCACTAGAAGTGACCTTTCAGTGAGCTGCAGTATAAATTCAGGCTTCTCATAAATATGAAGGTGTTCTGTCCTCAACAGACCATTCTGTACTTCTGCAGTTGCCACAGTAATTAGGAGCAGTTCAGCTTTACAAACATGATGGGTATAAATGTTGTGCCCTAATCATGTCAGGGCAGAACCGGGAGAGACTTCAGAGTCCTTCCTTTCCCTGCTGCATCTCCCAAATAATCCCGTAGCACTTTTTATTAATGCACTTTACTAAAAAGCCCAAATCTTTCTTTTCCTGACGGAATCTGTATGAGCCCCATCCACTGAAGACAATGAAAAACATACCCTGGCAGTTAGTCCTTCTTCTGAGAGTCTTGCACTCTTGAATGCAGCAATTGTGTTCTCCAACAACTGCCATAGTTTTTTTTTTTCTGGGAAATTAATTTCTCCTGGTTATTTCATTGTTCTCTGAGTTTTTCTGAATTTGCTGACATGTTCCAATATCGAGATGTCCCAATTATCCATATATTCTGCAATTATAAAACAGTGTTTAAGATACCTGGAATATCAGTTCTCTCATCTGAGTGCTCTCTGCCATGACTTAGTGCATTTAGTCCTGCTTACACTGAATAGGTTTTATGGGAAAGTTGACTCAAGTAGTTCTTATTAAACTTCCAGGGAGTGGGATTTTTATGGTTGAGATTCCTCTAGTGGCAGGTGCCTTTGTATTTCTGGGTGAGGAAGCAGCCTGCCCTGGTTTTGCAGAAACTGCTAAAACCACATTGGGTGGAAGTTTCACTAGCCACTGACGACTGATACTCCTTTTGCAGCCCTTGTGCTGGTGTTCATAGGTGGATGCATGCTGAAGTTACAGCAATCACATACCAGGATTCATTAATGCTGTGACTTGGAGTGTGCAGGAGGGTCTTGGCATGGGCCAAGGCTTGCCCAGCTGCTGGCTTAACATGTCTCTGAATGCCTAAAGTCTGACAACAGAGGAGTTAAGCTTTTGGGGGAAGAGAGAAAGGTAGGCAGTACGTGTTGGCAACAGAGAGAGGATTAGATTTGCCTGCCCAGCCATCTCTGGTAATTACCCACTAGCAGGAATGATCACACTGTTTGCATTGCAGCTGAATTGTTTCTCAGTGATTTTGCCAGTGTTGCATGTATGTAAAGGTCCTATGTTGATAGTGATACTGAGCAGGGAGGATGCAGCACTTACTTAAATTCTTGCAGCATTCTAACTAACTATAATTTGATTCACAAATTACATTAATTCTCTAAGGTTTATCAGGTCCTTGAAAGAAAGAAACGCTGTTTTAGAAGAGTGCCTTTGGAACCTGCCTTACCTGAGGTCTGACCCCGTCTCTTACATTGACTGTCTGTGGCCTTAGGGTCTCTTGGCCTTTCTACTTTTACCTGTCAAATGGGATGGATAGTTCCCTGTCTCACAAGATTGCGATTAGGGTTATTTTCATGGCATTTATAAAATATTGGCAAAATGCCATATGGGTCTTAGCATTTCTGTTGCTAAAGACCACCTGCTTGCCTTCTGTAGCCTGCCTATCGCTTGCAGCTCTGTAACCCTTCAACTAAGTGGTCGTGGCAGTATTTTTCCCTTGTTCTTGCACTGTTGCTTTTATGCCATTACTGTCATGGTCTTGCACCTGCAAACCCCAGTAGGGTTCTCCTAGCCACCACTGTTAGAACCTGGCCTTTTCCCCCAGCTCTTTCCCTACCCATAGGCTGTAGCTTTAGGTTTAGAGGAGCCTATAACAGGCCTGCCCAAAGCAGAGCAGCTAACCAGGGGGAAGGCATCTGCCCTGATCAATACATGCCCCAAGGCTAACAAACAGCCCCATTAGCAGGAAAAAACAACAGCGAGCAAGGCCTGAGAAAAACTATAGACTTACTACAGGAAAAATATAGGGGGTAAAGGGGAACATGCTGCTCTGGAGAGGGTGCCCCCAGAAGACAAGAATGCTCACCTGGTGCCTCCTTATTGAATCTTTTCCCAGCTCTGTCATGAATACTGATTTAGGATGCTGACGACTACGCTAATTTGTCGTGAATGGGTGATCTAGATCACTTAAAGAATCACCATCAAAGCTATTAGCAAAAGTGGTTTTAATGTGATGTTGTAAGAGTGCGACTTAAGAAAGTTTGATGGCAATGTTCACCTTTTTAGTCATTGCATGGAAGAAACATACAAAGGAACATTGAGTTAGACTTGAGTTAGAATGGTTCACACGGAGACTGGAGATGCAAAAGGGTAAGGAAGACCCTCGCGTTGAGTCACGAAGTTGCTTTCTAGACTCCTGATGGAGCTTAGGTGCAGCTAGATCCAATCTTAGTCTCAGACTTGAACAACTGTTTATGTCTGGTGGAATTATCTAAAGAAAGTTTACAATAATTAATATTTAATAGCTCTATGGATTAGTAATATTTCACTAGTATTAATTCAGCATGCTATCAGTCACTTAACCAAAGATCTGCCATTGGTAAAAGGTCTCTGTGCCTCGAGGAGCACCCTTGAGAGGTGCCTCAGCTCAGGGGGAGATCACCGCCATGCAGCCATGCTGCCTAGCAGGGAGAGCTCAAAGAAGGCTCACTTAGGCTGTCATATTTATGGAATAAAGTGGTTGGCTTGTAGTCAAATTACATGTGATGGAAAAGGTATGCATGAGACTCCTTGTACCCACAACTTTCTTTGTTCCTTGATAAATCAGTCTTGGAAAACCCACTTGCTATTCACGTGTTAATCACACAATCGGTGTTCCAAGCTAATATGCATCAATGCTCACTGTGTCACTCTGCTCTTCAGTGGGTTTCAGAGATCAGATTGAAGCTAGAGTTGTTTGTGGCCCGGCTACAGCTCAGAGGCCTTTACCTCCTTTGGAGTCTGTACCAAACTATTGCTAGTTCCATTTAAGCGTTGAGTGCATCCATCACAGGCTCCTGGGAGAGCTTCCCGTTTCACCTCTCTCTTCCTCTCATTTGATTTTTCCTTGTCTGCAAAAGTAACTTTCACGCTTAGAGCTGGTGTGTGCCATCAGCTATAGACGCTGCTGACAAATCTTTGTGTGTGTGTGAACCTGCCTCAACGTCCTGTGTGCAATGCCAGATATTTCTGTAAGGGCTTAAATATTCCTTAGTATCCTCAAGGCATGCGAAGCCCACCTAAGATAGGTTATTCTGAATACCTGTGATTTTTTAGCATTTTTTTGTTCTCTAGAGAGTGTCTTCCATATTTTAATTGGAACATTTTTCATAATTGCTGCTATTTAGCACGTTTATTTTGTCAAGTCATGGGATGTCTTTATAGCCATATAATAAACCCTAGAGAACAACTTCTCTGACTGTTGCCATCTGCACTGATCACAAGAGCAGCTTAGAAAATACTGACAGTCTTTATAGTAATAGGATACATATGGTGGCACACAATTATGTGTGGCTGCATTCAATTAGTGTTGTACAATTACACAGTTTTATTGCTTAGTTAAAACAGTGAAAGCACTACATAGTAGGTAATTTGCACTAATCCCCATTTCTTTAATTGCCCTTCTAGTATTTAAATGCAGTGGAACGTACATAGCGTTTGTTGTGAATAACATGAGCGTTAAATTATCTTTCGCATTCCTTGACTGGTAAGTGACATACCACAGCTTTGCATTGGGCTCCTTTTTATATGGAGTTATAACAGGGTGAGGAAAAGTTACTTTCTTCAGTTTTACAAGTCAACAGAAGGAAAGTAATTCCTGGAAACAGATGGGTCAAAATATTAGAAAATGTACAGTACCAAATGTTTTGCATTGGTAAATATTGCCAAACAAGCCTTTTGCATACTTAATTTCCGTGGTATAGGAGTCATACAAGGTGTGATCTGTTGAAGGAGGGAATTTATGAATGTTCACTAGGTTAACACAACTCTTGGTAGAGAGCTTGGTAAAAGATAACCATATGGAATAGAATATGAGATGCTAACTAGACTGGATTCAGCTCTTCATGTCTAAGTGCACACTTTACATTTTTCAGAAAGTGAATATTTAAAGGTCTAGTCTCTGGCCTTTAATTAAAACTGTTGTTGAAATTAGATTTATTACTGCCATTTCAGAGAGCACTTTCTTTAGTTTCAGGAACCAGATGTATTTAACAATCTGTGTTTTTAATAAAACAGTAATTGCATTTTTTCCAGGGCGTTTCTATAAGCCTATCTTTTTTTCTGGCTTAGTAGCAGAGAAATGTGAATCCATATCAAATTGCTGGTCCTTTTAAAGATCAGGTTATATTATTTAAAGTGACATAAGGAAAGGAGAAGAATTTTGTGTATTCTGAATGGCTGCTTTTAGCTGTATCACCTGGTAGCAGGGATTCAGGACAGAGAGGGGTTTTCTCTCTAGGCATGACTAACTAACAAAGCAGAAATTTGGGGGAGCTGTAGAATATACTAGTTATTATGAGCTATAGCAGATCTGTAGCAAACAGTGGTGAGAGACTTCAGGATTTCATTTTTGCACCAAGTGAACTGTTCAAGGGTCCACTGTAGAACTTACTGCGTTTTTGTAAGAAAAAAATCTAGGATTTTCCTCTGCAAACAGTTGTAGATAGATGTAATTTGTGACGTAGGAGTAGCTGCTCAGAATGGATACTAAGGGTGATTTTAGTTTTGATTGTGAAGTATGATGTCTTCTATTTTTGCGCAGTGTTACTGCTAATTGTTGTCAGGATATCACTGTTGGTGAGCCAGGATACATGGGGCTTTCGTTTGGGTTGCAAAATAATCATGTGATGCATATATACTTTAAGAAGACGTCCTGTAGACTGTTTTCATTTTTTAAGGGGCTGTTATGGTAAACAGCATTAAATTGCATCATAAACAATTTCAAAATAAGAAGCAAGAACCCAAGCCAGCAGCTGGATTACAGAAAGATTCAGAATCTAGTGTTTAAGTTAGTCTTTTTATTTTAAGCATTTTTTCATATGTTTTCAGTGTTTGCAGGTTTGGGGTTGTTCTTTCACATTGAGCCAGCTTTTAAAATTGCATATTTTGAACAGATGTTTTTAGCTTTTTTCTTGTGACAATATCTTAATCTCCCTTTGCACCCATAAAAACCCATGAAAGGACATGTTGCTGCTGTGAAGACCATGTTTTAAGACAGGGTTTTCATGTATACTCCTTAACAGCCCTACCTATGTCTGTTGATGATTATGGTGACATACTATTAAGACACTGATTGGTGTTTAAAAGCCACCCAAGGAGAGGACAGTGTTTCTAGGTGAAATATTCCAGCTGACTTTGTGTCTTGCGACTTCAGTATATGGTGAAGAATCTGTTGCTGCTATCAGTGTAGTCACTGTTGCATTATCTAAGAAGTTGAAATTCCTGGGCAAGCCTTTAAGCTCCATGCGAGTAAAATGAAATAAAATCACAAACTCTACACTGTGACTTGGCTGTCAGTGGGGAGTTAACCTGGGAACGTCACTGCTGGAAGGTCAGACCTTTGCTTCTGGGCTTTACCTTCTAGAAAGTAGTATGTCCTTTGTTTGGCCAGGTAGCAAGGTCAGTCTTTCCCAAACACCCTGAATGCATTCGAGGGAAGTGGTCCAAATTGTCTGTGAATTTTCAAAGCATGCAAAGAAGTATGTTGCAGGTAAGGAGAAAAGAGAAAAGACTGTAAATTAGAAGTAACATTTCAGGCAGTTAGTAAATTATATAGTAGTTACCTTGATCATACTGTGTTAAACCTTTGAATTTTCCTTCTGGTTTAGGTTTATGAACACCAAGATGGAAGCAAGTCCCTGAAGCTAGGAGACTTTGGCCTAGCAACAATTGTGGATGGACCTCTATATACTGTTTGTGGGACCCCAACATATGTAGCTCCAGAAATCATTGCTGAAACTGGGTAAATCACTTCTAGTGATGATTCATTGATGCGTACACAGCGGAGCATGTTCTCACCAATGTACCAGATAGGAGTTCTTGCAATTAAAATTTTTATGCTGCCTTTGGTTGGGTATGATACGGAATCATGGCTCATAGAACAATTTAGTTGGAAGGGAGCTCTGGACACTATCTTGTCCAAACCAGCCAAGAGCAGGGCCAACTTTGGAGTTATATTAGTTTCCTTTGCCAGTTCTTGGCCTCAAACTTCTCAATTTAACACTAACTAGCCATTTGCAGATACAATAGAAGTAGTTCTTAAGCTGTCCCCAGAGACTGCTAACTACCGTTCACTTAATTTTATTTCATTATCACACACTGTCCTCTTCTTCTGATTTGTTCCACAGAGTAAATGCCTGCTGACTTGGGCAGCCTGTGTCACTTTTGCAGGCTTCATGTTGGCAGGCGTGACTGTCTAACTCAAGAATACAGCACAACGTCTTCTGTGCACTCCTACATTCTGGTCTGATGTGGTTTTAAGATGTAAATGTAAAAAAGATTTGAAAGCAGAATTAGGATAGGTAGATTTGACATAGAGAAAGTTCAGATGAGAATATATAAGAAATTATTAATTAACTGAAAATGTTTCCTCTGTTCTTGTACTGTGGTTCATAGGAGTCAGATGTCTCTAATCATGTCTCTCACACTTCTAGATATGGCTTGAAGGTGGACATCTGGGCAGCGGGTGTGATTACTTACATCCTGCTCTGTGGTTTCCCTCCGTTCCGTGGGTATGGACTGATCTATTCAACCATCTTTGTTCTGTGAATTGGTCCCTGTGCTGCTTTTGCATTAAGCACAGAGATTCCCACTGGAAAAAGTTCTCTGCTCTTAGGGTTTGTTTTTTCCCCGTGCTCTGCGTAGTGATTTACACAAACCCCATAAATGTCTGTGATTTTACTGTAAAATCTCTGTCTCATGTTTGTTTATTTTAGTTTAAACTTCATTGCATTACAAAACAAGAGCCTCCATTACGGTTTCTGGGTGCCTTTGCCTGATGTTTAAAATACACAGTGAAATAAACATCTTCTTTCATGGACCAAATACAACATATTTTGTGCTCGGTAAAAGGTAATTAAAATGTAAGCCACTTAATAAGGACATGCCAGATCTTTTCTCCCCCTCACAGCAATTGCGAAGTTGTTGACTATCCTAAAGAGAAGCAGGTTACCTCAGAAAGAATGTGCCAAATGCACTTTGTTTTATGATCTCACCATTCACGCCCATGGTTGCGTGCTTGGGGGGAATCAACAGCTTCCAAAAGCATACTAAGGGATCGCCAATTAAAAGCAATTTCAAGAAGCCTATTGAAACCTCCTCTGGAAATAATTTTGTTGTGGGTTTTGTTGTTGTTTTTGTTTGGTTTTTGTTTCACAGAAGTGGAGATGACCAGGAAGTGCTTTTTGATCAGATTTTGATGGGACAGGTGGATTTTCCGTCTCCGTATTGGGACAACGTTTCTGACTCTGCAAAAGTAGGTTTACATAGTTTGTACTTTCTTCTCCAGTATTTTTCCCAGTGCCAGTATCTAATGAATGTTGTTCTTTCACAGGGTTGTATGTAACATATTTCACACATCTCCTGCTACACCTATAAATTCCTCTGGGTCACTGAGTATTTGTTGTCTTATCACTGTCTGTCTGTTAGACTGCAGGTGGTTCTGAAACGGGCCCTGTCTCTATATGATGTCTCACAGAGCAGAGACACCAGCAGCCCTTACTGATCAAGAAAAATTTTAAGTAACTTTGCTTGACCTACACTCCTCAGCTTGAAGGCTCCCTGTACTTATGATGGGGACCAGGTACCAACCTGGAGCCTTTGAATATTATATAACAATATTATAGGGAGGCTGCTTTCCCCTTATTAATCCCATTAGATGATATGTCTGTTGTTTCTTTCTGTCAAAGAACCAGGCCTCACATTGCGTGTGACTCCTCATTGTTGTCAGTGTGGTAAGAAACACAGGCTTCTTCCGTCCACCAGTTCATGGGCCATAGCATCTTGGCACATGCTACGAGAGGTAGAGCTTGAGGTGTGCTAAGGCAGATACAATACTTTTCAGATACAGATCCTGACAGAGCTCATTATACTTAAAGATATATATATATACATACACTTGCAGATCAAATTTTTTATCTCTCATTAGGGCACTGGAGCAACAGCTTAACTTGCAGACTTTGTAGGGATCTGGCATTCACTATAGTCATGTGCATAAACATATATAGCGAAAGAGATGATACACATATGTATGTTAAAAAAAAAAAGGCAAAGACTATTCGTATGGCCATCCTATAGATAAGTGCTTAATTTCTGCCAGTTTACTTCTGTAGCCTGTAAGGCAAATCCAGGCAAAACTGTCTGTTTCAGTGTGACAGTGTTTAAGTGATCACACAAAAAAACCCAAGACATTTGGAGGTGCGTGCATGTAATGAAAGTAGCGTTCTACATTCTGAATCTCCGTTCTTTGGAGAGTTACATCCTGCTTTCGCAGGTATGTGGAGGGTGATCAGAACTAGTGTTTAAGCCTGTTAGCTAATGAGTTTAACAAATGAGATACAGTCACAGAGTTGGAAGAAGTCCACTAAACCTCATCATTGTGTTGTAGCAGGCTTTATTTCATAGTATCATTAATAAGAACTATGCAAGTTCTTTGCCAATGATGTTCTCCTGTGAAACTCCTTCTTCCAAATAGTTGAGTCTAAAATTTCTGTTTCGAAGCATTAGCCTATTCATTTAACGTTTCCTAACATTTATTAAGAATTATTGACTTTGGCCTTTGGTGATACCCCTGTATTT
This sequence comes from Steatornis caripensis, assembly GCA_013398225.1. Lineage (NCBI taxonomy): Eukaryota > Metazoa > Chordata > Aves > Caprimulgiformes > Steatornithidae > Steatornis > Steatornis caripensis. The sequence goes on along the minus strand of VZSC01006316.1, from coordinate 40,289 downwards.
GCTTTCGTACTGCCATCCTGTTTTCTGTGTGCTCCACTCACTGATGGAATTAGATATATGTTTATTTACAAGCTAGTTGAAAACTAGGTAATTGCAGAGGAAATCAGAGGATGAAAAAGAATGGGTTTAAGTGTGGGGTTTTTTAATATATTCTATGTTATTTATACAAGAGCTTAAAGTAAAATTCTAGATTTACTGGCTTTTTTCCTACAGAGGAATTGGCTTTTTCTTAATGGGAAGCTAACCTAATTTCATGTGACCATCTGTTTTGTACATTATGTATTAAGTGCTTTTCTCTTAAACAGTGGCTACAGAACTGTAACTCAAACCTGTCTTCTAGGTTTTCAAGGTACTGTTAGATACTGATTTAAAAGTTCAGCTTGAAGTTCAGCAGTTCATAGTTGTTCTTTTTTTTAATAATCTCAATATATTTCTGCAGTTGGTAGTTCACTCTCTCTCTGAGCACTCTTACATAATCAGTTGAAGAGCACTTCAGTGAATTAAATGTTGATTTGTTCTTTAAATATGTTCTTTAAATTTGACCCAATATTCCATTTCTCAGGAACTTATCACAATGATGCTTCAAGTAGATGTAGATCTGCGATTCTCAGCCTTGCAAGTTCTTGAGCATCCATGGGTTAATGTAAGTATTTTCAGGCTTACAGGTGCTGCTTGTAATTTGGCACCTTTAAACTCTTCTCTGTCAAGTCCTTTCTATGCCCTTTTGGAGCCAGCACATTCTAAAAATGCCACAGATTTAACTGGCAATAAGCCGGGTTACAGGCTGGTTTAGTGTATCACGTGTACCTTGGAGTATTCACTATTTTATGCGTACTCAGCTACATTTTCTGTGAAATATTTTGGGCCAGGTTTTCAACAAATCTCAACCACACTTGACAAATTTATACCTCTAACAATCAGCTTGCGAGTTCAGTGACACCTTTTCCTCTCCTAAAATCAGATGGACTCAAAAATCTGACAGTCAAGATTAAAAGCTATTGAAATGTAGTCCATAGTGTTAAGCCTGCTTGATCCAGCATGAAACAGCGAAACCTTTAGAATCATATTTAGCTTTTGACATTGAAATGTACAGATATTTATGTGCAGCCATATCCATTTAATCTGGGTTACCATGAAATAGCTATTTATGTATCCTGGCTTATCTCTAAGCGACTGGACATTTGCCATAAAAGCGGTAATCAGTGAGGTGGCGTACAGCTAAATCTGGCAGAGAATAAAGAGATTTCTCTGTAATTAATATTGAGGCAAGGACACTACTTATTATTTGTTAATTATTTCAAACTATTTAGTATGTCTTAAAATATTTAGATGACGAAAAAAAAGTGGAGAAAATCCAGATTCAAATTCAGAAGGGAAAATTGAGAGAAGAAATACAATCGGGATGAGCAGAGAAAAAAATTAGAGGAGGAAGAAATAATGTTTCATTTTGCTTTGTGGCAAGTTTGAACGTGCAGTCAGTCCTCCTTGGAATACTATTTGGTCTCTCAGCTGCTGTATCCGAAATCTTTTTCTCACTAAAACACTATTCTAAAAATACAAATATACAGCAACCTCAAAAGTAAATCTTTTTTCATTAAAGTGTCCTCCATATAGCCCAGAATAGTGTGAGCAATTAAGTGTTTACCAAGTATATGTTTTATGGGGTTTTTTATTGCTATCTGTAAATGCTGTTTTCATGGAGAGTACTTCTGCAGTGTACAAAGAGTGCAAGGATCCAGGACAATGTCTTATGAAAATGTTTTCATTTTTAAGATGACGTTCAAGCAGCTGAAATATTAATTTTCCTTGGTGCCAAGTGCTGTCCTTGGACATAGTGTTCTGTCACAGTTTATAATGAGTTTTGATGACTGAGGTGTCTCTCTGTCTCCACGGGAGGAGGACAGGTGGGGATTTCTGGAGTGCTGCTGAGGAAGAGATGGAAGCGACCGATCAGAAGCTGCAGAGAGGTCACCCTCAGTGTCAGCCTGCACGCTGCTGCTGAGGTTACTGAAACATCACTTGTTTACACCACATGAGGATGTGGTTGCTAATCTTCCCCTTTTTTTCTGAAAAATACATCAGAACTGTTAATGCTTTCCCCCAGACGCTTCTTTTTTTGTTTTTTTTTTTTGGCTTCGGTTACGCCACGATGTATTTTAGGAAGCCATTTTAGCGAGATGTATTAAGAAGAGGTACAGCTTGGTCAGTAACATGATGGTGATGGTTTGCAGGTGACGTGAAGGTCTGCTCCCTGCCCTCACTAGTGCCTGCTCGTGGGGAGGGATGGGGAAATGGGCCGGGGGCTGAAGTTTCGGAACGTTCCACTAACCAAATCTCAGCTCTGGTTAATGATGCACCCTAGCAAATTCCTGGGTTTCTGTGCAGTAAGTGAAAACGTGGAGCCCTTTGCCCGAGGATGCTGTAGAGGCCAATGATAAATGGATGAAAAAAGGGAATTCGATACATTTTTAGAGGATGAGCCCATCAGTGCCTATTAAATATGACAGTCTGGATACAACTCTTGGCTCACAAAGTTCTTAAGTACTTGGTTGGCAGCAACTAGAGGATATACTAGGGAAAGTTCAGGATCTACTTGTCTTTGTTAAATGTACTATTTCATAAACACTAACTACAATGCACTGTTGGAAGGAAGGCTCTGTGTTCAGTTCACCTTTTGTCTAGCTCTACTGCACTTCTCGTAGTTTTATGCCGATTATATTTCTTTGCAATCAAACTCTGTAGCAGTTCTGCCCGTAAATAAGTGAAACAAATATTCCGTCATACTTCTGCAATTTCTTCTTCTCTGTCCAATTGCTACTTTTAGCAACTGAGATGAATCAGTATTTTGTCTTCAGCAATATGCTAATGGGAGTTCGTAACACAGATCAAAACTTCTTTTGAATTCTCTTATGTATCCTCCAGATATTTTTTCTGGAAGGAGAAAGGCCAGCACTGAGACCAGTTCAGGAAAGTGCTTGATTGAGCACATTCCAAACGTCACTCTTATTTCAAGGCATCACACATGGAAACGCTTAATATTAGGCATAAATTAACTAGATGGCACTAAAATCCTAGTTCACTTCAGGAGAAATAAGAACATGGCTGAGTTGAAACAGGTGCTAAAATGCTTTCGTGAAAAAGGACACTTCCCCGAAGTGGGTCTGAGAAGCATGCAGTGGATGATAGCCTAGCAGGGACAGCCTGCTTGTGTACGGAGGCAGTGTGACACACTGGTGTCAGATCCGACCTCACATCCCCATACCATCACCAGCTTGACCAGCTGGGAGTCTGTCACACAACCTTCCTGTACCTCATTTTCGCAACTTCAGGACAGGGAATTAATATACGCATCCCTGTTTATAAAAGATTCTGTGATCTATGTGTCATAATTACCTGAGCAATTTTCTGCAACTTTTGTAAAATACTGTCTTTCTGAGAAGAAATAGTACGTGGAGTTTTCACTTAACACTGTTTCTTCAGATAACCTGTTTAAATATTTTTCCGTGAGACCAAATTTTACTTTTCCTTCCCCTGCACTTTACTTTCCCTTTTCTTATTTCAGTTTTGAACCTATTCATAGCGTGGTAAACTTGCAGCTAAAATACTGGATAGGACAGCTGGCTTGAAAAGCAGCTTGCTTCGACAATTTTAAGAAACATTTTCTCTCTTTAATCAAACCTTTGATAGAAGCGTTGTAGCTGCTTACACTGTATAAAACCATTTTGTAGATTGTAAATAACCATTCTACTTTATAGCTGCTTACTATGTGATTACTCGGTAAATTGCTGAGATTCCTGGAATGTGCTTTGACAGTTTCAGTAGGAGCCAACCCTCATTTCAGTTTCAGTTTTTGCTATAAAAATAGCTGAAATCCTCTTGGAAACTGCAAAACTTGTTATGGTCAGAGTCAGACCAGTAAAGCAGTTCCTATGTCAATAATATCCCAGCTGTTTTCAATTCAAAAAAACAAAACCTGAAAAGATGTTGGCTACGTGCCACTGCCACAGATGGGGATCTTGAATTCTAAATGCAATTCAGCAGCGGTTCCTTGCCCCCTCCATTTAGTTTATTTGGATTTGTCTCTCCTATGCAGTACACTTAGACCTGGAAATGAATCCATCAGTTTATACTTCCCCTACAGGGACCCCAGCTCTTTCCTTTACCTGCTCCAATTCTTTGCAAAACCAATGAATTATAAAAGAAGCTGGAAACTTGAACTCTGGCATTTTAAACATTGATGACATTGGTGACCTGAATTTTACAATACAAGTTGCAGGACAAACCTACTCTCTTTTTGTGGTATAAGTAGTAAATATTTCCTAATACAGCATTGAGCAGTGAATGCTGAAAGGGATGGATTGCATTTGAGTAAATGCTTCTCTGTTAAAACACTCAATGTGAAATGTGGTGTGTTGTTGCTGGAGGATGAAGATGGCACACATCAGCCTGAAAAGAATAAGGGAAACTGGAGCTTTTACATATTTCCTTAACCATGACTGCATTGGAAATTTGTGTGCAAAAGAAATGAATAACTAAGCAGTAAATAGTAATAAGCTGAACATTTGTAGGGAAGTTAATTTTAAAAGACATTTCTTATTTGGCAGCTGCACTAGTTTTGGTTACACCCTAGGACACTGCCCAAAGAAAAATTTCCTTGTAATCCTTAAAGGAAACAGAGTCCAAAAGCTTTCCCAGCACTTCTATTTGTTCTAATTTTCTGCTGTTATTTATATAATGACCTATTCATCTGATTCTTTTAGACCTGGAAAGCAAAGCTCTTGTGACCGGCTTGTGAAATGGATCTGAGTGCTTCAGGGCAGTAGAAGTCTGGGAATCCTGAACTTTGTTCCATCTTTTTAACACCTCATTTCTCTTTGAGTGGCAGTGTCTCCCACCATAGAGAATGATGCAAATATGAAAACAGTGTTTATTAGTTACTCAAATGATGCCAAGACTTTCTGCCTCTTTTTTTTTATTATTATTTTATTTTTATTTCTTGCAAATAGACCATGAAACGTATTTTGTGGAGGCCGATTAAAAAAAAAAAAGGTATCTTAAGATTCCAAGCCGTTTACATTGTCCAGATGAAACTGAAATTCTGGACCAGAGTTTTCAGATTGTCAAAGGATTTTCATTGCTCAGCTTCTGAGACTTGCTCAGGAGAGTGCTTCTTCCAGAGCATCAGCAGTCAACATTTTCTAAAGCTCGTGACCCTTTAAAGTTACCAGAGTTGAGCATCAAAAATCAGTAGCTATTTTTAGAAGATCTTGTCCTGACTGCTAAAGCCGAGATGAAATTCTGTGATTCTAACCTGCTACAAGAAGTAGTTCCTATAGCAAAAGGTTAAAATAGGGGAAAGTAACAGTTAACCTCTTTGGGGGCTGACATCCTTCCCATTACAGCAACCTGATGAAATTCTTGTCAGCGGTGTTCTCCAACTCTACAGCTTACCCTGCTGATTCTGGTGAATCTGATGGGGATTTTTTCACTTCTTGCCTTTTTAAACTGCAGAGCAGCTTGTTTTATATGTAGTTAAACAGCCGTCGTCTCTCACCCTCAATATATATCTATTTTATTGTTGGCTGAATTGATTCCATGAAGCAGCTAATATATATTAGCTTTTTTATAAAGCATGTTGGGATAAAAAACCAGATAACTACTAAACATCAGGTAGCACCAACAACAGTAAGAAAATTTAATAAGGATAGAGTAATTCCCATATATCCCTGTGCTGCGTCTTAAATTGAGCTGGAAGGTATTTCATCTAGAAGCTGGAGCCCAAACTATGTGTCTCTGGCGCGTTGCCACTGGAACCGTGGGTGTGGTGCCTCACCAGTAAAATATTACCACAGTCTTGGTAACTGTTGTCTTCTCCGTAATTCAGTCTTTTGACAAGACAACATGAACGTTTGTCAGGCTTTCATGTCAAGAAAGCCAAGAGAATGATTCCCCCCCACTCCCTCCAGTGAAGAAGAGTTCACGTCACAGACCAGCTTTCTTCTGGGAAAGGCAAGGTCAGCAGAAAGCAGGTTATTTTTAGGGGTCATATACCACCAAGCCAAGACTCCCCGGTGCTAGACAATAATCAGCTACTGGGTTGTATTGTTTTGTTTTGTGTTTTGCAGCTGTGTGCACTTGACCGTATTTTGCCAGCTGAGACATTTTGTTAAGGGGTGAGTGAGGGATCTCTAAACACAAACTCCCCAAGCTAAATAAATAACAAACCCTAACCAACCTCCCTAAAATTCCCATGTGCTCGCTGAGCTCATGATTTACTGCAGCGACTCTGTAACTCTTTAAGTGCACATAGAATTGCTGCAAAGCCAGAAAAAAGTGTCTGCAATCTGTCAGAATTCTGATCTTGTCTCTTGTTTGCGTGTATTTTGCTAGGATATCGCTTAAGTGGATTTTTAAGAACTGTTTCAGCTGTTGATAGCTACACATACAGTGCAGTAATAGCTTGGGATGAGCATTGCCAGTGGCCTGATATCCTGCATATTCTGCCTTTTCTGAATTATTTTGCCTGTTCCACCTATTTTGTATATTGTTGCCTGAAATCCTGCACATTCTGGTGGCAGGGAAGTCACTGAGTGTTGGCTTTTTGCACTCTTTTTAGGCCTAAGGGCCTTCTTTGCAACTTCTAAAAAACTCCTTTCTTCTCTTGGGCATGAATTCATCCTGCTGTCTTGTGCCAAACGGCAAGCTCCCTTCTCTCTGCTAAGGTTTCACTTCAGCGTCAAGGATGCCTGCGTGCCTGGGTGCAGACAGACGGGTTTGCTCTGTGAAGCGGGATGTTTCAGCCGGGAGGAGGCACCTCACGGCCCAGCTGCACGGCTTCTGGGCTGGAGCTCGCGCACAGCCAGCTCACTTGGTGCACGCGACAGCAGAACATGTGTCTGCCTCTGCTTGGCCATGTGGTTGTGTGCCTGCTTTTACCTCAGGTTAGCTCAAGTTGAGAACATGTGTCTTTCGGCAAGGAAGAAGAGGCCACCCACAGCTGGCTCCAGGCCTCCCCTGCTTCGCCAGGCAGTCTGTACCTCTGTCTGTCCTTCCCCACAGCATCCCAGGCTTGTGTGCCTTGGGACTGGGGGAAGGATTTGCAGTCGTAAGGCCACGCCTAACCTGGCCTGCAGACGTACGCAATGATACATTCCGGAGTCGGTGAGGTCCTGTGCTCACCCACCCTGAGGGTCTCCGCCAGGGCATGCCTCACCTCCCATCTTGCCTGGGTTTCCTCGCAGTGGAACTCAAGGAGACGTGTCTGGAACATTCACCCAACCCTATAATCCCTGAGTTTGTAACCTTTACAGGGACATTATCGGTGTCTCACCGGCCTTTTGGAGATCCCTTCCTGCATCATACCAAAACGGGGCTTCTAGTGTCTGTAATCTCTTGGGCTCTTTCCACTTTTGAGGATATTATCTTTAAATTTATGTGATGAGTAAACAGAGTCATGAACAGGTCTGAGCTTATCAAGCTTTGAAATATTAATGGACCTAAAAGTCACAGGGCAGTGGTAGATAAGACACAGTAGAAAGAATAATAAAGTATTTTACAATTTTTATTAATTAACATTACCTAAAGTTTGAGAGGAAGATACTGGGTAAAGAAGAAGAGAGGCTGTTTCATGACATGTTACGATGTTCATCTTATAAACACCTTAGATATATTAATGGAGACAATGACTGACCCGTATTTCATTACAAACCTTTTTGTAAAATTTTCTATACTGACAGGTGCTATCAGAATCACCTTGCAATTCCTTTATTTCACCTTTTCTCTCTGAAGTTTTATTTGGCTTTATTTTTCTGCAGGATGATGGCCTTCCAGAGAATGAACATCAGCTCTCAGTAGCTGGGAAGATAAAGAAGCATTTCAACACAGGCCCTAAGCCGAACAGCACAGCAGCTGGAGTTTCTGTCATAGCAGTAAGCATCTGAAATACACAGCTGAAACACTTAAATATGTGTCCACAAGACAGTGTGTGTTTAGGACACACATCACCAAAAGAAACAGGAGAGGATTAATCTTTAGATAATTCAAGTGTTTAATTAATACAAATGTAGTTAGACTGGTATTCTGCACAATTTCTCCACTGATTCTCCTTGTGAGTCACATTGTTATTTAAGTGCCCTAGGAGACCTAACAGTACCCACACTTACACATTTTTCCAGAAGATCAGCGGACCTAACTCCAGTACAGATTCAACAAATTGAACTATGGGATCATGACATTTTACTTGGCAGCAGAATCATCGTGTGGACTGGGGCCACACAGAGGTGGTAGCAGCAGGACAGCAGCACTTCACAATGAGTGGAAATCACTTCAAATCTGTAACAGAAAATCTGTACGGCAGCCTGAGCTTCTCTTCTCTGAAGACATCGAAGAGAGCTATGGTGCCTCGCTGCTACCTTCATAGTTGATACAAGTCTAGCCCCTTCAAATTTAGCTGAGCAGCAGCATTTTAGTCTACTGCCACATGCAAGCTGCTTCCCTTTAAGCAGAAGGACTGAATTGGGTAAAGACTTAATGGAGCTCCTTGCTGCCTTCTGTCATGTTGCAATTCCAGTCTAGGCATTCCAGGTTAGAATGCGTCGAAGCTTCTGAAACCAAGCTTGACCAAACTTTTGACCGCGCTTTACTGAGGTTTCGGTGGCATCCTCAGTGTAGCATACATCGCATACGTTTGTATTTTTTTCCCAAAGATGAACATGTGTATTAGATATACATGCACACAGAATATACTCAGTGTTTTCTGAGATTATTCATACTAATGCCATTGACTAGCAACATGCACATCCTTTACATTTCTGGTACATCTGCCTGTGTTTGTAAGCTTTTCTTTATTGCTCATGGTAATGTTAATGCTCCAAATAGTCACTAAAAATAAGTGACACATTAAACATAACCATTCGCATATCAGATTACTCAGTGTTCATTCCCAGCTTCCATAAATTGCAGGTGGTGTGAATGCATATGTACACTTTCTTGTACTGTTTCCACTTTCATGTTTCTCAGCTCAGCCCCTCCAGTGGTAAGTTAAATCAGCATGAAGTAAACTCAGCTCAGCACATGCAATCTGGCTCACAGGTGTGAACTGTTTGTGCAGCAAAATGGATACTCTCTCAAAGTTACTTGGTATCAGTACTTGAAATGTCAAGCTGTGCCTCTCTCATATTTTTTCTTTACTCTTTCCAACCCTGAACGTCCTCAACATGGAAGCAAGTTGTTCCTCATGCTTTTCCTAGATTTTCTCAGTCATCAGCTAACATAGTCAGCATTTATTTATTTTCATTTTTAAGCAATAATACTGCAACAACTCTCCCACAACTAAAACATCACATACCCATTGCTCATCTGAGATGCAGGTATGTTCTGTATAGACTAGCTGAAACCGTGTTCCTTTCAAATGGACTGCCAGCACGCTTGTCCATGAGAATTACTGCTCAGATCCTCCATGCTAATGACTTCAAAGCTTAAAAACGAAAAATGATGCCTCTGTCCTCATCCATCCCTCGCCTCCTTTATGTTTTTAATTTCCCCACCGTCCTCTTATTTTTCTTTGCCCCAGTTGCTCTGCCAAGGAATTCTTTACAGCAGTTTGACACTTGAGTAATGAAGAAGGCACTGTAGTGAATCTTTCCACTGCTAAACATTATGCATCAGAAACAAACAAAAAATATATGTGTATGTCTAATTACATTTTTAATGGCTTTTATTTATTTTTTAGTGTTTGGAAACTTAACAGATTAATTTTAGTGATCATCTCTGTGGATGAACATCATACTCTGGCACGATTAATCCTGCAACTTGGCCTATAAAGTAGAAATGTTTTGAATATTTTTAAAGAATTCAGACAGTGATTTGATTAGCTTGTGTCAATTATTTTCTAAAAACTTGGAAAAGGTGGAGAAGTATAGACCTCTTTAGTGATTTGGTAATGTTCCGGAAAGCTAGATAATTTTGATTTATATAAATTACCTTTATTTTCTACAAAACTAATTAAATAAATAAAATAAAGCCAAAAGCAAAACAGAAAGCCTTTAATTCTTGTTTCTGCATTTGTAAGCATACTTAATATACTTTTGACATGCATGTCATCAGGGTTTTACGTTTGGGAATCTTCCTTTAATTGTGCAGTCTCAAATATGATAGAAGTAAATCTTATTAATGAAGCCTGCTCTACATTTAGAAATTTCAAAATATGTACAGATGCTGTAGCTTATTGTTCAGCACTAAAGATGTGCACTAAGTATATTTTCTACAAAAATACTGTTTTATTGTGCTTGCCTGTATGTTTACTGTAACTTTTTGAGGGAGTGCTTGTGTATATAATATGTAGAGATGCCTTCTATGTATTATATAACACATCTGTCTGTGTGTGTCTGTAAAAATATGTTAATTGTGCATATACTTATATAGCTTCATAGTATAAAAGATATATATTAGCGCTATTTTGAGTTTTATAACTCTGTTTATGTACAGAGATAGCTAGTCTGTCGTATTAGTTCTTAATTTGTCCTCACACTGGTATGACATTATACGCCTGTTTTCTTCAGTGGTAAGAAGTTACACACCTCAAAGATCTCAAGCAGTATTTATCATATGCACCAATTAAAACTATACTATGAAAACAAAGTTCCTAAAGATGTGTTTGTGATCAGCTTGACTGGGAGGAAATTTGAAGCCACGTTTATTTTACCTACGTACGTCTACCGTGGCTACTGCTTCCTTCAACGATGTCCAAGTATATTGTATTGGCTCCTTTGGATCCACACTTAGGTCTGCTTTGTTGATGTGGTAATCCTCAGTAAAAGCTGTCTCTGACCATTCAGGGCAGAGACATCCTACAAGTTCTCGTGCATGTGTCCAGGCAGAGAGTTTGTCCACATTTGAAAGGATTTGTCAGTTTGGACAAACCACCATAATGAACTTGTTGTGCAAGCCTAAAAACATAATTCCTTTGCTGATGTAGCAGAAGATGATTTCTCAAACAAGATTAACTATACAGGCAAAGAGACTTTTCTGTTGACGCATTAACATATCATTAAAAGTTCTGCCAGCATAACTACGTCAGTTGGGAAAAAATTCCCTTAAACCAACATAGCTTTGCCAGCAAAATTTTAATTGGAGAGCTAGCTTTTAAAACAGCAAGAGAATTAACAAGTCCCTAAAAACCACTACTTGCTGATGGGAGACTATGTAGGAGAAAGATCACTTTACTTGTCCTGTTCTTAAGCTCTTGTCACAGGAATCGAGTACGGCATCTCTGTAGGAGACAGGGGCTGGGCTAGTGCCCCTCTGGTCTGTGTCAGAATGGCCACGTTAACTGTTAAGCATGTGCCAAAATATTTGCAGGATCAGGTTTCTCATAGAGCTTTCCGATAGGAACAGTATTTTGTAGTTCCATTATAGTGTTTGTAAAAGACACTGCAGTAAAAACATGGCACCAGAATTTTACCAAGTAGTCTTTTTAAAATTTGGAGATAGATTTTTTCCTTCAGTTCTCAAGGGATGTCATCCTTTTTTTTTTTTTTTTTTTTTTCCACAAAACTGTACCCTGTGGCTGTATCCTCTGTGGCAGTGGCTAAAGTGACCAAGAGCCAAAATAATTTCTTAAGAACGCTTCTGCGATCCAGAGGTGTGCTGTAATTCCGTATATGAACTGAGCATCATTTAATTTGTGTTCTTGTCTGAAGTGTTAAAGCTTTGCCTTTATGTTGTCACTTTTGTACTTGTATTTTTGCCATTGTTAAGACAGACGAAAAGATAATGTTCCATTGAGGTTGTATGAGGTCTCTGTCTTGGCAATGGGAGCAAACTCCAGCTGGAGACTCACAGGAATCGAATAGCACAGCAAAAGAGAAAAGCTGCTCCGAAAGCTGGTGCAGCTCTCTGCCTCTTGCAGAGTCCTCGCTGGGCTGGGGACACCGGCACAGGGCGGCTGCCTGCAAGCTTCCCCACCGGCAAGGGGAAGGCAGCGGATGGGTCATTGCCCTGTGTCCTGCCGATTATTAAAATAAAATCAGAAATTCCAAGTGGCATTTTTAGCGGTGGGATTTCTTGGGTGGTGTGGGAGAGAAGCAAAGTGTAGTCTGTGAGTTTTGCTTGGCTTAAAGATGAACCCGTGCCTTGGATGTCACTTCCCATATATTGTCTGTCTCGTTCTGGGATCATTGTCCGCAGTCGGGTTTCTCATGGCAGGATTTCCACACTGATGAAATTGTTTCAAGTTGTGCTAGGGAGCAACTCTCCCGGTTTTCTCTATATTCCTTTTTAGCTATTCGATTTTGGGGCAATATTTTTGATGTGCTGTTGAAGAAAACATCCCTTTTGTGTATTTTATGTGCAGCACACAAGGCAGCCAGTAGATGGCAATAGCAGACCAGTGTAGTTAAGCCAACAGAAAACTGACTCTAGGTACAAGGTTCTCATGGTTTTAAACAGGAAACGTCCTTTAAATAATTCTAAATAAGGTGAAAGCAGTATTGTTTTAACAAAATGGAATAAATTGTTAAATTCTACCCTTGCAAGGGAGTCATCAAGAAAAATTTAAATTTGCAGTTAGCGCCTAGCTACCCTTGAAGTGGCTGGTAACTAGAAACGTGTTGAACCGCTTTTCTGAATTTAGAATTAGAAACCGTCATCAGTATTGGAAATATATGCCATGCTTTTATTGAAGCACAAAATGGCCTTTTCTCTTTATAGGGCAAAATGTGAAAATCATCACAACTAACAGTTTTAAAGCGGGCAGAGTGTCTCCCTCAATATGTTTTCCCCTAAAATTTTGTTTAACTCGGCTAAATGATGTCTCCACCGTCTGTTAGTGCAGCACAGAAGGATTAGAGGAAACAACACATTTTCTTTGTTCCTATGCACATGATTCCACTAATAATAAACTAAACTTAAAAGATCTATGATCCTTAAGTAGTATCACGAGCACACTTTCCTGGACACAGTATTAAGTTCATTTCCATTTTGACTTTAATTGGTGCAATTTTAAACCGAATAGTTTTGTACTGTTATCTTTTTGAGCATGAGGTGTAAGCTGAAATGATAAACAATGTTATTCATGGCTCTGGGTAGTCCGACTCTCCAAGGTTAACGCATTTTTAGAAATGAATTACCATGATTGATGGGGTATCAAAACCTGATTCTTTTCATCTTTACACATTCTGTGATTATGAAGCAGTCTAATTTAAGCCTTGTGTAGTCTGTCTAGCCTGCTCCTTGTGACGGTTGCACTGCATTTTTTTAAGAATTATTAAACCTCTCAGTTTAATTGCAAAAGATAATTTTCCATTACTGGTATGTGCAACTTAAAAGGGCACTTCTGTCTTTGGAGGTAACAAGATATTTGTCAGACTTTTAAATGAATGCATTATGCATTAAGTAACCTATTTCACAAACTCCATTTTAGTCTGAGTAAATTGGCTTCTAATTTAGCAAGACCGAAGCTAGAGTTAGTATCTTTTTCTTTTATTTCTTTACTTTCTGTTCTTTTTCATTTTCGTCTCTGGTGCGTAGCTTTAGGATGTTAGATTAAGAGCCTTCTGCAAGTGAAAACAGTAAATATGCACTAAATAAGGAACAGCTTGCTCTGGAGTCTGAATTCTTTAGCCTAATGTCGATCCACTGAGTTGCCCCGTTTCTCTCTGCTCAGCTGGACCACGGGTTTACCATCAAGAGATCAGGGTCTTTGGACTACTACCAACAACCAGGAATGTATTGGATAAGGTATGAGATGGTGCAGCGCCAACAGTCAGTGTTTCCATGGCAACGTGCTGGCAGTCTCCATTAACCAGTTCCTTCAGTGGATAAACATGCTTTTTGATTTGTTATCCGGTCCATATGCTGCTTTATCAGTTTCGTTTTAATCTTGATTGAGATGCCACACCCCCTCATTCCCTTTCTTCACCCATCCCTCACACCCACATCGCCAGCTTTCTCTTCATCGCACATGCTCAGTATCAATTTCCTATAGTTAAAAGGACAGTGTATATAGAAAATCTACTAGATATGCTGAAGTACGCACCCTCCCCCCTCCCTATTGCTTGTTAAGGCATCTGCTTCCCCTGCGCTCCTGTTTTGAAACACACGGAGCAGCAACAGGCTCTCAGCATATATTTTCCTCTTTTTCCATGCAAGATGTGGAGCTATATACTGTCATTTTAAACCCACTAAACACAATCCTTACCTTAGATTGAACAATGCATTTACATGATGCGGTCTCTAGAAACTCTCCCAAGTTCAATGAAATACAATGCATTGTATGTGCTGGTAAGCTTGTGTTTCTAACAATGCATTCTTTCTCTTTTCCTTTAAAAACCTTCTGATATACCTATTTATTTTGATTTGATTTTTTTAAATATTGCATGAGTCTTTTGAATATATTTTTCTTCATTGTGTAACTGTGCCAGGGTTGTCGTTAGCTGGCTTGACCTGTACGATAAAATGGGACTCTGGGCGGATGGGGGTTATTCTGGAGTGGGGGCAAGGAGGGGTCCAGGTCTGACAGCCCACGAGAGGCCTGTGCACCTCCTCAATCAATCCAGAGCCCTGGAATTTCCATCAAGTGGTTATTTGCTGGCTTTTTTCCTTCTTATTACTCACAAGACCTGCGTTTTGATAGCTGCAGAAAATTTTATAAGTTTCTTGTGAAACTTGCGTTTTCTAACACGGCAATGATTGAAGCCTTTAAAAACTCAGCTGTGAGGTATTTGGAAAAAACCCAGCAAATTAACTGCATTGGCGAAACAGCAGAGATGGTCGCTGCAAGTGTTTCCAGTAAAGTAAAACTCCCACCCTGGATCATTTCACTGAGTGCATGGATCAGGCTGCAGTGCAGTTTCCATAAACCTTAGCAGTTCCCTGGGTGCACACTGAGGGTTAAGTAAATTCTGATATGGATGTTCTGGGGAAAGAAAAAACAAAAATAATCCTGCTTTTCAGGCAAAAAGTTAAAAAGTAGTTCCCATCCATCAGCTGAATGCTGGCTGGCAAGAATTTAGTAACACTTTCACTCTGAGCGCTCCAGTGTGCAGCAGTACCTGTAATTCCAGCCTATGGCACTTGCATTGGTGGCTATAAACCTACCGTGACCTGCGAGGAGATAACAAAACCTACTCATTCTATCTTTTCACTTGGCGTCACGCTTCACGGCTTCCAACCCTGCAACACAGCCACTGAGAGATGGAAGCACAGCATCTGTGCTTTTTGGTTTTGAAGAAGCAGGGAATGCGGCCTGAGTGCCCAGCTTTAGCTAGGTGTGAGTTTGATAGTATTAGAGGAGTTTTTCTTTTCCACTTATGAAAGAAAGATGGCATTTTCTGTCAAGCAAGACTTTGTCAAATACTGGCAAATGTAATGCCTCCTCTGTAAAATGGGAGAAAGCTCACACGAGCTTTATTTATCATCCCAGTTTAATTGCTATCCATGACCAGCTTACGCTCCTTCTCTGCTTTACTATTTTTATATTACACCACCAAAAAAAAAAAAAAAGAAAAGAAATCTGTCTTTTGCTATGCACAGTGTTTGGATCTGTTAAACCCCCAACTTCAGGAGGAGCAGACCACCAAGAACAGGAGCCCGTGATAAAAGCGAGGGTCTCCTCTCAGAATGGCCTTGACTCAGTTTAACTGCCTAGCCTAGATTTTGAAACAAACCATATGCATTTTGGGAAGGTGGGGGTGGGGGGAGGACTCCAATTCTGCAGCTTGGTAAATAAATAAATGGTGTCTGTATATATATATATATATATATATATATATATATATATATATACACATAAAGGCTATTTGACTAAAGCAGTAGTAACGGCTGCCATCAGCATACAAAATGACACATCCCTGAATAATGGGCTGGAGCAGATGGGCGATAATCTCCCTTGTTCATACATAAACTGCTCTGTTTTCCAGCTGGGGGCAGTAACAACAATGTTTGTAATTAGCACTTTCTAAACAGGGCACCTAGCGTGGAAAGGCAAATTGGGAGAGCAGGGCTCCTAGGCTAGATACTTAATTAGGAAATTCTATAACAGGGGCTACCTCTGAACAAGCCCTGCCCTATGTTTGGTCCTCTTTCATCTCCAAGAAACGAGCAACTACTGTAGTGACCAACATTTTAGTCTAAATAAAACCATTTCGATTTAGCCGGTGTTTACTTTTTCAGTACTAACTGTAGGCACAAATGCAAAGCATATGAAAGGGTTCATCAATTCCCATCTTTAAAACAGTCAGTTTATCACAGGCCCATGAAAATTAACCTGAATTCACAAGTACAGCTGAAAACGAAAGCAGGTCCCAAGGAAAATGAAATGCTCCCTTTGTTAGTGTTAAGCTATTCATTTCTTCTGCACTCCTTTGATCATTTTCATCCCTAGTTTCTAGCGGTCCTCTAAAACATCTTTTTAAATGACGCTATTTCCTCCTTCAATCAACCAGAAAATCTTTTCCTTTCTCTGCCTAAAAGACTTCCCTATTCAAAGTGCCTCAAAATCCTCATTTTCTGAGCACTCACTTCTGCATCCTGTTTTATTCCCTTCCAGTTAAGATAATATGTGCAGAAGTGACATGACTTTTTTGGGATACTAAGATACAACAAACCCGATGTATGGTAACAGTTGCAGCAGAAATGAGATTCAATGCCTGGAAAATATTACAGTGTTCCTTGAATATGAGGAACAGAAAAAACATAGGGGCCAAATTGGCAAAATCCTTTGGACACCAGGCTGATATATGTTTTAAAAGTAGCTCACCTAATGCTGTCGGGACATCAGCCCTGCAATCACAAGTGCAGAAAAGGCCGAAGGAACGTCAGTAGAGAATGATATCTGGAGGCCTCAGTTAAAACCCCATGGTCTGCACTGCCCCTAGACTGGTGAAACGCACTGTTCTTGATGATAGCCAGGAGTGCCAGCCTTGGTGCAGCTGGGTCATGCCTGTGGTGCAGTCACATCTTCCTTCACCCCAAATTGCCGATGTCAGTTCAAGTCAAAGGCAGCAGACATCACCCATCTCCAAGCAGAGGTACTACGTTTGGGATTTCTTTTTTTTCTCCAAAGTCAGCGAATTCTCTGATAGATCTCTTTGTAACAGGGTTAAAGCCAATGCATTCAACTTTTGTAATTTCCCTTCTACTGGAACTTAGCAACAGTGACCATCAAAAATCAAAATGGTGCCTGCAGTGTCCTTCAGAAATATAACAACTAACAGATTTACTTTCTTATTAGAAATTTTTCTTTAAGATGTGCTTAACTGAGGCTATTAACAGTTTGTGTGACTCAAGGGTTTTTTTTACTTTCTTGTAACTAAGCCAGACTATTAAGAGTGGAAGTATTTCAAGCCTTCTCTTTCGCCCCAAATGTTGCAGTGTCTGGTCCATAGCCTTTTTTCAGCTGTTTTACCTGTTCCTCATAATGGCAACACATTTTGAAGGCAATACTTTGCATAACTCAGCAATGTTTTCTTCGACCCTGAATTTCTTTACTGGTTCTGATTTATGTCTGAATCTTAACACTATGTTAATCTGCCACTGACAGAATGGCCTGAATTGTCTGCCTTTTCTGGGCTGATTCAGAATATCAAGGGAGCTATCTAACGTAAAATATTAGTAGAAAGTATTAGTATATATAGTAGTATATATAAGACAGACTGGTATAAAATGTTAGCATATGTTATTTTTTATATGTCCACAGACACCACATAGAAGCTAAAGGAGCAAAATAAAACCTAGGAAATGTATGGGAAAGTCATTAATGATCTTATTTGTGTAATGACAATAGCAAGGAGATGAGTTACATTGGATGCTTAACGAAATCATCAATCCAGTCACTACTGAATTCATAAAGTACTGGATCTTTAAAAGGCAATTCTCACTGTCACAGTTAAAAAAGTATCTGAATAGCTCATGTAAAAACCCACAGTTCCATCCTCTGTGTTTGGCTCCTAGTTCCCATTACCTTGTATCTGTCGAGTTACTTACACCTGTCCCAAGTGGATACAATACACTTTGAAGTCCAAAGCTAAAGCCAGGCATCTTGACAATGAGCAAAGTAGTTGGGAATCAGGCTTGATGTCCGTAAAGTGCCGTTTTTAATACCGTAAACCCCTCTGTAAACTGAATATTGGTAAAAACGGGCAAGCATCTAAACTCATTTAAAATCTCTTCTCCTGCTCTTTGACTAAGAAAACCACAATTGATTTACAAACTATAAATAAAACTCACCCATGCAAACAACTTGGCACTAAGTCTCTTCCACGTGTAATTCAAACCAGCTGAGGAATTGTGTCTCTAAATAGGGGAGATGTCAAAAAGTAAACACAAACTTAAATATAGCAATATGAATTCAGCAGTTATATGTGTACAATACTTGTCTTTGAATTGACTCACCAATACAGTACAAAGCATACATCAAATTGATTTGGTTTTCTTTCTTTTTTTACTTTCATTTTAGCTAAATTCCATGCCAGAAGTTACATGGTGCGCTAAAGCACTGGCCTTTTGTATTTGGAGGTCTAGGTTCAAATCCACTCGATTTATTTGTGCCCTCGATGTGGTCATTTGCACGTCTCCAAATCACCGTGTAACTTGACTCAGTTACAGCTTGTGCCCGAGGGGCTAAAAATAACATGTGTCTTTCACTCCTGGTCTGAGGTGCATTGCTAAGTTTGAAGTACTCTCCAAAAGGTGTCTTGAATCATGAATCAATCACACTTGTATATATATATATATATATTTATTTATATATATATATAACCTGAGAAACCCATGGAAAAAATAAAAACATGGTCAAACTGAAGGGCTGCCTGGCTCATGCCACGAGCATTGTTTAATGGTCATTTTTACAGTTGGGAAACCTGCCGTTACATATCTCAACGTATCGGGGTCGCTAGCTTAAGGAAATAGGATGAACATTTAAATACGTGCATACACATACATGCGTGTAAAAGAATGCACTGGAAGAAAAACACCAGTGTTTCATTACATATGTCCATGTAATTCCACACACTAAACAAAGCATCACAAAAATTGCAAACAAATTGCGAATATGCTCCTGCAGAATGAAAGGGAGTAAAGGGAAGGGTCTCTTAGATTAATGCGTGAACAGCTGCATCGCCGGTTCAGTCTCCTGGCTGGTATGAATAATGGATGGGCTAAGAGGCAAAATGCACAATCATGTTCTTTTATTAATGAAATGAATATATATCTATATTTGGTGGCCAGCAGTAAAGTAAGACAAGTGAAAAGAAAAACAGTCAGTGCTCACATTCATAAAATACAGTTACTTCAATCTAGTAATTACTGACCTGACAGAAAATATCACGCCACAGCTAAAATAAGGTGCTTCCCACTGAAATCCAGCATCTATATCAAAGCAGTTGTAGTTTTTGAATGTCTGTTCGTAAACACAAAGTTCAGTGTTTTCCAAGAAAAAAGAATTTACGTGGCTCAGGTATCTTGCAACATCAAGATATAGAAATCAGGAATAAGATACTCCCTGCGGCAAAGTCCTGGAAAAATGCTAACTGCACCTTAGTATATAGATGACAGAAACAATGATTTTAAAATAATGCTCCATTACTTCAAATTAAATGCATTTCCAAAAATGGCTTGTTAACCATTTGGTACCGGGTGTCAGGATTACTAAATGTTGATGCAAAATACATTAGTGCTTAATGAACTGCTTCAGACCCATCAGCACTGAACTAGTAGAGGCAATCCAGTTATCTGCTGCTGGATAAGAAGCTCTATGTTTCCTCATATGGATTGTAAGAAGACAGCCATGTACCTTAAATAAGAATGCTATCCTTACATTTTCCTTGCTGTTACTATCATATAGTGCTCAAAGTTCTCACTCTCTCACCTCAAGCCGGGAAAAAAAATGTCGAAATGTGATAATGAAAATCTGGGATTTGCAGCCATGTGAAGCATAAGTGCACTTCAGATCCTCTTATTATTTATTGAAAGAGTAGCTTGAGGTAGAAATGCCCTGGAAATCCATAATGGACTGGTTCATGCACCGGCAAACCACCCAGCTGAATAGCAGATGAAATAATGAATCTATTAAACCAAGGTAATGCGTATAAGAGGCCTTTGTTACAAAAGCAGTAATAATAATGAAAAAGGCGATTCTTGGACTATGCCCACATGCACAAGACGGTGCAGTAGGTGAAAATTGCACATACAAAACACACACAGTCATTACTCAAACGTATCTTACCATCTTCCCTGTGTTCTAAAGCATTAATCTATCATGTTTTGAAATTCTTTAGTGGTAAAAAATATAACTGTGACCTCATTAGATGAAAACTAGCATTTGTGCAGAATGCAGAGTGGCCATACCGCCTGGCAGTGTAATAGGCAGTGGAAGTGCAAACCGTCATCGTAACATTGGGCAGAATAAGCCCAGTCTTGCAAGTTTTGTAGGGCTTGGGACTGCTCTGTCTGTGGCCGGAACTGACCCATTTTGTGGTTCTGACATGTTAAAAACTGTTAGAATACAATCTGTGTATTTTTGCTTTCAGTAGATAAATACTCCCTTCTTGGGCTCTCTGTGGCTTTTTATACATTTTTATTCAATAAGCTCTTTGGGTGAGAAAGGCTTTGAATGTATCTCAGCCCAGGACAGTAACCACAATAATGCCTCCGAGTCTACAAGCATGCCTTTATAAAGACCAATTAGATCAAATTCGAGGGAGGCTTGTGATAAAAATGTAAAGAAAAATGTAGTCTCAAAATATCTCAGGAAGTTTCTGATGAGTTAGGAAGCCAGAAATAGTTGGTCCTACAAACTAGAGCATAAGATGCTGCATTAGGTGGGATGATCAGGTTTTTTTGCTTAACATTTTTGATTAACGAGGCAGGAAGTGCCTTTATGTATATTTAAACAAAAGCCCCAAGGCTTCCCTAAAACTAGTAGAAAAACAGTATCTTTGGGTTTATTTTTTAAAGACGTCTTTAAAATGATGCCCTGATATTTAAATATCCAGCTAGTTTTGCAATTTCATGATTTTGTCCTTTAAAACCAGCAATATCCTAGGCTAAATTTCAAAAAGAATCTTATTCAAGAGTATTTACTTCTGTCTAACTTACCTAATTTTAAATACCTTCAGTTTTTACATATACATTTACCATTCTCATGTACCAGGTTTTAAAAATAAATTTTGAATTTAACACAAATATTTTTATTTATTCAACCAGAAATGTTCAACTTTCTCAGAGGAGAGTATCTATTACCACAGGATGATGTGATGTGGTTTAAACTTTAAATAAATGCTTATTTCCTGTAGGCATAAAAAATCTTTTAAATGGAAATCTGTATTTTATAGAACAGTAACATATGCCATTCTTTTCAATTTTCACACAGAATTACATACTGTATGCAGTATATTCACTGTGTCTAAAAGATCTAGGTATTCTTCTGTTTCACATTAAAAATAATCAAAACCTGAATTGATTCAAGGCTAAGAAACGTAGAAAGCATTGAAAATACTAATTAGAGCTCTTAACCAAAAGATTAGCAGTAAACAAATAAATTCTGAGCAGATGAGAAGTGTTGAATTTTGTAGCAATTATTATTTAAAGTACAGAGACGAACTTACCAAAGTTAACTATTTTACCCCTTTAAGGCAGTGCTATGTAGGTTCTAGACACAAAAAAACTAGTTCAGCAATTTAGCCTAACTAAATCCATTTGCTAGAGTAGCTCTGTACTCTTGTCCATCTTTCTGTCTCTATTACACCATTGTTGAATGCCGATTGCATTACTTTAGAGCAAGAATTGCTATAATGCTATTCGGCACCGGTATGATGGATTTAGTTTTCATTTTGTTCTCAAAAATATGTTGGCTATAAATACATCTCTGCACTCCTATGAGGCTCACACTATAACTGGTAAATTTTCTAGAGAAATCAGTCATGTATATCTCAAGAGAAAACAATAAATCCTTTGAAGCAGAATAACCTTTTGGCTGCATTCTTTTAAATGGAGATTTTCATACTAGGGACAAATTTTGCAAACTGTGGCAGTTAAACCTATTCAGTTCTCAAAGTTATCTTTGCCTCCAGTACCGTGATCAAATATTTGTTTGCATTTGGTATGCCATCTTAATAGCCACCTGCCTTTTCCCATATTGCTTTTTCAAAAAAAATCATGGGCTATGTTTTAAGAAGGTGACCCCATTTCAGAAGGCAGTTAACTATGTGTCAAAGTGCTTTTGCTGAATCAAGGCCATCCTGTTGAACTTGTAATTTTAGAGCGATTTCAGAGACTGCAATCTAATACTCTGTAATCAAGAAAACAGCGAAACCCAGTCCCATGCTTGAAATCATTGACCCTACTTGGGCTGCCCTTACCTGGATTGCAGTTTCCCCTTGTAAATGTGCCAGATAAAGCAGAAGGAGGGATGTGGCTAGAAGTCACAGCCATCTTATTAAGACTTGCATTCTCAACAGTGGCAGAAACTGATCAAAATTTAAAGGTCTTCAAGTAAACATTCTTTTTCCCCATTTCTAGATACTCTAGATAGACCTAGATAAAATAAGTGGAGTATTTAATTCAGTAGACCTTGGTTAACAGAAGACAGGGTGGTCAGACTAAATGGGACTTTCTGTCAGAGCTCTTCAGCGTTCTTCCTAAGAACATCCATTGAGCAGCACGAGCAGGTGTCAAAGAGCTGGGCTAGCTCCCTTTGGTTTTTGTTTTTCTCTGTTGTCTGACAACTTCATCACAATCCATCTTTGTTAGCCGATTGCACTGACTTGAACATGGGTGAGTGTGTATCAGCCTTCATTAGGTCAAATCAAAGACAAGCGTACATCTCTGCCTTGCCTGTAGAAACAGATTTATACTTTGAGAAGGGTGGGGGGAAGGTCAGTTGGTATTTGGCTTGAAATTTGAATCTATTAAAGGATGAAATTAATAGCATCCAGAAGTAGAACATATGGCATCCATATATATGGTACTGTATCTGCTTGATAATGTCACGCTACCTCTTAAGGTTTGGGAAATGCACTTTTTAAAGCATTTAGCTATGTTGTGGGCTCAACCTTTCAGACCTGACTGAGACAGAACAGGTTTAATTTGATCTAAACTTTTATTATCCCTGGTATTTGCAGGCCACATAAAAACTTGTGGTTTTCATTAGCTTTGCATTTCACACACAGCCTAATTTCATTTATTCTTATTTTATGCCCCTGCCAGACCACCGCTCTTGATAAGGAGAGGCAGGTTTTCCGACGAAGACGCAACCAGGATGTGAGGGGACGTTATAAGGCACAGCAAGCTCCACCTGAACTCAACTCCGAATCGGAAGACTATTCACCAAGTTCATCCGAGACTGTTCGCTCACCTAACTCGCCCTTTTAATAAAACACTTTTACTCAAAAGTCTTGGCTTTAACCCTTTGAGACCCTGAAAATCCTTCAGACCTGTGTGAAGTGATTACAGCTGACGTATCCAGCAGTAAACACTGGGATGGTGGAACAGAAAAGGGTGCTCACAGAATCTTTGTAAGAATAATTTCCTAATTGATTGAAATACTTGTTCTCTGTTTAGATTGCAACTTGCTGCTAATATGATCCTCAAAGGGTTAAGGCTATTTTGCTTTTTTATTTAAAGATAGAAGCAGTGAATGTTTTCATCAGTGAAGCTAGGAACTGCAGTATGTTATTTTAGCACATGTTAACCCTCTGAGTAAATAATGAATTTAAATCTTGACAACCCACATTAGGGCTTTATTCTGGCTTTTTTGCTTTTATACGCACATATCTTTTATAGTGCCCTAAAGTTCCTTGCCTGTTTCTGGCCAAAACAATATCAAATGCACTATTGCTTAGGGGTTACAAATACAGGCTTTAAAAATGAAAATAAAAATAAACAAATAGTATCTTCTACAGCGGCTTATTCTAAACCTGCGTCCTACTTCCACAGGGAGAGACTGTTGTTGGAAGATATTATGCAGGATAAATGGGAAATTCAGTTGTTAGGGCAGCCTCATAGTTTACCGAAGATGACATGATGATGGCCACAAAAGGTTGCTTCCATATCGTTTGCTGCTAATGACAATGCAGAGTCTTGGGAAATGGCTTGAGGACACAGTTCTGTCATGTAATGGTATGTAATGATCTAGTTGAGAAGTTCCTGGTTCCTTTGCCTCACATTCAGAAATGTACAGACATCCTCTCAGCATGACCTGGCTATTCCGGGAGGGTCATTTTAAAGATTAACACTGATGAGAATTACCCTTAAAATTGCTAGAGTACTTCTGAATCAGGGAAAATACAAGTCATTTAATATATATGTAAAGCCTAAACTGAATTGGCCAAAGTTGTGTCTTAGAATGGAACTAAAAATGATTCACTAGTTCTCTTTGTAATATTTAATAAACTGGGCATTTACACAGAGTATACATATTTCTGGTTTGTTAAAACCTCAACACAGCATTATACCATTTTATTTAACCATTATCCTAGAGTTGGCTTCCACAGAAATATTATGCTTTGTAGACTTTTGCTTCAGATATGGTCATTTGAAGGACAAATTATTATAAAATCGCTCAGAATTCCACTTGAATGAAAAAGGCAATTTCCAAAATCCTATTCTAAAATTAAAAATGTACGAAATCTATACTTTCTCCTGTTACTCCTATAAAATGGAAGTTTTCTCCTCTAAAGTTAAAATTTTCTCATAGTGTTTTTAAATAGTCACATAAATGTGGTTTCCCCTCTCTCTCTCTTCTTGCCTCTTTTCTCTCTTTCTTTCACCCCTTTTCTTTCATATCATACAGACAGAAAAATCAATATGCTGCCCAAAAAGAAATGCAGACTTTTCTGATCTTGCTGGGAAGTAAAAATGAACTTTGGAGGAACAGGGCAAGTTGCCCACAGTGCCATTTCCATTCTGATTTGTGTTTGCTCACGGCACTGTCGCTACAAATAGTTGTGGCAGCGAATGTGTACTTGCAGCTCGTTGGAGCTCGTGTAATGCTGATTTGCATTTCTAGTTAGAAGTATCATTTGAACCGTATTTCAAGAAACATTGAAATTATTTTGTTCCTCCATCCTTTAAAGTACATCTTTCATTGCCTCAGTCATGAAAATTTATATATTAAAAGCTCTGAAGATTTTAAATACAGAAATTTCATCTTATGAATATTCACACAAGCGGTACAAGTATTTTATACAGAATGCGTTTAAATTCACTCGATGTTAATAATCTAGAATTGAGACATTTAGTGAAAACTAGATCTCCAGACTTCCTTGGTAATATTGAGTGATGAGCATTTCCAGGTTTGATTCATCTCACCAGTCATGGGCATGCATTTCAGGCAGGACTCATGCTTTAATTCACCTATTGCTCTGACTCCATTGACTGTAGTAGAAACTGCTGGTGGAAGTTTACATCAGACACCAAACTTCAAGTCACGAGTTTAGTAGAACGAATCTCACCCTAAGCCATCAGGAGACTCTGATCTCTGAACGTATGTCCGCGGGCAGGCGGCCTGTGCGTGGTGTCAGTTACTCTGGAGCCTCAGTAACAACATCTTAACCCCAGTGATGGAAATAGGTGTCTTGTTGGAGAACTCCACAAGGGCAAGGGGTGAAGTGATAAAGGAACTGCCATACACAAGTTCATATTTTAGGTTTTGAGAAAGGGCTGTGTCTGTGGCAGATCCTTGACCATGCCCATCTAACCCTAGAGTCACTGTGGAGAGAAGACCCTTGGTAGAAAGGGCACAGCCACCGCCATTGTGATGTTAATGGTTGTAGTTGGATAACATTTGGATAGGACAGGGATTATTTTTACATAGGATCAAACCCTCAGGCAAGGTAAAGCCTCCCTTGCCATTCAATTTACAGTAGGTCAGTATCTGGCACATGTTTTCTCATCATTGCCCTTCCCACATTATATCACAGCCTTCCCTTTAGAAGAGATACAGCTCAGCCATGTAAATGCAAGACATACATTTGGTAATAAAAAAGTGTCTATTAATACCACATGCTCCTTGATGATTGGGAAAATTTAGCAGTCTTAAAGCAAAGGCCGATGCTCATTCTTCTTAATTAGAGAGGTAAGTCAGGAGCAAAAGTAAATATAAAAATATGCTTCACCTTATGCATGAGAAATATTATTCAAAAACCCATCTGGGATTTTCCTATCACCTTTGTGTTGCTTTACTTAGCTTTGGAATACAGGGTTATCATTAAAATAAGATGTTTGGCTCCTTGATCTCACACCATCTTGTACTACTTAAAATGTATGTTAAAATAATGCTAGATCCTGAAATCCCTACTCATCCCCAAGATCTTATATGTTTCTGATCTTTGGTTCATGTTTTATGAACATAACTATAAAAATATTTTTTAAGTTATTTTTAGGTCTGTGAGAAATTTGGTTTTGAGTTGCTGATAGCCCCTTTTAGTCTTCAACAAAGGTATCTGAGTATTTAAGCTGTTTAAAAAGAATTTGCTATTATGGTTTTAAATATATCCATATATATTTTTAAATATAACCATACATATGTATGTATAAGTATGGTTTCATGGCAATAATAATGGTTCAGGCTTGTTTGCCCTTTTTGTTGTCTAACCTCTGAATTCCTGTGAGTGAGTGAAGACAGAATATGTGGCCCTAAAAATACTTGAAACACGACTGAAAAAAGAAGAAATCAAAGATAACGGACTATTTCTAATGTGATAATCTGGGAGAGCACATAGCATGCTGTGGTCATTTTACTGTAATACATACCAGTCCTCCTGACTTCTTTCTTCATTTCCTTTTTGAATCATTGCATTGTATCGGTGCTGAATGTGACTTTTTTTTTTTTAATTCTTGCTACGTATACAAGGCCAACTTCCTCCCACCAAGCCTGTGTAGTTAGCTGAGAGGGATGGCAGTCGTGATAAGCACCATCTATCACCAAGGAGATGGAGAGAAACACTTCTGAAGGGTGATTCAGGTCATCTAATATTTGGTCTCTGGAGATACCTGTCAGTCTGATCTTAGTATTAACAGCAGAGTAGAACGGGATCACTTCCAGCTTAATTCCTTTCAATGAAATGTTAGTGGGGATAACGTGGACTCCAACCTAAGTGCAATATTCTAGTGAGCTTACATGCAGTAAGCAAACTTTGATGTGAAAATGTAGTACTGATAGGTGATAGCACAGGATTAGTTAAATGGTACTGAGCTGGGTGTTGTTTCATCTAGATGTATCCATCAAAGAGTTAAGCATATAACCTAGGGCAATCACCTAAACTTCTCTTATAGTTGCTAGAGGCTGGCTTCTCTAGTGGATAATTAAAATTCTAGGATGGATTAATCACTCACTAGATGAGGTGCCTAGCCCAAATATATTTAGAACATGATTTATTAAGTCATGACATATAAATTAATATTTCTGTAAGTAACAGTTTTCATAGAATTAATGTACAAAAAATCCAGAATACTATGGTTCTACTCAGAGGGTTAACAGAAAAGCACCAGGCATGCTGATTACATTGGTGTATCCAAACTGCTTTGCTTTTTTAGCCAGTGTTTGCTGATTTTTTCAGAAAATTCTTGAAAAATTTCAAGTTTGAAATAATTTAAGTGTTGTTGTTTAAGGGATTTCTATAACCAAATTAATCTTATTTTTAGCTTAACTTATCACAGGAATAATATGTATCATTGATGCAGTGCAAGTCTGTAGTTATCAATTTGATTAATTCCACAAGTGATTCCAGAAATCTCTCTTTTTTTACGTACTTACTATAGAGCTTACAATGGTGGCATAGGTGACTGAGACTGTCTTTCTTATTGGTAAACAAACAATATTGTAATTTCAAGGAAGTCCTAAGAATCAGCTTTTCAGTTTGGTATTGTACTAGTTAGGGGAAAGCTATCTCATGACATGCATTGTGTAATTCATCTTTGTAGATGAAGATTGTTCATATTAATGAACACATTCTTTTTTCCTTGACATTGTAGCAGGAACTGTTTACTTGTTAATGAACAACCAATACATTAATTTGCTTCAGACTGTTAGAGGGGAAAGTGAGATTCCAGTCATTGACAATGTTATTGCTTTACAGTAGCCCTCATCTAATTTCAATGTGGTGCATACTACAATAAGCAAAGCCAAACCTGTGAATAAACTCCTGAAAAAGTCTGGTGGGTCTTTATTCAGTTGGGTGCTCACATACACTAGCGTGTGACAGCAGGAAGGCTTTCAAGAATTGTAGAAATGAAAGCGATATATCCACAAATAAGAGCTAAATTGCAATCCTTTCCCTATGGGGTATATGTGTTTAAAAAAGAAAAAAAAAAGAAAGGAAAGAAAAGAAAAATTGGCTCAGAGGTTTGCAATGCTACTATATTACCACAGGGCAAGTACATTAAATCATTGTTATTTGCTAGCCTGGGGTATATGTTAGAAAATGGCATCTTTTTTATTTAGTTTAGATTGTGGGCAGGGAGAGCTTTCCTAATATTATTGCAGTTCCTGCTAGTGCTGCCATGGTTAAGGTTGTGTTAGTATTTCCATTATAAACTCTTAGTCTCAAAGGTTTTTAATTTGATCGTAAAAATTTGCTTCAGGCAGAAACTTGGCATACAATTTTTCAGCTCAGAGTGATTCTTTTCCTAAAATAGGAGGGAAATCAGCTTGACCTCTTCGACATTTATTTTCTAAGCATACACAAACATTCACACACAGAGACTCAAATGGGAGCAGCTTCAACAAAGGCGGGTTTTATGCAGCTCATTTCAGATGTGTTACATTTTCAGGCATATGTCGCAGGTCTTAACTACAAAGGTGACAGCTCAGAACTTTTGGGCATTTTGCAAAGCACACAGAAAACTCAGTGATCAAGAGCAAAAATACTCCACATATTTTTGGGAGAATTTTATTTTGACACGACAAGCATTTAGTTTGCGCAGTAACGGGTATGTATATACGTCCTGCTGAGTGCTCGTGTAATTCCTAAACCCATTAGTTTAAGTCATTCCACGTAGCAAATGCTGGATGTGAATATGCTGAATTGCCCTGTAAGACTGGGAGAAGCAGTTTTGTCTTGTAGTTTCAGAGTAGCACCATGGACAAAGCTGACACTACACTGGCCAGAAGGGTCCACAAAGAGAAGAATCAAAGGAGCATGTTTTCTCTTAAGGAGAAAAAAGTTGTCTGAATAAGACAGGGTTGAAAGCTCACACTGAATAAGAGAGGTATTAAAAGCAGTTTAAAAAGCAGAAGTATGGAATCGTTTGAAAACTATAAAAGTGCAAGGGAACCACACAGTGTAATGAATCCATGTGTGGAGCCAATCAGCTACTAATCTGGAGCAAATTTACAGCTACAAACAGGCATAATTAATATACAAATCAAACACACCCAGCAGCAGATGGAATTGAAATCCTAGTTCTTTTAGCAAACATAATGCAGACCTCTTCCTCATATATTCACTAAATGAGACCGTGTGTAGCTGTTTGAAGTAGTGTTACATACAGGCTAGTGGGGAAATTAGATGTTTAAAAAATGACTGTAAATTATTTTTTTTTAATAGCAATTCTGCAGCATGCTTCTACCTTAATGGATCCTTTTGGGAAATGACAGTTTGCAAAAAGTGATGTCTATACGTTTTATACTTGTCTTCATATGTATTTGGATAGCCCATGCCAAATAGCTTCAGTAACAATTTAGTTGCTATGTTGAGGCTTCATCTTACCTGCAGTTTTCTGCAGCAGCATCCAGAAGAAGGAACAAAGCATACATGAAATAAAGAGTTCATGGAATGACCTTCCTGTAATGGAGATGTCTTCCTAATCTTTCTTGGTGATTGAATTGAGTCACAAACTGCACTGCTCAATTGTTTGCAAAAGCATCCACACTACCTAAGTGGGTGGGGAGGGGACACCAGACAGCATTATGCCATTTTTTTTTGCTTCCATCTGCAACACCGCACATTTTGTCAAGCCATAAGTAAATATCAAGTTGGAAAAGAACTGTTTATGCTAAATGACAGAGCTAGAAAAAAGCATAGAGGTAAAGGTAGAAATTGGCCATAACAAATGTAGACTGGCAATTGGAAGATGGTTTCCAACCAACTGATCAAACAGATTTTTTAGTTTTTTCCAATAGGACCACTGGAGTAAAGACAGTCCAACTGATTTTCAGGAATTTGATCTGTTGATGAGAAACTTTCTTCTTGAGGTGTTTCTCATATGTCCTCATATGTGTTTCCTGTTGTAGGAAGACATTGGTCTCAGAAACCCAGAAGATATCTTGTATTTCTTTGTTCCTAATGGATTTTAAAGCTAGGGATGAGTTATTCCTACACATCTAAGTTTAACTGCCTGGAGAAAAAAACAGTGATGAAAAAGAAGCCTAGCTTACTTGTCTAGAGTTACTCTCAAGCAGAGCTAATCTTAGTACTAGGACTGTTACTGCTGCTGCTACTATTACTACTACTACTACTACTACTACCACCACCACTGCCATTGCCATTCAGAGATAATTACCTTTTTTACCTATGCATTTCCATTAGATGCCTGGAATGCTTCAACATCTGCTAGTAAGTCCAGAAGGGTCTTATATGAATAACAGCACCTATACATTTATTTTCTTTTAAAACAGAATGCTCACAGCTATTGAAGCCGGGGTCCATAATATGGTGAGAGTTTGAGAATTGGCAAGGGAGAAATTGGTAAATTAAGAGACAGGATTATTTGCAAGGTATAAATGCAATGGATCGTATGTCCAAGGGAATTCCTGGTGCTGTATCTTGCAAAGGAGAGCGACAGATTTTATTCTCTTTAGCAAATCCAAGCACACAGGAAAAGGTAAATAAGCCATTAAGATATGAACTTCTGACAATTTGGCACTCATTATGAATCTCAACTAGATGTAGTCTTCGTGAAATTACTTCAGTGTAATAGAGAGTTAAAATTTCGGGTGGGTAGCATCAGATCTTGACAACTTTTGCCATTGATAGTTAAGGTGTGGGAGGAATCAAATTGACTGACTGATGCTAAAATCAGAAGTAGTTCAGAGAGGTATTTCCAGAGAGATTTGATGTGAAAAAAGGGAGGAGGACGACTCTTGAGTAATACCCAGAGGCCAATTTATCACTTGCCATTTGTGCTGATCTTCGGTGTCTTATCTACAGGAAAAAAAAATCACTCAAACTGGTCCAAGGTTAAAGACATATCCGCTATAACTTATTTTTTATTTTACGAAGAAATTAATAATAACCTCTTATATTCTACCTGAAAGAAAAATGTTAAAGGATTAGTTGAGTGTGAAATTAAATAGAACTTTCCTCATGCATGCTAAAAAGCTATCTAAGGAATTGGTAGCCTTTAAACAAGTTTCTAAATGATTTCAATTTAGAAAATTTTTCTTTTCTTTTGAAAAAAAAAACCCTAGGCATTACTATGTGGTTTGAATGGCATAGATGAATCTTTAATATTCAAGGTACTAATTAAATAATTTCTAGATGATATATTTTGCTGCAAAAATCAGGAAGGAAGCGAAATGACATTTTTCAAATCCTGCCATTTAATAATAAATGTAAATGAACAAGAATGAGAGCTGATATTATCACCTTAACTTATGAGCTAAGTTTTTAAGTTGTTGCTTAATTTTATGTAAAATATTTGCTCTAAAATGGTAATAAAAGAGTAGAAAAGGACAAATCACTTAATACTTCAGCCTTAGTCTCAACTTCTATTGAGCTCATGTTTCTTGAGCAGAGAAGCATTACAGTATATTTCAATTCAGTCATCACAAGCAAACCACTAAGGAGTTACATCCAGCTGCATTCCTGAGAAGCTGTGCACAGGCTTTAAAAATTAGTCATGCAGCCATATCCTTGTTTTCCCACATAAACCTCTGCACCACAATAAGTCTTGATGAGCGTGATTATAAAAAAAAAAAAAAAGAAGTAACTATTCAAAAAATTCAGACCTACTGTGTTAATTTCCCAGCACAGGAGGTGAGTTTGGATAAGCGTATGGAAATCAAATATAGTTGTAGACTGACAGCCTTTGTATCTGGTGCCCTTCAACACTATACATACCAACTCTCATGAGAAATGTGAATACTATTTTACAGTGGAAGCCTGCTAAATCCCACTAATGACTGGAAGATTCATTGTAAATGGATGGATTTTGGGAATTAGCAGGTGAATGAAGAAATACAACAAAAGACTGGAGTATAATGGATTGCATAGTGTACTTTTTCATTTGTTCTGACAATTGATTTAGTTTTAATTTCATACTTCATACATTATCAGCAAGTGTACTGGAGTGTAAAAGCTACAAATAAGGAGGCTGAGTAACATGAGATCCCACCAGGGCTCTCTGATTATTTTTGCTGAAAGGCAGAAAAAGTGCTGTTTTATCTATGTTGATGAAAGTGTGTATTTTATCCTACTCTCATTTACAAGTTAGTAGTTGCTATTTAACAGCTGGTTCATGGAACGATTCTTGATGGAAGAGATAGCTGCAAAACTAAAGACTAGTATTCAGGCTGTCTAGAAGATGAATTTTTATGTTCACAGAGATTATAAACTGACAGCAGGGTTATAGGCATGTAGTACTTTCCCTTTTGGACTTTGTCTTCCCAAAGAGTGTGTCCACCATCTTACTGGCAGCACAAGATTTTGGCATTCTGAAATGAAGGCTAGTGTTTCGTGAACACCATAAACTTTCATGAACTTCCACTGTCTTCAAACAAAAATGTCCCCTTCTTCTCTGTCCCCTTTCACACACCTCCAGCACACTCATTTCTTTCTCTTTCCTAAACTCCCCCTCTCTCATGCAAATGTTGTACATCCACGTGGTAAAAAGATCAGGGAAACTGCTCCAGGGGAATAAAAAAGTTTTAACCTGCATTAATCATGTGGTTCTGTTCATTGCTCTGACACACCAGCACGCAAGGAAAAAGGGTATGAAAAAGTGACTGATGCAGTGGGAAGATTCTACTATTTTCAACAGCAGTGGTGGCTTAAAGTGTAAATGAGGTAAGATCTAAAAAGTATGTATTGTGTCTGTTGGCATCAAGTTCTACAATGTTCTTTATATCTGGATCTTTCAAAGCGTTTTTATTTTGAATAAACTGAAAGAGTGGGGTGATGTGAAAAAATATTCCAATAACGAAGAAAGAGTTGAAGGAGGTTGGGACACAATAATTTATGTTTAAACATTACACATGCTCAGTAAAACTCAGACTATGTGGAGAGGAGGCATCGTGTTTTGTCCTTCAGATTGCCTCCATGCTTTAGCTTGGAAGACACACACAGACTCTCTCTCGCAGTTACTTGCCCCAAAGTGATAAATGGACGTATGGCTTTATTATTTGTTGCCACTTAACCTTCTAGAGGGGAAAAGGTAGTCGCTGGAAACCTTAAGCCTAGATGCTCTTTGGGCAACAAGCAGATAAGGAAGATAGGATCTAGATTATGTCCAGCTGCTCATTCTAAAGTACAGACATATTGCACTCCAGGCAGAGAAATCACCTGAATGGAAACCTTGGTAATTCACTATTTACTTCTCCTCGTGTAACATGGAGCTTGGTAGTGTTATTTTATGTGCAATTGCCACATAGTCAAATCTATGGTACTACAACATTCCAGGATATCCACCAAATTAATATCTTTTTATGACAGCTGTAGGTAGGAGACAGAAAACACAGAGGGAGCAAATTTAATGAACGACATTACAATTAGCACTGAGAGCAGCCTGTTATCAGAGGTTGCTGGATTTTTGATCAAAACCATGGATTTGCATGTATTTGTTTAAGTAGAAAGTGAACTTTGAAATACAGCAAGTTTTATTATGCAATGTAATAAAAAAAAAGGACATCTCTAGTCCAAGGCTTCTCAAATCACCTGCATAGAGAGAAATCAATTGATTCTTTTCTGTTAGACCCCTGAAAAGATAAATCCACTGACCCTGAAAATAGATCTCTTTTTATTCTTGGCCACATCCATAATCCTCCTTTCTTAACAGCTGAAAAGAAAGTCATAATTAATATGCCACTAGAGAGTTTTCATTATTTCTTCAGAATTACCTCTTAATTTACTAGATTAGCCTGATTAAGTAATGAATTTGTCAGTTCCAGTTTTTCCTTAAGAATATGAAATATCTCATTTTTGACCAGGCGACACTGAATTAAACTGCAACCGAGGAAGACATTTTGGCCTAGATTGCTTTTGTTAAAAATTATTTAAAACCATTTTCTTAATGCGAACTTAATTACTGAAGGCTGCAGAGCCCCATGGGCCCTCTCTACCTGCAGGCTGTGCACCCACAGAGCTGTAAGTGAAGCACAGTGTCCTTGTAAGCCCCTGAGCTGAGAGCTATGACACAAAGGGAGTGTTGTGGAATATAATCCTGCTGCCATGGCACAGCAATTTGGTCGTTTACTGAAATGCTGGGTTGAAGTGCCACTAAAGATGTGCAATTGCTCTCCCGCAGAAGCGATCCCTTCCATTGGCTGGAGGAGGAGAAAATCCTGATTTTCTGCATCAGTGCATCAGTGAACACTATCCTTCCTTCAACAGTGTGCAGCAGAAAAGTTTCATGTTGCTTCTGCGTTCATGTTTTGAGAACTGTGGTTTTTCCTTTAGTTTTTTTGTTGTTGCTAAGAAAACACCTGTGGGTAATTAATTATATTTTCTCTAATTGTGAGTCTGTAATGGATCATAAAGTGTCATCCTATTCTCTGGGACTGGGAGAATGAAGAGCCACCCGGTACAGGAGAAGATCAGGTTCAAGACCATCTAAGGAACCTGAAGGTGCGTAAGTCCAGGGACCTGATGAGATGCATAGCTGGTCCCTAAGGGAACTGGCGGGTGAAGTTGCTAAGCCACTATCCATCGTTTTTGAGAAGTTGTGGCAGTCTAGTGAAGCTGCCATTGACTGGAAAAGTTTCCATTGACCTCCAAAGAACGAAGACCCGGGGAACTACAGGCC
>VZSC01006315.1:54280-67743 GCA_013398225.1 Steatornis caripensis | reverse complement strand
GCGGACAGTCCTGATTTGCTATTAAGTGGAATTTTTCAAAGCAGTCTCTGTGTCCCCTTAAAGATCTTGTATGTAGAAGATCTGACTTTGGTACTCCTGAAAAGACACAACAGAAAAAATTCACTTACTGTATATTCAACCGATTTTTCAAAATCTTTACTTGCGAGCAACCAAGAAAACAAAACCTGAACTGATGCTTTCCTATTAACAGTCTAATCACTGAAGCAAGCAAGTATATACGATACTCTGAAATTTTTGAAATAGCACTCAACTCTCCAGTCCTTAGCATGCAAAGCATTTCTCACTGCAATCTCTAGTGCACAATTTATGTGCCTCTTGGATGATAACGCAGATGAAACAAACTGCTAGTTCTGTACATATTGCATCACGCCTATACACAAGTGTATAAACTGTAGAAGTAAAATAATCCCAACTATCTATCAGAAAGTTCTTTAGAACAATACTGAAGAGCATTTTCAGCAGTCATTCATGCTCCTCTCTTCTATGGATAAGATTATGAGCTAGCTGCTCAACAAATACTGCAGTGCATGGGCTCGTGTCATCCAAGTGATCAAGCATAATTCAGACTTCAGTCTTAGTTTATTATTTTGCATTGGTACAAGCCTGTAGCCTAGCTAGAGAAGTAAGTTGTAACACTGTCATTGCTTGCCAACGTTAAACTGTCCTGAAATTAACTTCAAGTAAGATGGATGCTTATTATTCTCTCTGCTTGTCCTCCTTCAAAGACTATTCAAATAGCTACAGCAGGTGACTTACTCAAACCTCAAAGTAATTGATAGTGATTGACACGTTAAAAAGGAACACAGTCTGTGAAGATCTACAGTTGGTGAGCAAACACAGATGGTATGACAAATTACTATTTCAGAAAGTTAATAGTACTCCAGTACAAAACCCCATTCTGCAGCTTCAGTGGATATTTATTTTTCTTCAGATTCACCTATGCAGTAGATTCAGTATCCAAGTCCAGAGTTATTGAGCAGTTTGACATTTATCTCAACACCCGGTATACTACTTAGGAGGTTCCCAATATAATGAAAGTCAATTCTGGCAAACAAGTTCCTCATTGCAAACAACAAATAACGAACCTGTGAGCCACTGGCTGAAAGTGCTCAATGCTTACTAAAGACAGAATATTTAAATCAACATACAATAACGTAACTTGATCTTTGAAACTAGGTGACATGAACCAAGCTGTAGCCATTTTACCTTTTTTCGCAGAAGGAAGTATGTAAGAGTGCTTAAATTAAAAGAAAAACCGTGAAATGCAACAGGTAACAAAATTTAGTAACAGAGACTTTAACAAGCTATTAGCAGAAAGCTACATGTTACAACAATTCTTGGTTATGCCTGACTTACCCTCTTAAATCCTCACTGTAAACTTTAAGCCCCACACCCCAAACAATAAGCTGGTTTTTTTTTAAGTGATTAAATTCTGCAAAATGCCAAACTACTCTCAAAACTAAGCTACAAAGTTAAAATTCTTAACATGTAACTAATGAAAACAAATTTAAGCACTTCATTTTGATAACCTCACTTGCTAGTAACTGGCATTTCAAGTTGAGGGGTTCAAGCCTTGAGAGTGGCCATTATAAATTTTTGATTTTCCACTCTTTGGGCAGCATTGAAACTCAAGAGCATTACTGTTCTGGTCGAATTTGTAAGAGCGTGCACAAAGTTATGGGGCAAAATGACAAAGAGCGGAAAATGAAAGAGGACAGCACTGGAATTTATTTTGTTCTTAGCAGCAGGGGAGAAAGGTGAAGTCACGAAAACAGATGCTGCTTCTGTCCATGAACTAAGTATTAGGACAAACAAAAAGCATATCCTAAGCAGAGGCACCTTTTAAGAAGGAAGTTCCTGAGCAAAGTACAGAGCCAGATGTTGTCTTCATGGGTACAGAGTCAAGATCCTCACTCTACACCTCAAAATACCTTTCAGCCTCTTTCAGTAAAGACATTCATTAACTTTTCTTAAGCTCTACAAGATCTACCGCCTACCTGCAAGGCTAGTTACCCTCTCTATCTCTACAGAGACTTAAAAAAACCCAAAATAGTCTTTCTTTGTTTTCACAAGAAATGGTAAGTCACTTGTTTTCACAACTTATCAGTACAATTTAAATACAGCAAGTCTGCTTAACTCAAGCAGCATGATGGAAACCCTTGAATCTTTAAGCCATCAAGAAAGAGCAAACACTGTCAATCAACATTATAAGGCATATATTCACAACACTGCAAACCCTACAAAACCAGACTGATTCGTTCAATGTTATTTGCTTTACCCAAGTGATTCTTCAACATGCTACGCTGCTGATGCTTACAGTGCTTTCGTTTATTTACGGAAAACATCATCAGATTGGCTGAAAAACAAGTTTTACACAATTTTCTACACAATAATGCTCAGGAACGTAATAATTTGACCGCAAGATGAATGAATTAATGAAGCCCATGTCTTCTGATCACAGGACAGAGTAATCCTGTCAAAAGCAAATACTTGAAGATTTGGTGAAGAAGGAAGTGAACTGCAGAAAGCACAGTTAGTAAATCTAGGACAAGTGCAGTTTTGCAGAGACTGTTTCTAGTTCACGGCTGCTAATAGGTACTAACACCTCTTTTGCTCTCCTACCTTCTCCCACCTCAAAAAACAAACGTACCCACAAGTTTTTACTTCTCCTTATTCTCCCCTGCATCCCTTCCTTCCCCAAGGCTGGGGAAAGAAGTACTGCACGGTTTCTATTAAAAACAGAAAAAAATGAATCTTGCAAGCTTAACGAAATATTCCCAGAGTTGGTTCCAGAGGCACGGCCCCTTGCAGACAGGTCCTCTGCCTGGCACATCTGAAGAAGCAGGTCAGACTATGTTTCCTCATGTATGCACACTACCACTTCTAGGGCGATGACAAAAGAAACACCTGCACAACAAATGATACAACACTGCAGTCTCACTTAAAAAAAATAATCCTTTGAGGCTTTCTGCTTCATTATTTCCATGAGAATAACATGTTACTTGTCCAGTAGGACAAGGGTGTGAGACCACACAAGATAAACACTACACAATTTCAGTCACACAAGAAAGAACAAGTGCAGCACGACTTTATGAAGCTGCATCTGATTTTTATGTCTAAGCTATAATCTCAAGGTTACTCAAGTCTTTCCTTCTGACAAATTTATGTTTTAAAAGATTTCTGAACATTTTTAGCTTCCCGACTCCAGAGGCATGCTGCTCAAAGAAATCTATTTTATCAGAACTCAGTAATATCGGGTATGCCTGAAATGAGCAACTATTATAGAAGAAGAAGTGTTACTTCAAAAGTCGAAGTTTTGCTATTGATATAGCATGTATTAGCCATAAAGTCGCTATTTCTGAACACAGAGCAAGTTATTACAAAATACTTCCAGCACAGAAGACTAAACCTTCCCTCCCAGGCCAGAATTTATATCCTTCCCCATCTCTTACTCCACTGAAAAAAAGCCAAAAAGGATTTATCTAAATATTCTTCAATGCAGTAAGGAACAGAAAATGTACAAAACCAAACCGGTGTTGTACAGAACTGCTAACAGACTTGCTTCAGCTTTCATATAACTGGTTTGGATTTGTACTGTAACAAACACGTGCAAAACCCCGAACACCCCCCACCAACCACCCTCAATCTTTTTTTGTACAAAGGTGACAATTAGTTCTTTCCTATACAGAGAACATGAATAAACACCAGCCACGAACCTTCTGGACTTGCATCCCAAGAGCTGAGCATTCACAGCAGCTGCTGTGCTAGCACAAACTAGTAATGATGTACCAGTATTACAGCAAGGAAGAGTACATTTCCTTGACACAAGTCCTTCTGTTGTGGGCAATACCATCAGCTTCAAGGCAGAAAAGATGTCTATTTCTTTTCTGGGAAGAATTACTACTCCACTCAGATTACTTCGTATTTTTTCCTTCATCACAATTGCAGGAAAAAAATCTACCAGCTGGTAAACTGGCATGGACCAAACAAATGATATATAAAGATGATTTACTTTCAGAAGACACATTACTTCATCCAACACTATACACAAATAAATGAATAAAGCAAGGTAAGACTTCAGTACATTACAAGAAGTAGTATCATAATTTTGGTAAACAGCTATTGTCAGTTCTGGGAATTTTCACAGGGTTTCGTTCTGCCTCAATGTTCCGGTTTGCTAATATCCATCTTAACCTTTTTATTTTTTGGGTGGTTCTTCAAGCTGTCAATTGTACAACCATCAACACTTTTTCCACATTTGTAGATATGTGTACATTGTCCCTTGCCTTACTTCCCAAAAATACGATTGCAGACTATGTCCAAGTATATCCTACCCTTCATACTTATTTTTTCAGAGAAGGAAAAAGAACTGCAAAAAGCCCACAGTGATCCAGAGCAGGACAGTTTTATCTGTAGGGAAAAAGAAAAGTCCACCAAAATTCAGTAACATCTAGAAGATTATACCTAACCAACTTCAGACAGCAGATGCTATTAGTAAACAAGCTCAAGCTCATGCCAGAGAGGTATCACGCCTAAAGTGAACAAGATTCACAGGATAATGCCAAACCTGAAGACAAATCATAAAAGAATCTAAGTGAGTGTCTACATCCATTATTTACTTCTGATTCTGGTAACCCATGTGTCCTAGATGAAATACAAGTGGTCCACTTCATTCAGCAGTATCTTTGTATGTTGAGCACTTGTAAGAACAGGCCTGCTTATTTAAGAGCCTAGTATTTAGAAAAAAATAAATTTAATATTTCAATCTGTAAAGCTATGCAAGGCAGAAACTCTTCTTCTATACTGGTAAAGTTCTCAACATAATGAATCCTAATTCACTCCTGCGAAATAATTTTGCAAATGAATGACTAGCAACCAGGCAATTTATAAAGTAGTACACTTTTGTAACTTCTCATTATTCCTAAGTGCAAAGTAGCAGAGAGCATATTTACCATATAACCAGGTGTGTAATTGCATCTCAGTAAATTCTACCCATTTTAAAGCATTTGTACTTGAAAATAAATCAGTTTCCATCATATGAAGAGTTCTGGGGTTGGTTTTTTCGTGTTTTTTTGAAGAGAAGTCATCTACAAAGACTTTATTTCTAACTTTACAACTGATTCTTTGAGAACTATGTAGAACCCTTCTTCATGATAAAGATACAAGTTGAAATGTTTGCTCACATTTATATAAAGCTGGCTAGAATAGTTGTCTTATCCATACATTATAATAATAATGAACAAGTTCAATTCAAAAGGAATGCTCCCAAATACCAAGACTACTTGGCAACCCTTCACAAACAAATGTTTTCATTAAAAGAAAAAAAACAACAGTTATCATTAGCCTGCTTGTTCATCTTCCACAGTGGGTTTTTCTCATTTGCTATGTTACAAAACCTTCTTATTTGGTC
Organism: Steatornis caripensis; assembly: GCA_013398225.1. Taxonomy (NCBI): domain Eukaryota; kingdom Metazoa; phylum Chordata; class Aves; order Caprimulgiformes; family Steatornithidae; genus Steatornis; species Steatornis caripensis. The sequence continues at coordinate 62,312 of VZSC01006315.1, read as the reverse complement.
TTTCAGCTTCATCATTTGAAAGCAAAGTTAAAGAAAGCTTGCAGTCCCTTCTTAGCAATTTATAATGCAACACTGGAAACTAATGGTTTTTTGCACTCATGAATAACCTTAGCTCGAGCAGCTGAAGAGGAAAAAAACCCAGAATTTAAGATTGAGTGAACTAAAATTAACAAGAATACTTCTAGGTACATGACTAGTCAATTCTAGGTTTGCACAATGACATTCATTAATTAAAGCCATATTAAAGTCCCTTTAAAGAATTTACAAATACTTTTGGGTAAGATTTATACCTGACCATAGGGAAAGGAAAAGAAGAGCTGCCTTCTCAGTATAATGCTGGTGTCCACCATATATACAGCTTCCATAAATGTGTAAAGTACATGAGGTTATTAAGGACAGTCAAATGAGGGTGAATTCACTTCATAATACAAATCTGTATAGTACTGGTAACATGCGTGAAATTCTCTGTTTAAGCCAGAACACTTAGAAAATGTCTACCTCTAGTCTTAGCCTGTTGTGGAGACTGCCTCCACAGCCAGTGAAGAAACTCTTCTCGGGCACAATTCACCTCATCCTAAATAGTAACCTCTAGAAATATTGGTGGTAAGCACCTATACTTTTTCCTTTAATCCTATAAGCAAGCAAGAACCCTTGTGAAGGGTGCCAGTGTCTGTGGCTGCCTACTTTACAATCCCCGGCTTTCACTACACATTCTGCAATGTTCCAGCTGCTGCTCCCTGTTTACAGCTGTTCCAGCGTCACACTGTAAACAGGGGTGTCTAACCAGCTCATGGAACAGCTCCTCAACAACTGCTAGTGTCCGCTAGGAACACTAACATCAGATGAGCCCACGTTTGGTTCACCTAAAACGTGCAGCAGATGGGGAATTGCTTCACAAGACATTAGAAGTTCGAGTCTGTCTATTTTAAGCCACTTCTGCGCATTAGTCTGCTTATTAAAAGTGCTGAAAGAGGGAGGTTCTTACAATAGAAAAGTAGATCCCAAAATCTGTTCAAAATGTATTACATAAAGCCAGCCCATGATGGCCTAAGACAGCAAGTCACCCACACCTCTAAATAACAACAGAAGAGGAAAATATCTATTCTTCAGTTGTACAATTCTGTCAACACTGAAGAATGGGATCGTTAGAGACATCTCCAACACCTTTGCCTGATGAGACTTAAAGCCAACTGCTATTTTCAACGGTATGCACGCAATTTCACTTAAATCTTATGATTTATTAGATTGGCTAGAAGGAAAATGCCAGTGCCATTCATTAACTTCCAAAAACTGACACATAGTAAAGACTAGATATTACCTTGTTCATAAATTAAAGTTCTCTCCTCACTTTCGTATGGTAAAGCCAGAGCATTCCACACATCAAGTGTGCACACAGCATTTCTATCAGCTCGCTTGTATTTTAGCACATAGCAAAGACGTACTATGCAAGACAGAACAGAGATCCAATTGACCCTTTAAACATATTGTCAAAATTCATCTTCCCTATAAAATACTAAGAAGAGAGTTTCCTGCTATACTAGACAAGCCAAAACATTCTGATGAAAAACTTTACTACAGGAACGACTATGTTAAAGACGTCCCACATTTTGTAAGAAAAATAATTTAAACCTAGCTTGAAGAGAATGGAAGCCATGAGACAGCATTTCTGTATTCTGGATGATGCCAGATAAGTAACATAACTGCTCAACTTACTTATTTGCATGTAAAAAGCTCCCAAATTTACACACAGAAAATTCAAGAATGTACTTTTAGAAGCAGCCACACAGCTCTACTACTACTCAGCAGTACTTATATGGCACTTCGAAGATTAAGAATAGCATCTCCAACTATGTTTGGACTTGAATTCGTAGTTAAGATGTTTACTGGAAACTGCAGCTAGTTCCACAAGTCCGTTCAAGTTCGCAGAAATGAATCACAGCCTTGGACTACAAATGTTACCTTGAAACAAGTTCTCATCTGCCCAGCCTAAAGTGCAGCAATGAAATTTAAGCTTTTGCTGCCAGAATAATATTATATATATAAAATAATAATTTGATTGGTTATTATTTCATTAACATTGCAAGAAAACTAAGGATGTGTAGTATTTTGGAACAGAATGAAGTTAAAACAGTAGTTACCAATCCTTTCAGCTACACCTTACAACCCATTTTATTTCAGTGAGAGATTCTTCTGTAGAGTGTAAGAAGGAAAAAAGTGAAATTTGAGTGCTTAAAAAGCTTTTAACTAACCCACTGTTTTTTTGGATGAACATAAAGAACACAGAATGAGGATATTACACAAGATTTTATAGACCTTAACAGTAAAAAAAGCTATGCAATAAGACAGATTTGTTTATAGCATCTTAGTCACAACCTGGGATGCACGAACCTGATGCTGAAATTGCCTCAAATGCTACGAGTCTATCAGAACTTTAAAGGACCATGGAAATATAATGATATTAACATATATCAGAGGAACAGATGCCCAGTACTTACACTATCCCTTCTTTTATATTACAAGACCTGGGATATAGACTGTCATTTGCTATTCAGCTGTTGTTCAACTTTAAACAGAAATGGAAGCAAGCCAGTTTGCTTGTCTGCTAGCATTCTCCAAGACGTTATTGCATTTAGCAGTACTGGATAAGCAAAAGAGTAAATAAAAATCAGCTCAAGCAGATCTTCCCCTTCTGTCACGGTTTTGTCTCTGTTACAAACCCTTGAATTTCAGGAAAGTCACAGACTTCTAAATAATTCTGTATTAAGACATACCAGCATAAACCCAGGTTAAGACAGAAACAGTATCTATGACAAATAACGTAAAACTACACCATAATTATCACAGACTTTCAACTCTGAAACCTTCAGAGACAAGTCCGATGTTTGAACAAACACATTCAGGTGTTATGTTTCTGAAGCTGAGGTGTCCACAGGCAGTGTCCAGAGGATTGCAAAGCATGTATTAATGAAGGACACGTCTGCACTGCACAACACGCTGCCGTGCAAAGGCACTGAACAACTCTAAGCAGCACCACAACAGCGGAGCACTCTAGCTGCCTCTGCCTGCTCTGTAAGAGCACTACACCCTCCTTACCAGAGAATTAGAGCACAGCAGGGTGTCTCTGCACAGCACTGCATTCTAAAGTGGAAACTCTACAACTGGAGTTTCAAAGCAGCTTCTAGGGACACCATATTCAAGCAGAGGCATTTGTTCTGTTTATGTATACACATACAGGCAGCTTTTATACATACACACAACTATGTTTTTATCTGTTGGTATATTCCCCGCCCCATCCTCCAGCTGTAACTGCAGATCTGTTGTCAGTATTATGTATTTACTTCCAGAATTCAGTTAATCATTCCCCCATATTATAATGAAATTAAAAAGGAGAAGAAATTTGTCTCAAACTAACACACAACACATTATTTCCTGGCTTATGCAATCTAGTTACATACGAATTTTAAAACATTTCCTGTTTCAATCCACAGACTACTGTGACATCTACTCAGAAAAATAAAACAGTACGCAACAATCTCTGACGTTCACTTTGTCTGCACAAGGCAAACAAAAGCCAGCAAACTCCAGCAGACCCGCACCACCAGGACACGTTCTAAATCCTATCCAGAACTTTAAAAACACTGTACAGAATGAGCCTAGTTTCTCTCATGAAATACCAAACTAACGTTTTAAGTATTTTGCAGATTTTAAAGTTTAAGAATCTTGTTGGCATTCTGATGTGCTAAATCATACAATAACGATCCTCCAGGCACAAAAGCCAGTTTTCCAATAAAGTATTTGTGTCACTTAGTCCACTCAGCTTCCCTGAGCATGAATTCTCAAACTAAGAGCAACTGCAACAGGGACAAAAATACTGCCCTTTCAAGACACCCTCTCCCTCATTTTAGACTGAAGATCAGCACTACTGAACTCTCCTAAGAAAGTCACTCTTTCTCTCTTCCTCAAGAAAAGCTGACAACACATAACAGGAGGAAGTTTGAACCTGCATCTTGACTTTCTGTTCCTGTATGCCCATTTTCCCTTTGCTCCTTGCTTTGCCAATACTCCTTCAGCCAACTTCAAAGAAACAGATCCTATATTCCACACATATCACTCCTGAATAAATTCTGTGACAGACACCACAGCTGAGCTCCGAGCTGTGGTCAAACAAGTGGTTTCTGTGAATCAACTAAACTTAGTGAGAAGCACAATCTCATTTTAGGCTAAGCTATCGTTTAATTTCATTAAAAGACTAAAATCTATTAAAAAAGTTATGATGGAGACATGATTTCTAATAAATAAACATAAAGGTTTTATGACACAGTAACTAAGTTACTCATTCAGAAACTCAGTAGTTATTTAACTAAGGCAGACCACAGGTCAAGCTTTCTGTATAGTGGTCGTCTCTATAAACGACTGTAAGAATAATTCGATTTTTTTTCAATTATGTATCACTATCAAGCTATTGTTCAAACGTAACGAAGGTTACAAAACACCAGCCCAGCATCAGGAAGGTAAGGGCTGAGGCACATCACAACGCTGATCCAGGAAGAAGTCTGTTGAGTCATTACAGATGGGGATGGTCTTTGATTCGCTCATTTCTAATTACTCATCTTACTTAACCAAGATGATCAACAACATTACCACCTACACACAAACAGACTTGCACTGCTGTTGAACTCACAGATGTCAGAAGACACAAAGATTCACCAATACTAAACTATGATGTAATTAAGTGCAGCTAAGTAAATGATATTTCTGTAGCATTTTGTTTATGTACCCTTGAGGAAGTCTGTTTCAGAGGGGGTTCAGGTGGTTAAGCCTTGGGCTACATCAGTTCCAAGTGCCTGTGTTTACCACAGATGGCTTTAAGCGATCAGATGCTGGCACAAAAGGAAACGGAATTGTTCTCAAGAGTTTTGTTAGAGCACTAGAATATGATGCCCTTTTAAAAATGGAAGTTGGAAAAGCTACTTCCAGAATTTCACACATGGAAATTAACAGGGTGCTGCAAACAGTGGGAGCACTCAAGCACGCTGCAAGATGCTGAGCTATGACTAATAGCCTGCCTGCTCTCAAGCAGCAGCTACTTCCTACTGCACTCAGGGAGAAGTGATGTATGCACACCAACACTAAAAATGAGCCTGCCTTAAGCACTGTCCTAGCTGTTGCATGAATAACTTTTTAGAATAGCGTATTTCACTTCCCAAATTACTTCAAAATATATGTATGTGCTTTAATTGCTTGGGTTTCTAAACATGATGCTAAATAAAAAGACAAAAAATTAGTGAGAATGACACTTATTTGTAAGTGCGGGACAGCACATCTAGAGTTGAAACAACTTGGAATTGACTCTGTTCAACAAATAGCTATGCTATAATGCATCTGAACTTCACCAAAATGTAAGCAGGTTAGTAAGAAAACATCCAGTATAACATTCTGAGTTAGTGAATTATCCATGTCATTCCCTACCCAGGGCTGGCAAAAGGTTGTTATTTTAGATGTATACAAGTCATAGACTTTGTCACAGAAAAATACAGTAATGCAGTTAATACGTCAAAAGCAGAAAGAGTGTGACCATGGATATGGTAATGGGTTGGCTCACTCTATGGTTCAGCTAAAAAGTCTCATAATGATTCTTTATAACGCCACTTACACCATCTCTGCCACCCTTAAGCCTCCTTTCCCTATAAAATCAGTAACAACACATCTTTTCGAAGTGGTACACAGAAGACAGAATATCAGAAATTGAGATATTTCGATGCTGTAATGATCAAAGATATTAATACTTTCCTTTTACTATGCAAAATAAAAGATTAAGAATATAATGGTTTATGTAATTTCAGGTGAGCTTTCATCAGTATTCTGTTCAAGTAGTCTTCTTTTAAAATTAACTGAAAATTTAGAAGATTATGCAAAGCAATCTGCTGCACAGATTAAGACTTTACTACTATCAAGTCTACTTAGCATTCCTAGGGGGAAAAAAGAAAGGCACTGTTCCAGCTAAAACATATGATCATTTTGTAAAGTAATAGCCATAACAAGTAACTTTGATAAATTCGCAGCTTATCTCAAACAATGCAGCATAAAAATCATCCAGCAATTTTTTAATACATCCTGTTTTATTTGTTTCAACATTTTCAAAACAAAACTAGATTCTGTATGTAATCAAAGTACTTTTCTCGTTGTGACACTATGTTTTTTTTCTCATTTTAAAGCCTAGAGAGAGAAACATCTTAACTCCACTTCGTATTGAGAACCATAAGCCTATTATTTTAAAAGAATAAGAAAACTCAAGCAGACTGACAGGTTGTCTTAGGTTAACTAGTTACTCTGAGTTTTACCAAAAAAGTGCAAATATACAAGCACGTCTCTTCTAAACAAAAGCATAAAGCGTGCAAATTACTCAAGTATTAAAAGTATTGTTCAGATTAAAGTATGCTGCCTCTAGCAGCAGCAAAGACCTTAAAGGTATCATTATTTTTTAAATCAAAACACAGTACTGAGTCAGTATTTAAGTGATTCCAATTTGCTAATGCATTTTTCAGATTCTGTAAGGTAAGAACAAAATTTTGTTACCTATACATGCATTAAAAGTTAAATGCACAACAAAAACAGTGTACGGAATATGTATCTTTACAGCCCCCTACATTCCAGTCAGTTCTACGCTTCTAGGGTTTAGAATAAGAACTAGATCACTGGACACAATGGTCATATCTCATAACACTTTCCCCTCAGAAAGACTTGATCTTAAGACCTTTCGTGTACTCTCATATATGTCAGAGATGCAGCAAATCTTGCTATCTGTCACTACGAAATGGGACTACTCACATAACAGCATTAAGATCTTCATATTCAATTGCCCTTACCAATATAGATCACTCTAGGTAGTCACATGCATGTACAATTGGCAAATACGACTTTATAAACTGGAACAAACTACTTTGTTGCCCCCCAAATCAAGCAACAATATTTATACTTAAAAAAAATCCTTATTTGATCTAAAAAAGGGAAATAGCTAATCTAGTGCTCATCATGCCCAACACTTGGTTTATACATGAAGAAGAGCAACACGACAGGTAAATTCTTTCCCAAAACAAGGTTTGAAATGCCAAGTATACCATTTTGGAGGTCAGAGACGATGCTTCCAAGATCAGTCTTTCAAAAGACGGGCCACAATTCCCACTTCATAATTTGCAAACTTTAAGAAGCTGTGACAATGAACTCAGTTTTATCATATTACGTGTATTATCACCTTATGAAAGCAAACCCAAATAATCTTCTATTTCTAGTGAAAGTAAACCACTGATTTGCTTCCAAAACACACTATTACGCTTTAAAATTTTCAGTTTTATACGTAGACCCCCGTAACTATTGAGGCAAAACCCCAAATAAAGGGAGAACATAAACTCCTTCCGATGTGAATTAACACCAGAGGTCTAACGCCAGAAGGTGCAAGCAACACCAGCGCATTTCCGAAGCTCTCACAAGGTGGGTACATCTCTACATCCAGAGGAGTGCGCCCCAGAACACATGGGGCACCCACCCTTACTGGAAACGGGCTATTCAGGAACCTAAGAAACCAGCCTGGTGGTCAGGAACACTTCCTAACTGTACACACGTTCTCAAACCCAAGCCTTTACGGAAGGAAACTTTCAGACAAGCTCAGTCTGCTGCGTTCAGCTCCAAGCCAAGCAGCCCGAGACCGAAGAGCGCACGCAGGATGGCTCGTACTGGAGACCTACCTTCGATGTTCAGCTCGAAACAAACGTGGCAAAACGAGAGCGTTTCCTTCTCGGTCCCCAGCTTGCAGACGCTGCAGACGTTGTCATCGTCCAAGTCGATACTCACGAACTGCTCTTCGTTCATAGTGCCCTTCGGGGGAGGGGGGACGGACGGGCAGGGGATGGCACCGTTATTTCACCCGCCACCGAGGCGAAGCGCCACCACACGCCGCCCCCGGCCACGGCTCCGGCCCCTCGCCGGAACCCACGTCCCGGCCCGGCCGCCCGGGGAGGGGAGGGGAGGGGAGGGG
>VZSC01006315.1:16755-54002 GCA_013398225.1 Steatornis caripensis | reverse complement strand
CCCCGCTTCCCTCCCCCGGACGCTGCCCCGTGTCCCGCCCCGCTCGCCCCCAGCTTCGTCCTCAGGCTCCTCACCCGCCGCTGCTCCGCGCACCGGCGGCGCACACGCTCCGCCACGGCCAGAACCGCGACGGCCCTGGCCCCGCTCACCTCCCCTCCGCTCCGCTCCGGGCCGCCACCGCCCGCCGTAGCGCCGCGCTCCACTATTGTTCAGCCGCCGGAGCTCGGCGCCAGGCACCGCCCGCCGCTTCCGGCCGAGACCACGGCTCCTGCGGGACGGGGGGACCCTGGAGCCGCCTTCCGCCGCACCTCGGCGGCCTCAGAGCGGAGCAGTGAAGGGCGGCGAGGCGGGACGGGCTAGCGGCTGCCGGCCGCTCCGTGCGGCCGCAGGAACCGGGAGCTCCCCTACTCCCCGGCAGCAGTTGGACTCTCCCAGCGCGCGACTGCGGTGCCTGCCCCGCGCGGGGGAGCCGGGGAAGTCCGCCCGGACCCGCGGAAGCCCCGCCCCTCTCTCCGCCCCCGCCCTGGGGGAGCTGGCGGGTGGGGGAGACCCGCGTGGAGCTGCTCGGTCCCCGCGCGGGGCCCGGCTGCGCCGCCGTCCCGGCGCACCTTTACGCTGAATACGTAAAAGTCAGGTGGTGTACGGGGTGCGCGTGGGATCCGCGTGGGGTGGGTTTTTTTGTGTGTGTTTTTTTTTTTTTTTTTGTCGGAAACGCCGAGTTCCTCCGTCTCTAGGAACCGAGACCGGGGCGGGTGTGCTGAGCGGCGGGGAGGGAATAAAGTCAAGATCTGCGGCGACACGTGGGTGCGGGGCTGGCCGGTAGTTGCCGAGTGGTACCTGTGTCCTGTCACGCCTCGGGACGCGGTTACCCTGACCTGGGCTTCCCAGGAAATAAAAATTGCTCCTCGGGGATTCGTTGTTGTTGTTCACTTCGTGATCCTACGGAGGAAGGAAAGCAGAAAGGTTGGAACAGGGTTAGAAGTTGGCGTACGTGAAAGGGGCGCACGGGATGCGTGTCGAGTGCGTTACGAACACACGTGTGCGTTCGACGTGACGCAAAATGCCGAGCGCGGGCTGTGGGTGTGATCTGAATGGAAGGTAAAACCAAGCCGGGTCTTGGCGCCTGCGTTTCGTAGGCGAAGCCACTGCCGGTAGAGCGTATCCGCTTGAGAATTCCCACAACTGGCGGGGGTTACGTACCACGCGTTCGTGCGTGTCAAAGTAGGATTAGGTATGGAAGAGCTAACTAATCTTCCGGAATCTTCTCCTCCGTCAAAACACTTGCCTCTCTACGGTTTTTACTGTTTCTTTCAATGTGTTTTCCTGGGGCATTTTATTCAGCTTTATGAGAAAGAAAGAGGAAGTCCCATGCTGCGCTAGAGTCCATTCCTCTTAAGTAGCGAGTAGACTTTAGATTTGCTTCTGTCGGAGGATGACAGGGCATGTTTCATCCCAGAGCTTCCTGAAATCTTCCTCAAGTTGTTTCTCCCACGGGCTGAGGCTGTGTTTCCTTGTCCCCTTGTCGTCTGCTTTTTTGATATACATGAAGAGGGACAAAGAAGCAGCAGCCAGACCTCACTGCAAAAGCAATATGAACACAGAAAAAAAAGGACGTGAGCCTGGGGTAAAAGATTTAAAAACAGAAGGGAGAGACTGGAGAGATGATGGTAGATGGTAAATCTGTAAATACTGGAGTATTTTCCCTTCCAGAATCTGGTGTAGATTCCAACGCTACTGAGTCTCAACAGCCCATCGCCACGGCGCGGCGGCAGCTGTGAAATCCAATGGCGAAAAAGTAATGAATCGTGTTAAGAAACGGCATATGGGATACGGTGTGGCCCTTGGTAACTGGGCTGCTTTTCTTGTAAAAAAATGCCCTAAAATATAGAGGTCATTGCAATGAAAGTGGTGAAAGAGAACAAATGTTTCAGGTGCAAAGTTATGAAAAATACTAGTAAATGCCAAGATGAAGATTGTGCAATCTTAAGTGCCGCCCATGATGTGGTTTGTATGTATACATACTCGTAGGTATTTCCTCCCAAGACCCTTGGTTCATCAGTGCACATTATTCTAGCTAACAGTTTACGTACATTGGAAAATTATTTCAGTAACAAACAAATCTGTTTCATCTTTTTATTTTTTTTCCCCTACTGAGATTGCGTTTTCGTTACGGGGAGGCTTTGGATTGATCGTGTTTTAGTAATTACCACTGCTTCACCTTCCCCCAGCTGCTTGGTCGTGTTCCCACACTATTTTCTCGCTGTGTTTCAGTGTTTATGAGATGACATAAGGGACTGGATCACCGATTTAAAAGAAAGAAAATTAATTCTGACTCAGATCGATTCACTGCTTTGCTTCGCCGTGCAGCCGTATAAGCACCGATGGGAAGTCAGCTGAAGGGATAATGAGTACTCTGGCCTCTATGTCATGAAATCATGGCTTGAGCTTCATTAGGATCTTCACTCCAAATAGCTAAAAATTAGAAATGAAAGCTTGTGTCGGTGTTTTATGGACATACTTCGTTCCAGTTTCCCAGGTGAAGGTTTAGAAGTTCCAAAGCTGAAAGACTTTTTACTGAAAAATATAAACAGGAGTCCAGGGAGAGGTGGGGTTGCTTGAGTGTTATCAAAAGTACTGCAGCAAATCCCCAGCGGAAATAATGAATTGCATTGGCACTGCTCAAATGAAAGTGTCTGTGTAGGTTTCTGTGTGTATATTATAGGAGATGCAGGAAAGGAGAAAAGTTTGTGAAGAATTTGAAGCTCACAGCCTAGGTGAGGTAGGTCTGCCCCCTTGAAAACACCTAAAAAGTAACATTTCAAAATTGGCTGGACTTGATTCTCTTCCCTCTCTTCTCTCTTCACTCTGCTCTTCCGGGGCCTTGGGGATTTTTTCCCCCCTCTGTAAGTCAGGCGACTGGGGCTTTTCCAGGCACTCTGGCAGAGCTTCACGTTCTTCGGGCGGTACTCTGTCTGCAGCTAGTAAACACATGTATTTTCTCCAACTCTTCTGTTTTTTTTGTATACTGCTGGGGTTTTTTCCTAGTTTCTTTTACTTGTTACTGCCTTCTTTTACAGATCGCTTGTTTCTGTGTTCTCTAACCTTTCCTAGCCTATTTTATCTTTCACCCCGGGAAGACTGAACAAACATAGATAGGAATTCTTTGCTGTATCCCCGTATTTCCTTCTCTGTTTTGTGACCTGTTATGTCTTCTTATTCTTTCAGTCCTCTTTCGACTTCACTCAGTGTGCAACCTTTACTAAAATGTGTTATTTTAAACCTTATTGACTAGTCTTAATCCCCTCAGTGTGTGGTATAAAACCTAATCGAAAAGAGGTAGTTCCACTTTCCCTCTTCCTCCCATTTCCTTTGTGTCGGATCTGGTGATCTTGTGGCTGCCGGAGGGTGAACTGAGCCACGGAAGTGATACAAAAGGGAAAAAACGAAACCTATCCCCCCCCCTCCCCCCCCCGCCCTGCAACTTTTAATGAGGAGCTCATTAAAATATCTTCAGTTACATTATTGCTAGAGTTGGTGTGAGGGGTTTTTAGGCTGGGGATGCAACTGATCTTCCAGCAGTCTGAAATTGCGTCAAACTCGATTTAACGTCATCGGTCTTGTCTGTTGTTCTAAGTCTTTCTGTTCATTTATCCAGTCCCTTTGCTGTATCTTTCCTCCAAGCTGTGATCCTGTGATCTTCCTGTTCACAGCAGTGCCAGCTGAAGTATTCCCTGCTTCTATCCATTTCCCTGCCCCCACCCTCAGTTATTTTAAATTTTGTTTTGTTATGTGCTGAAAAGGAACTAGTATCAGTCAGATTCCAGTCCAGTTCACTGCATGATTGCCCAGACATTCATTGTGGTACAGCAGGGGTTGTGTCAGGATGGCAGGAGGAGTAGAAAGTAGAGACTACTGAAGCCAACTGCATGAATACATGGGTAAAGACAGCCTAAGTCTTTCTTCTCCTGCCGTTTTGGGGTTTTATCTCCTTCCTCTTACGACCATTTTCATCCAGTCCCTTTCCTCCATGTCTGTCCTGTTCTGCCACATGAAACCACCCAGTTTCTCCACTGCTCGTTCGGTAGAGCGTTCCTGTCTGTGCCATGGCACACCACCAGTCTTTATCTCTTATACCTTCTTCTTGTTGCACTCACTGAATTGCATGCCTTCATTCAACTGAGATCTCCTCCTGTGGAAATTAAGTTTTGTTCCTTAATCAGTGACAGAAGATGTAGGCCTGTTCTGGACACTCGGTAAACTCAGCACCGAACTTGAAGAGACACTGCTAAGGAAAAATTTAAAAGCTAACCATGATACCACTGGTCTGATTCACAGATGTTATCTCAGTAAACCAGCTAGAAAAGGAGAAGGTGCTCTTTGCTAAGTTTTTTGGCTTCACAGTTGGCCCCTGAAATTAAATATCCAGCTAGTATGAAAAATTGTTCCTTGAAAAGTCATGTCCTATATTTTTGGAGGTTAGAAAAACAAACCCGCAGCTGTGTACGTCTTAATAGGCCACAAAATGGAGGAAGCTGAGCCAACCTAAAATTATTCCTGAGTCACAGCGTGTGAGGGTGGAGCAACAATTCCTGTCTTAGAAACAAAGGATTATAGCACCTTGCTGGTACAGTGGATCAGAGACATGATAAATCAGTATGTGTGTATTCAAACAAGTCATGGATGGGAGACAGAGGAGGGGGGTGACTTCTCTGCCTTCACATTCTGGTAAAATATTCCAAGTAACTAGTTTATCTTGATTTTCTGTTTGGAAGAACACCCAAGATTTCCCAATCATAACATTGATTAATTACAATGATGAAATAGCACTTAATTTCTAAGTGGTGTTTATGCATTCCTTTTTCGTACACAGATTTAAATGTCCTTTACAATGCCTCTTGCCCCTTCAATGATCAACAACGCTCTTTAAAGCTTTTTACACTTTTTCTTTGAAGTTTAACTGAATGTGTTGTCTTGTGCCACAGCCTTGTTTATGGTACAGCCTTGTTTTCCTCCTTGATCGTCACAGCAATCTATGAATTTGTGGATGTCTGCAAGTCACTGAAAGTGCTGTCTCAACCAGAGCACACCTTCCCCCTGCCCAAATCCCAGACCTTCTATTCCACCTTAATGCCCCTCGACCTCTCAGCATCATCTGACACTGTAAGTCAGTCCATCGTTTCTGAAATCAAGACTTCATATTGGCTTTTGGGTTTTGTCCGATGTGCCTTCTAGTTCTTGGCTCTTTCTGTTGTTAATCCGCTTCTAATCGGGATCTATAATACATCCCCAGAAGTCCTCACGGCTGTGAGCCCTGTCTCTAGTTGTTTTAGCCATGAACTTGGCATTGACTCACATCATATTCTGGTGGCTCGTGGCTCTTCATCTCTATTGCTGGCCTGTCTTTCCACACCCAGTCCAAATCAGTACCTTTTTGCCATCTCCTGAGGGCAGCTACCACAGCTTACGCTTGGCACAGTACGTTCGGGCCCTGTTTTTTCTCTCACAAACCTCTCTTTCTCACTCTTTTTACTGCGAATGCCATGCTGCCCTTCCAGCCGTTTAGGCCTTTCACTTGAATACCACTTGCAGCATAGCAGTCTCTCTGGATCTATATGTGAAGACTGCATCTGTAGTATCGTGTTTCTTCCTACATGTCAATTAGAAGATTCAGCCTCGTTGACTGTCTCAGTGCCCCTGTCACTTCACACCTCGATGATCACCAGCTTCTGTCTCCGACTCCTGCGACTTCCACTGCGTTCTCCGAAAGCTCATTCAGAATTGCGCTGTGAGGATTATCTTCCTTGCTGACATAATGTCTGTGTCTCTCTTCTGGCTTTCCGTTTCATCAGCATCAAAGGCAAATTCATTGTCCTCTTCAAAGTTTCTGATCAATTGACTCTGTACTGAATCAGCTTTATTGTCGCGTTGAGCATCAGCCCTCACGTACTCTCTGTCAGTAATACTAGACTTCACTGTCTCATTAGTGTGTTTCTCACACAATCACCTTTGGCCTTTTTCCAAAATACTCCCCCTTTGCTGGAAGTTCCTTGCAAACTTTAAAGGAATGTGTTCATGCTGCTATCTCGCCCAAGACTTGTTTCTGCATTGTTGCCTGGAGGTGTTGCCCAGAGCTGAACATGCAAAATGCAGTCACTGTTCTCTGAACCCTTCATTCTCCTCACCAGTGCTATTTATCCAGTTGTTCTACTCCTTGTATTTTTCCAAACCTATAAACTCTACTCCTCCTTTTATTACAAATACTTACGCAGTTTTTATCAAAGCCTGATGGCTGCCGAACTGTGGTCTGCTGAAAGCCATTTTAAGTAGTCTGCAGGCTCGTGTTGCCTGAGTAAAAGTTTCACTAAAGTTTTGGTTAATCGGTATGTAATATTACGTGAGAAAATTTGGGAAGTGCCAGAGCGCCACTGGCTCCCCAAATGTGAGGACCACTGAGTAGCACAGAAAGCCCTGATTTTCGATAAGGAGAGTTTTTGTAATAATATGTTATAGCATCATCAACAAAGCATTGTGAAACCTACGTATATACCTACAGCATTATGAAACTTGTGGTCTTTAATGGCTTTCCACATGTTGAAGTATCAACCTGAAAAGTATACGAGATAGTTACCTATCTGAGCGAGCAGAAATATGTATATCACTATTTACTATAGAGATTAAGGTGTGGCTTCTGAAGTATGTACGTGTTTCAGTATCTTAGCAAATGCTGTATAATTACCTAGGGAACTGATAGCACTAGTCGTGCTGTCAGAATACGGAGGAGTATGCTGTCTTTGTACTACAGCCTTCTGTAGCAACAAACACCAGGAGACAGCATCTTCATACTGCTGTCCTCCCATTTTTTTCTTTTAATCCTGAAACTGCTCTTTAACAGAATGTCAGAAGGGGCTCATCCGTTAAATGGTTCTTTCCCCCTTATATTTCCTAAAATGCAGCAGACGAAAAAAAAAAGAAAAAAAAAAAGGAAACACCCCAGAAAAATCAACTACCTGTGTAAAATCGTACAACAAACTAAAAGCATTCAGTGAAACTTGTCAAAAATGAGAACCACTTTCTCTCTTGAAAGCCGTTGTTTGAAATATTTCTTCTCTATGCTCTGCATTCTGGTTATAGTAATTCTCCAAGTGGTAGGATGCCTCTGTGATGGTAGTGCTTGCCTCAAGAAACATATACCGATTGACGTGCCTTAATTGCTCACTGCAACACTAATTCCAATTACTGCTGCAGCAGAATCATCCTGTTTGGAAGCTCATTTATGCAGTGCCACTGTTTGCTGCTACTCCTGCCTCTTGTTGCTGTCGCCATCTGTGTGTTTACACACACACAGAGGCGTACTTAAAAGTTACTGCTTCAATGAAAAAGGTCAGTAGGGCGTCAGAGGAAACGTACTTGCAGAAGCAAGCAGCACTTTGCAGCTATATGAATTTGCCCTAGTGCAGATGGTGAACCTACCGGAATACTTGCTTCACTGAGGTTCCCTGTTACAAAGACTTTTTGGCTATGCATACAAAAAGAGTTTTGCTGTAGCATCACTGTTAGGATCCCTGTGTCCAGGTTATTGGCTTAGCCTTGCCTTCTTTCAGCTCTGATGGGTATGTTTTGGTGCATTTGCACTAACTGTATGCTCAGAAACTACTTACCCCCACCCCTGAACATGCTAGATTTCTGACTATCATCTTACTGATTCAGTTTATCAGCCTCTGAAAAATGCAGGTCGTGCCCCATGCGGCTGCCCAGTATACATGTTGTCTCTATTAAACTTAATGAGAAGTAAAGGCCGTGTTTAGTTGTGTCTTTTTACTTAATTAAAATTAAAATGACACATCACTGTGTGTACAGGCTCAGCCTTAATCACCAAAAAGTGTCAGCTAGTGTTAGGCTCATTGTTGACGGTGGCCTAGTTTCCATTGATGGATTCATTAAAAGTTTTAGTCAGCAAAGTCAGAAAAAAGTAGTGACTGATAGTCCTGAAATTAAATGAGGAGAAAAAAAAAAAAAGCTCAAACCCAACCTGTTTTGTTAATCCATCCATGGACATGAAAACAGCACAGCAGGATTGGGGAACTAATCCCATTTCAAATCTGATGCCTGCTGGTTCTATTTAATGAGCATTATGTCTGTTTCTTTTTTAACCCTAAAATATCTGGATCCTTAAAGCAGCATTTTTTTCTCTTTTTAGTGCAACTACAGAAATCTGGACTCATCCGAATCATTTCCTGGGGATATGTCTCTATTCCTCTCTCTGCTGAGATGCCACAGTTAGGTGCCTGACGTGATATGGACGGTGCAACGGTTCACATTGTAACGGTGAATGGTGAACATCACTTCCATTTTACAGAATGAAGGGCTGTACAGTAAGATCAAATGAGAATGTGTGGCGTGGAAAGGAAACTTGGTGGTCACCCTTTCCCTTGAAGGTCAGAGAGCAGTGTCTGACAGTCATGTGGGAAGAGATTCGCTGTCCGTGACCGTCACAGCCTCAGGGAAGAGACTGCAGACGCCAGGGGTGCCGACTTCCTGGCTCTCCCTGCTCTTGCTCCATAGAGTTCTCCAAAGCAGAGAGGGGGCTGTGGTTGCTACGTGTACACCTGTCTCCTCAAGTAGCTGCGTGATCCAGGAGTAGAAATCCCATGTTACGCAGTCTTGCCCTCGTAATCAAATTAATATTTGATTCATCTCCCAGAAGCAGGAAGACACCTCCTACTCTCATTGTAGTTTTGAGAGTGACCTATGGATGCAGCCTATTTGAATTGATGGCTGCTGAATTTATCCTTCAACACATGCCTTAGGCTTTTGTTGAACAAATTTTCATTTGTGGACCCAAGACTCAGAACAGGTATATCTGATGAAGTGCAAGCCAGACTACTGAAGAAAAGAAAAGATACGTCGGGTTAGGAAGTCCAGAAACGTCTAGTTTAATAACTTCGTCTATAGCCATGCTTGTACTTCTTGAACAACTCTGAGAACATTTCTAGGAGATAAGAAGAGCCTCAACACGGGTAACTGTACCTGCTTGTCTTGTCACATCACAGACAGATTTCTGAAATAAAAGGAAATTAATTTGCCTTATTTCTTGCATTATACTTTCGATCTATTTAGGTAAGGTGCTTGCTTCTATAACTGGACCAAAGATGAATTGCTAACTACCATCTTTACTGCCGAACTGCCTGCCAAACCTCATTAATATGGAAATTCCCAGAAAACAGAATTAGCACAGAGTTCTGTGAGCGTTGATACTAATAAAATTTCCTACAGATTTGTACCTTGTGAGTAAACTCTGGTATGTAAGGAGGAATAAAGTCATGGAAGATTGCCTTAGGGTTGAGACATTCGAAACATCTCTCTCCTCACACATCTCGAGTACTGAATGAATGTTTTATACTCTCACAATGCGCTCTTTTCCTGTGTGGGGGCACTGCTAAGATCTCTCCCCCCTACGTGCCCACTTCTGTTAAATTTGCAAAAAAATGTTGAGACTGTTGTCCCTCTGCCAAATATGGCTGAAACTGGAGAAAGATCTAAAAATTATTAACAGAGGTTAAGGAGGATGACTAGACAGATGCATTCTTTGAACAGACCACCATAGCTGTTCACAAACACGCGGTGAGTCACTCTGATCTGGTGGTCCCCACAAGTTAACCAGGAAATCACATGCGTTCTGGAAAATTTCCCTGAAGAGCTCTGGCTCATGTGGTAACAGATGAATTTTTTTTTTTTTTTTTTTACTTAACAATTGTAATTAAAATAAACAGTTGGGTGTTACAGATATGACATGGCAAATTAATGTGTTTCCATGCTACGAAAGGTAAACAAATGATGACTATATGAAATTAGGATGAAAATAAAAGGGTAAAGTGAAAGAAGAAAAGTAGATGGAGATTAAAGTAAAAGTAGTATTATTTAGTAAAGTAAAATTTTTAATTCCAGTAAAACGCTGTTAAGAAAATTACCCATTAGGACAGATATCTGATCGAATTTATTTAAGTTCAGTGACCACACATCAGGAAGAATTTGGCATCTGCAGCTGGGAACCTCTGCATGAACTATAGGTTTAAAGGCAGAGGAAAACTGAGGTACTTGACTTGTCCTTATATTGTCTCAATAATAGAAAAATACATTAATTTATATAGAGTAATCAGATATGATTATACTATGTTAATATTAATAAGGTAAATTCACGCACGCCAAACTGGCTGCAAGTTTATTTGCTACTTGGCCTTCAGACTGTTGCTTTTCATCTATATTGTGCGTGTGGGGAGCCTAAACTCGCATCTGTCTTGCACCTCAGGTATTTTCTGATACTATGACTTGCTTATCTTAACTAATGCTCAATTGCCTTAGTCACTCTGATATGCTGTAGCACTAATCACATGCTATCACTGGTGGTTACCATACCCTATTTCTGATGTGGTATGAAATACTACACTTAGTAACGGCTACTAAAACCACTAAGACTGATAGATTTCCAGATGACGGCTCACTTTTTTTAGAAGAGAAAATTAAAAAAAACAGAGCTAATATCATATGTCTACTTAACCGCTTAACGAGCTTAATATTCTTGCATACCAAGTGATTTTGGAAGATAATGCATTAAAGTGCAGACTATCTAGAATATGGAGAACAATACTCGGGTATTGCTATGTTACATATCAGCTATAGGTCATTCCCATTGTTTGTGACAGATCAGTTCTCTGTAGCATCTTCAGTGCTAAGAAAGATGTTTGCAGTAGTCCAGTCTGACATCATGCATAGCCCAGGCTTGGAAATGAAATCCAGAAGTTCTTTTCTCAAGCGTATGGATTGTTAAGTTGCTAGAGCTGTGGGCTTTAGAAAGACCATTTTTTTTTTAAGATGGCCATTTTCCCATTATTATGGAGAAGTATCACTTAGTAAACAGGCCTTAATCCTTAATCCTTAATCCTTATCGCTGTTAACAAGATGCATATTATTTCTAGTCTAAAATGCCTATTTTTAGCTTCTGGATATTGTTGGGTGGATCCAGTGTATCAAAAATGATGATATTTTCACCCAGTTGTACATGGAACCCCAGCAAAGGACTTAAACCACAAAATCCCCATGACTTTAACAGTGTTTGAGTGTTGCTTGTCTAGTCATCATAACACACTTGCTGTCTTATAAACATTAACAGAAAACAATAAATAGTAGGCAACCTACAAAAATGAATATTAACAATACTGGGGAGGCGTTCTTCATTACCCTGTGCTAAAGGCTATGTCAGCAGAACAAGCGAGTGCCTAATGTACCATTTTAATTTGGCAGTTAATCAAGCACCCTTGATATCGGTGCTCGCACAGAGTCCAGGATAATGAAGAATTAGTTTTGCATGATACAATTCTATTGATTATCGAGATTAGCTTGATATTAGTCTGATAGCTATGTATTGGTATTAAGGAAAATATAAATATATTTATGTAAAGTATATTGTTTAATGTAGTTTATTGTGGAATGTGTAAACCATGTAATAATATGTATGCAAAAATGTTAGATTCATGTATTGGCAGTCGTCAAAGATCAGTTTTCTAGAGCTGAACTGTATCACTATAGATGTATCAGTTGGAAAAATGTATTTTGGAGAACAGGAGCATTTGCTGTTAAACAAGGTCTTAAGCCTTTTTATGCTGACGAAAACTTTGATTTAAAGCCTCTTCTTAAACTGATCAAACTGCTGCTGTGACACAGCTTCTCCAAGACATATCTTTAATGTTTGCCACCCAGCTCCACTTCCACCACCAGCAAAGCTCCTCAAATAAAGCAAGCATGACATCACCAATTGTCAGGGAAGGGTCAGAATAAGCACAAAGTTCCTTCATGAAGCTAGCACACCACAAAGCTCCCTGTCTCTGCATTTTAAGACAGTAGTTTGAAATCTTTTTCAGATGTCAGCTATCATCCTGGTACTGCTTATTCCCTCAGCATCTACTATATTGTCATTAATTTTCTGTCTGTTTCAGAATTCCTGGGGAAAAAAAATAATCCTCATTCCTCAAAATGTCTTAATCTTGGATGTCATTCAGACATACGTTAAAATAATATAGAACAAGTTAAAACGGGTAGAGACTTAATTAAAAAATTGTTGCCTACGTATACAGCTGTCTATGTAAGAGAATGCCTGCAGTAACAATTAGTTCAACATTCTCTTCAGCCTAGATGCTCTCAGCATCCTCAGTTGGTTGATTTCTTTAATCTTCAAGCCAGGACAGCCTGATCGTATGTACAAGCAGCCAAAAGAGTATGCTAAATTGCAGGATATTTGCAGTATAATATTTGCAGAACACATGATGTCCTAATAACACTTGATGTCATTAATAGCAAACTTACGACTTCTCTGTAAAAGATCAGTTAAATAAGGCTAGTGCATTCAGTTGCTTCACCACATAATTGACAGCAGAACAATTTTTATACTTTTCACGCATTTCAGACTTTGCACGTTGTGACCAATGACTCATGCATGTGGCTAATGCGATAAAGATATTATCATCCCAAATCATTGCTGATTTTCTGTATACTTTGAATGATTTTTCCTTCTTCTGTGCAATAGCTTAAGAGGCAAAACATTTTGGATGGATGAATCAGAAGCATAACAATTCTCTGTGTTACTATGATATACATTATAACATACAGAAAAGAATAGAAGTTTGCAAATGCTGGGTTGTCAGGATTATCTGAAGATGGAGCTCTGGGAGCTTTCTAACTGTAAATATGTGTCATGTATAAAGTTATATTTCAGTAAACAAAAGCTATGCTCTATGGACTAGAGCAACAGAAAGGATAGACACACCACAGTAATAGCATGGTAGTGCTGACCTACTTAAGCAAGCTGTACAGTAACCAGCATGCAGCCCTGGCTCTTTTTCAGTAAAACAGTATGTCATCTCCCAAATCGGCACGTATTTTGAAACATAAAATGACCAGATGTATCTTTTGGCCATGCAGTTATTAACTTGTTAACTTTATCTGCAGCCCGCAAGGCCACGTCTTACGTCACAGTGATGCAATGTCTACTAATTGAAAGTCAGTTTTGTGCCAGCCAAGGACACTGTCTGCAAAAAGCAGACACAAACATGTGTGAGGGGAGATACTTTCATTATTTCTTCCTCTGGCTCCCTTACTCTACCTGCCATCCCTGTTTACTGCTGTCTCACTCCTCTCTCCCACTGACCCATACAGAAAAAAACCTTAAAGCACAGCTTCACTGGGAGTTAAAAAAAAGTGGAATGATATATATTGGCCATATGGAATGGCCTTACTCTGAGAAACTACTTTAAATTTATTCCTTAGGGTGCTTCTTGGCAAAGTAAACAGGTGTGTTAAATAGCGCTGCCACTCTTTTTTTTTGGAAGGGAAAGGTAACAACCAGCTTGATGAAATCTTGAGGACTGTGAACAATTTCTGAATGAACCTTCTCTTACTTTTCACTGCAGGTTTACTTAGATGCTCTTTATATTCACAAGATATGCAGTATTCAGACCTGACATTTCACAAGCATGCCAGGTGCTCTGACAGGTTTTAGTATTTCTGGTTAGAGCTTTTTTAAAAATCTAGTTCACTCATTCACTATCCTTCCTGATACATTTATCTAGGGCACATTTTTGTACGAGCTATAAAAAGCCTAGCAGAAAAAGACTGTTGACCTGGAGATTTTCTGGATCTTTAGCATTTAGAAATCTATTTCATAAGTAGAGCCAAAATATTACCGAGTGTAGGAGAGGCCAAGGCGCTGTGGTTTTTCTTCTGAATTGCTACAGGTTTTGCACATAGCGGGATTCAGAATGCAGCTGTTCCTGACTGCTCACGTTGGGAAAAGCACCCATTAGTCCCTAAATCTGGAGAGGACTGCCTGCCTGAACAAAGGTAGGATGAACCAAATTTGTTAGAACAGAGTTGGAAGGACTAGAAAGGTATAGCTGGAAGAAAATGAAGATCAGAGTCCACTCTTGGGAACCAACTTCTATCGCGAGTATCTCAGATCTTGGTGCTGCAGGATACTTGTACAGCCCACTCACATAAAACCTCATTAATTCAATGGAAAGACTTCTGTTCATTTCAGTGGGTTTTGGCCCAAAGGGTAGCAATCTATTCGGTTGTTGTCTTTCTCGGTTTTCTATATGCCCTGTCACTTGGATTTGTGGGAACTTGCTATTTCTTGCTGCAAATCAGTGTGTTAATACAGAAAATTTGACCAAAGGTGGACAATTAAAGTGTTTTATTATATGAAACAGAAGGAATAGCGATATCTAAGTCTTCTTTATAACTGTAGCAGACTCAACGCTGATTCTTACGTTGTCTAAGCTTTCCAGAGCCCTGGATTCTCTTCCACATCTCAGTAGTGTGACTTTGACTCATCTTTACATTTCAGAGTATGAGTGAAATTTGTGAGTATTTTGGTTTTAGGCCTTTTCTCATCTAGTAACTATGCTTTAACTTTTGTTTTCTTTAGGCTTGTTACAGAACTTGTCACCTGATGATGAAGTTCAGGAAGTGTAGTGTTAACATCAAGAGGAACCTGCCTGACTTGCATGCTGATGTTAACAAAGCTGTGAATTGTGTCGTATTAGACTCATTTGCTTCCCATATGCTCACTCTCATTTTCCCCTCAGAAGCTGCAACTCCGCTTTTCATCTTCATTTGTATGCCCAAAATGCAGCCAGCTTAATTACCAGTTACAACCTTACTCATTTAAAAGCTAAATCAACTGGAAACAAAGCTAAAAAGTGTCTCCCTTGAGGAGAACTAAAGACTTTGTGTTAATTTTCTTCACATATTTTGATTGGTATAAAGCGATGTGTAACTTACAAGTTAATCTCTCCACACAATGTTAATTTTAAATCGGGACGACACATGCACGCTCATGGGATGACAGTCAGAGCAGCCTGCTTTCTCTTCCTCCTTCAACTCTGACCTGCTGCACAAAAATATTTCTCCCCGGGAAACTGATAATGAAGCACCATAGCTTCTGGCTCTGCCAGCAGCTTTTTATTTAGGTCTACCATTTCTTGCTTTATTTCTTAATTGCTTGACCTGTGCTATTTCCTGGAGTTTGGAACTCCCTTGTGGGTTTCTTCTAGATGCAGTTTCTTCCATCTTAGGAAATGAGAACTCCATAAACTTCCAGGTAGGTTTCATGGGACCCTGTCAAGCAACAGAAGGCATAATAGCCATTGGACTTGATGTACTAGTGATCGCCACAAAACATCCCTCCAATCAATACTGTAAAACACCCAGACGCTTTTCAGTGCCTGAGTGAATTTGCAGTTCCTAGTGACGTTTTCTCCATTATTGCAATAAAGGCCAGAGTGTCTATAAGAAAAGAAAACTAGATTTGGAGAGCTATCATTATTATTTATGGTTTGTTTGCATGCTAGAATTTATCAACTCTTTATTTGGAACATGCCACCCTGTCTTTACGGGAGATGCAAGACATGTTTTCCAGTTGTTTTTACAAATAAAAAAGTATTGAAAATTACTTTTTTCTAAAAATAACCCAATGCAACTAACGACCGAAAGTACAAGAAGTCTTTGGAAATGAGTGAAATACTCTCACAGTGATGAACTTGGCGCATTTACATTGCCTGTAGCTCAAGTGTGATCAGAACATAAGACTGAATGTGGTTGTCGTGTGCCCCACACATGCGTGGCTGCCCCTAGTCTCCACGCAGAGACCTGTACTCTCCCCTTGCTTTGTTCTGAGAACAAAAGGCTCCGACCCTACTTCCATCCTGGGAAAAAACTAACAGAAAACATTCACAGCTCCCTTGTCTCATATGGCTCGTAAAGGTTTTAGCCTCTGACTTATCAGAGAAGTCCTGTCCCTTTCATACAGCTAGAAACTACTAAACACAACCTCATAGTAAGATGAATATGTTAATCTGCATTTCACGGTCTCTCTGATTTGCCCCTTTTTGATTACTTGACCTGTGAGTGTTTCACGAACCGCCTGTCCAGCTGTGATAGATAATATTCTGATCCTAGTAAAATAAACAACGGTTTTGCCGTTATTCCAGGCAGAACGAGGATTTTATCCTGTACGTCTCTCTTCCTATTAATTATACCGTCCTTTCTTCAGAAGTACGAAGGTAAGCTTTTGTTCTATTCAGCTTGCAATAGGAAGGCCTGAAGGTAGATGATTGCTCCTTTTTAATACCGTGAACAGATTAATGCGATGGAAAAAGCTGAAACACTGAAAACTAGTGGTTATATAGAACCAAATGTGTATAAACTGGCATAGCATATTTTGATATGAAACCTAGAAGAATGTTTCTAATAACCAGAAAAAATAAGTTATTTAAAGCAATGTGATGAGAAACCTAGACAGTTTTCAGAATGGAGTTTCACAGGTTTATGGAAGAAATAGTATAAATATCTGTGAGAGCGGGATGTTGGATTCAGTGAGTGAAATTTTCGATCCTTGTCTTACTTCTGTGTTGTCCTTAGCATCATCGTGTCATGCACATACACAAACACAAAAAAAGGAGATGAAGCTGAGGTGCGGGCAATATGTGTTTCCCTTTCAGCAATTTATCTTTTTCGCATTTCAGCCTCCCTTTTTTCATGCCAGCTAACATTTTTATTTAATTTCCGATTCCTGGGATGTATGTGGTACTCTTTTTTTTCTTTAAGCTAAAGCAGGCTTACAAATCCTAATGAAGAGCATGAGCACACTGTACCAGTTGAAAAACTGATGGGCAAGAAAAAATAATTTAACTTTTGAAGGTACTAAGGTGGGGATTTTTCTCTGAAGATCTACGTAGTGGCTTTAAATGTTGGTTTTGAGGGAATTTCCACTCTAGCAGTTACCAAGGGAGCTTACTCACAGGAAGAGCCGATGCTTTTGAAAGCACTATGGGAGAAATTCATATATATGCACAGCTTACGTTGCACTGGAGGTGGTGCCATGGTTCACTGGTTGTCTTCTGACCGTCTTCTATTTTTAGCATGGAGGAAGAAGCACTGTGAGCCGTGCCATGAAGTTCAGCACACAATGTTTCAGTATGCTTTAAAACAACACATTTCAGGGGTTTTACAGCAATGTTGGCATTGCCCTCACCCATGCCTCACTCTGCAATGTAGGCATGCATCATCTTAGTGCCTACTGATTTCTATGAGCTCTCTACTTCATGGTGCTCAGCATCTTGTGGAAGGATTAAATTCTGAAGGCACAGCAGCAGGTGTGTCCCTGAGTTTAGCTGCGCTATTTATAGGGTTTTCCTGTAAGCGTAACACTGCAATTGTCATTCACACTGTCTTCCTCCAATTCTGCATGGCACCAGGCTGGGGATATAATAAACATTTTATGAACAATACCACATGTAATTAAACCAGGAAAACATTATGAAGTAACTTTAAATTTAATGCTTAGAACATCAGGAAATTCTGATCTGAATTTTAGTATAGCAATACATTTTATTTATTTGTTTTTACTTTAAAGTGATAAATTTACATCAAATTACCTGTGAAAAACAATGTACAGATTCAGCAAGACAGATTTTCTGCATAATATAGTGAATTAAAATAAGTGCACAGGAGAAATTATTATTGCATTTCAAAATTAGTTATTAACTTACAGTTAACTATCAACCATTGGTAGGGTAAGTTACAAGAGTAGATCAACGTGGTAATTATTTTTTTTCTGAAGTTGGTGAAGCACAGACTGTGGTAAATGGTTTACAGGCAAAGAACTGGAGCAAGAGACAAGAAACTCCAAATCTAATTTTAATTCACGTTTTGTATACAAGATACCTTAACAGCGATGTGTCTTGTGATACCCATTTGCAGAAGAAACGATAGCAGACCCCTGGAAGCACCACGGTCATCATGCACCGTGCTTCAGTTATGCATCAGACACAGATGGCTGAGGGAAAGCCTGCAGAAAAGAGCTAGCCGAGCTCAAAACAGGAAATCTTCTGTGCATGGGCTGTGTCCTTGTCCTCTGAAGAACCTTTACAACACCTCAGCATTGTGAAAAAAAACTAGTAAAACCGAAAATCTGGTCTGTTTTTTCAAGTCATATTTGCTGCTTAAGGAGAATGATATTCTGTCAGTTGAGACTAAGGTGACATTTTGAAGTCATTCTTCACAGCAGCGGTGCACAAATGTAATCTGTTGTTTTAGATGAAAGCTTAGATTTTTGAGAAAAAAAAATACAAGAGAGAATAAAGACTGCAGATAATTTTACTGCAGCTAAATTAGAGAAAATGTGAGGCTCTGGCTTTTAAAACAGAAACCTGCTCCCTTTTTTCTCCCTGTAGTGGTGACGTAACGTTTACATTTCCACAGATAATGAACTAGATCTTGCCAGCAGACCAAACCCACAGGGGACTCATTCTCAAAGTTTAAGTATTATTTTTCTTTCCATCTGCTCAACATGGAGCTTGAGGTAAGCTATTCTTAATGTCTTACAAGGATCACCATTTCTTGAAAGCACATGCACTTTTCATTTTCTTCTTTAAACAAGAAAGATCTTATTAGTACCTGTCATGGCTTCTTTGCTGCAGGTGCCATTACTGCTTTTAATTGGTAATTCACTAGTTTTGGAGATGAGGTTTTAGAGCCCATAAAACCACAGGGAGTTAGCTCTCAGTCTAAATGGACCTTCTGAGGATATGGGAAGCCTCAACAATGTTACACACAACTCACAAGCGTTCACGAAAAGCAGTCTCTATTAATTTAAAATAGTTTCACAGTCAACTGCTCCTTCCCATAACTATGTTTATTTCCTATTAGTCCTTAAGAACATTCCAGGTAGGAAATGAAATAAATGCCAAGGAAATACGCAGCTTCTCTCTGCCAGGCGTCTCTCCCAGACCAGTTCCTTTGCCCTCATCTCCCTAAAGTGTTTATACAGCTACCTTAGTCTCTGTGAAGGATTAGCATAAAAATCCGTGTTAAGGGCCAACAGATCTGTTTTCCAATTATGGAAATGGGGTCAGTAGGAAATTAGTAGTATGCAATTGCAATGCCCTCCTGATTCAAAAGTCTCTTCAAGGGCTGAGCCTCTGGTGAGCTATTTGCCCATGATTCTTCCCCAGGGGGCCCACACTTGGTCATGCCTCCTTTTTTAACACCCACCTGGGTACCAGAGGTGCTGTACCATGGCTTGTGTCAAAGGGAAGATCCCATTGCCCAATATGGAGCAGCAATCAGCTGGTGAGTGCAGCGTGTCAGCAGCAGAAAGGCTAAAACCATCTCAGGCAATGACGGCTCCAGCTGGCAGCCAGTTATGACTTAGGTGTCTGGGTGTGAAAAAAAGCCAGGCTCACTGGCTCAGTCTGATGGCAGGGAAGTTTATGGACAGCAGCGCAGTGGAAGAGGAAGGTCGGTTGCTGTTTCCGCTAACTCCCCGCACCCCAGACATGTTCACCCAAGCGTGATCATCTGATACACAAGCTCTTACATACTGGAGTATTTCCCTATGTTTCAAAGCATCTCTAGGCACACCTGGGTCCCTGCAGGCTTTTCTGGGCCACCGTAGCCTGCCTGCAGTGCTAAAGCAAGCCAGGGACAGCTCATGGCTTTTCCTGCTGTCTCTTCCCTGGGCATCCTGCATCTCTATGTACTGTGGGCCCTTCGCCAGACTGGGACATGACCTGTGTGGTCTGGGCTGTGCTTGAACACGTGAAAAAATCCGTCTAGGAAGTTAGCCTGAGTGGCGTGACTAAAGGCAGTCTAGTAAGGTCTGCAGCTCCCAGAAGAAGTGATGTTGCGTGGCACCTCTGTGAAACCAGGGAGCAGGACCTTCAGGTGAAACCAGAGGAACATAGCTGACTGGGAACCTGCAAACACTAAATGTAAGGAAAAGTGAGAAGGGCTGCAGTGACTTTTCTTGCTGTTCTGCATCTCATTGCCATGCCTCTGAGACCTTAGACATTGCTTTCTGTTTTGTACTCAGGCTAGCTTTCTACAAGTGTCAGCCTTTTATATGT
Organism: Steatornis caripensis; assembly: GCA_013398225.1. Taxonomy (NCBI): domain Eukaryota; kingdom Metazoa; phylum Chordata; class Aves; order Caprimulgiformes; family Steatornithidae; genus Steatornis; species Steatornis caripensis. The sequence continues at coordinate 34,044 of VZSC01006315.1, read as the reverse complement.
TTTTTTCCCCACTAAAAGTCATGTACAAATGAAAGATGTATAGAACTATGTCAAAGAAAACAGGCAATTCATGAAGGAAATTAGCTACTTTCCTTTCTCCACATAACTTTGGTTTTCTAAAGAAAAAAGGTTTCAATGACTGTACTGCAGCCTAGTAGCTTGGTAAAAACACTGCTGCTAGTAACTGGCCACAGGATTTGTACTGATTTTGCAAGACCTCAGGATGAAGACTTGTCAGATATGTTTTGTTTAAACATGTCTTGGCTTGCCTGGAGCTTTGTCTTCACGCATTTTAGGTGTAACAGCAATCTTTCTAATGACCAGTTGGCTATGCCCATGTTTTTTGTCTTTGGTTATCTTTGTAGGGTATGACCATAATTTTACCTAGAGAGCAGTCATAAGCAGTTTTTCTGCACAGAACGAGATACTTACAACTAACACAAAGACACAGTGTAGGGAAACACAGCCCTGGTACGACAGCAGAGGCCTTGAGAAGTGGAGCACAGGAGGCTGCCCAGAGGTGCACAGGCGTGGGAAGGTCAGAGATTGGATGCAGGGTGGCCCTGAAGGCCCCATGGCTATACACAGCTCAACCAGAGTCCATTACAGAAATACAGACCTGGAGCTAAACAAAACTGTTTTTAGGGTAATGAAAAGTATGAAGAAAAAATGTTCAAACTATGTAAAACACACCATATACGGTAAATTGAAATGTAACGTGAACTGCAGACCAATGAAGAAAAAAGCAAGGTTTGAAAGTGTTAGCAAACATATAAAAATGACCCTAAGCAGATCCTAAGGGAAAGAAGAAGACACCATCGATATCAAACTCCGATATCCAAACCTGTCACTGCTCCTCTGATTCCCAAGGTCAGTGGCTTCAGTCTGGGTGAAGTGGCATAGCAAACCACCAGCATCCTGAGTCCTTCGCCACTACATTTCAGCAAGGATGCTAAAGAAAAGAATATCCTTTGAAATGCAGCTGAATGCCCCAATTACTATAATTTTTGTAATTACTTTTTTTCTCTTTTGAAATTGAAGTAGATTAATTGCAATTTCTTCTCACTGAAACAGTGGGAAGAGAAAAAAATTCATATCGAGGATAAACTCTCTTCACACAGCCGCAGCATGATCCCATAGCCCAAAAGTTTGAGGTCAGAATTTTGCTCTGGCATTGGAAATAGCATTAGAAGTGTTTCTAATATGATGCTTGTGCCAAAATGAAAGTTACTTATCAGAGCATTTAGGTCTTAGTGCCAATGACAAACCTTCTGCAGGACCACAGAAGTAGTCCGTAATCTCCTACAAGGACAGGATAATGAGCCCTATCTATCCAATGAGTTCAACAGCAGGAGGCCTAGGCCCAGAGTCCCTCAGCAGACAGAGATATTAAATTGATTTCTATACTTATATCAAATAGCCTCATTCGATTCCAGTGGGGATAATTTCTCATTCAAGTAAAGATCTTGGCTTGAATGCAAATGTTCCTGCATAGGCATTCAATGAGTGAAAGCACAATGGTGCATACATGAACTTCATTAGTTTGTTTATTACTAATCATCTAGCAGAAGATGAGTGAATCTGCATGCAAGGATGTTACCATCACAAAAATGATGCAAAGCAGAGCTTGATCCAAACTATCCATAGAGTGATTTTGTACTCTATAGTACGTTTGTAGCATTACCGCTCCTGGCGTTGAACATTGCTCACTTGCTGTTGACATAACTAAATTGCATTTCAGCCATTCAAGTGCATTATTTCTGCACTGAGTTACCTTCCAGTAATATACTGCAGCTAATGGTAATTGGTCTGGAAATAAATGCAAGGTTTCTGTAAAAGGTATTAACTATTGTATACCTAACAGCAAAAGGCAAGTGCTTTTTCTCCACTCTCAGATCTCATAAGAGGGGACATGTTACACCATCCAGGAATGGCCAAGAGCTGTGACAAACCCAGGTGCTGAGGGAGAACCTGTCTGTGCCTGATGTACTTGAAAAAGAATGGTAAATCTCTTTTTTAGATCCATTCCAAGTCTGCTGGTGAGACTACACCATTGCAAAGAATATAGTTGGCAAGGTTTGCAAGAAGGAATACATTAGACCGGAAGAGCTTATGGATCTGGGATTTTGGCCTTTCTTCCCCATGTCATATCAATCCATCTATCAAAATCTGGCTGCTTCTTTGTATTGTTACAACAACAACAACAACTACTGTTATTATTATTATTATTACTACTACTACTACTTCAAGCAAGTTAAAAGCTAGAAAGATAAAAGTGCATCTGACTCTACAACATGTAGTAGTGCAACATGTAACCTTAAGGGCACCTGATCTCTCCCAGAAAAATCAGTCCTGAGCTGGGAGCCTAGGCTTCCTCTATGATGCATGAGAAAGATGAGATACCCAGGTTGATACTGCTGCAGGAAACAGCCACAGGAAACACTGAAAAACAAATTAGTCTGCTCTTGCCTTGACCTTAAGCAATTGATCCTGTGTTTCACAAGTCCGATTCTTCCTCTTCAAGCTCTCTCCAAGTCTCCACAAAGAGACTATTATATAAAGTGCATGTACGGAGACAGATACAGTAACTTTCTTTTGTCCACTAGCTCAATATTTAAAACTCTCACCAAGATAGCAAAAAACTAGAACCATTTTCTTCCTCTGCCTGAATGAGGAAGAATGAAGAATGAGGACTACGGAGTAAGAAAGAATGACCATAAATTTGAGGAACAAGAACAAATGTAGCAGTGAAGACAGACTAGGCCATTTGTTTTCTTCTATCAGATCAGCTAAATTATGAAATTTATCCCCCTCTGTAAGTTAGCTCTATGTATAGATCCATGGTTTTCATAATTTCTGCTTGAGCCATCTCAAGTATTCTGCCGACTTCTAGTCACATTGTCAAAATCCAAACAAAAATAATAAATAAAATATTTAAAATAAAACAATATTGAGAAATGCAGCAAACTTGATAAAGACAATTACTTAATGACAATTTTTACAGGGAGAGAATGAGTAGGTCAGAACGGTTTACATTGTATGGCAAATGTGAGAAGGCTGAATAAAGCCATACTGTATATTAAAGGATGGCATACAGGATATTTGAAGGATACAGATGTTTTCCCTCCCCTAAAATAAAACCTGGTAGTTTAAAATTAGCAAGTTGATTACACACACATACACACACAGAGTTGTTATGTGGAACTCTTTACCAAAAGATACAATAACATTCAGGCACTTGCACAACTTATTTAAAAACAAGAGAACTAAACAAAAGATTTCTATTATAAGAGCAATTAAGAGATCCACAAGTTGCATTAAAGGTGATTAGATGAACAAGCAAACCTCAAACTCCTTCTGTGCATGGGACATACAGACTCATGCACAAATAGTCACTCGTGCACAAGTAGTCGCTAAATGCCTGAAGGTCAGAAGAAGCCCTTGCTGGAAAGGTTACTGGTAACTGTCCACTACAGAGACTCCTCTGAAGTCCCTGGTGCCATGTGGTGCCAGGGGCAGGCTGTTGGACCAGACGGACCCCATGTTTGATGTGTTACTGCAGCTCCTGCATACCTGGAACTAAGCACTGACACTGCGATATAAAAGGCCATGGGGACCTTAGTTGACTGTTGTGACAAAAGTACCAGCTTTTAGATACGTCAGAGCATGCACTTCAGAACAGGGCAAACAAAGTTTGCCATCCTTGAGGACTCATTAAAATGGCTCAGTACTGAGTTAAGCTTTTTGTATTTTTTGCTGACAACACAGCTTCAAATGCTGCTGTCTAAATCCAGTCCAAGCATAGCAAATATGTGCTCTCTCATTGCTTGGCAGTGATTTAGAGAGACAGGCTCAATCGTTACCACACTGAAAAAAAGAGTTTAACATGTCTACTACTGCTTTTTTTCCAGTGCACAGGTAAACTTCTTAAAGATCATGTTACATATTTGCTTGGGTATAGGATACTAGAAAAAAGAAATCTGTGACTGGAAGGTTAATGAGCCCATAGGTGAATAAGGTAGATGTTTGGATGTAAAACGTCCAATAATGATTGCCAGAGTAAAATTTCCGTGTCCACATATACAAAATCAATTATAAGCAATGTTCATGCTTCTAAGAAAACAGTTGTGTCACTTCAGTCTCTGTGTCAATTTAGTATAAACTGTAAGGAAAACTGAGATGATGACACTGCTTACCACAGTTTTTTTTTTTTTTCCTGACAGATTCCCAAAGCCAAATCCTATGGTTGGATTATTTAACGAAATTGATCCTGAATGCTAGAAGGACAAGAAAATGTTTTGCCATCAAATGGAGATGTTCAGTGAGGCAGAGTAAATGACAGGTGTATTAAATGCAAACAAAGCATACGGCCACTGTGTTGTCCTGTAGGATGGCTCCAGGCACCACATGTTAAGCAATTTGCAGTGAGAAACTAACTACTAAAAAATGTAATTTTGTTTCAGAACGCAAGCTTGCTCTGTCAGGCCAAGCTAAAGGCCAAATCACAATTTTCTACTGTGAACAGAGAAGCTCATGAATAGATGGAAATCTTTTCCATGTTGGAGTGCAGGTGGTGAGGAGGTGCCTCAAAGTGTAGCTGAAATATTAAGGGGCTAGACTCATATGAACACCCTTAGACTCACAGTATTTTGGAATACATGCTGGGTTCTCTCCTGACCGCACTTCAGAATAGAGCTAGCAACGGCTTTAAAACATGGTATATGAAAGAAAGACCTGTAGGAAAAAAGAAAGTCCCTCCTCTTCAAGCAGATGAATCCATATGGCTTGTGACTTTTCTGAAGCTCAGCAACCAAACAGAAGCTCAGATTTTTACAGCGATGTAACAAATGCAGTTCAGTTTCTATAGCTCTTCTTTGTGGAGTGGTGTTACTTCCGTTGCAATTCACATAGTATTTGTTTGGATAAGCCATAGTCCTTCCTAATGTGTGTACTTACTGATTGAGTAAGTGATTTGATACCACTCTGACGTATCTATAATGTGGATTTTGGTTCTGAAAAGCCGTCAGCATTCGTTCAAGTTTATTCTAAGCTGCTTTGCCTCAACTTGCTGACAAAAATCAGAGGGAGAAAAGTAAGAAGCTAAGCTAGACTGAGCTATAGCTTTACTGAGCTGTATAATGATGTATCATTTCTGACTTACCAGAATCAGTAAAGAAATATTCTTTCATTAAGAATACCACATAAACACAAGTAATTAGATGCAAATAAAAATGGTAGTCTAAGCCTTTTGAACAATCCCCTGCCACTCTATTTTTCCTTAAAAAGCATATAACTGAGGATGTTTTATAAACCTGAGTGGATTAAACCTTTTATCTCAGCTTGCCATAATGTCTCAATTTCTTCCTTTATGTTAGTACAACAGTATGATAGGAATTATTAATGCACATTTATTAAAATAAACCTAAACGTTAGTGGTAGTAGGATCTCACAGCCTTTGCCAGGTACAGTTAACTGAATATTGGTGAAAATAATCTTCTATAATGGACATCTTCAGGAATTTCATATCATCATATTTTTCAATGTGCAGGACACTTTTCACTGATTGATGCTTTCTTTAAGGAACATCTTAATTTTTCCTTCCACTTTCAAATTGTCTCTCTGGAAAATATTTAATGCTGCATTGGAACAGACCAAGCTAAGGCATTCTGGATTTTCAGACAGTTTCCAATGATCCGTTCTTTGTGACCTGATGAAATGCCTTGTGAAAGACCTGAGTTCCCGTGCTTCTCTTGTCCTTTGTGGTCTAGGTATGGTATGGTCTTAACTGCATTGGTTGCATCTCTTTTCTTGTTAAAACAACATGGAAGGAAAACTCAGAGTATCTATCCATATGAAAGACTATGACTCCAAGCACTCAAACTATGACGTGTCCAAGAGGAGAAACGGTCGGACCGAGACAGAATGAAACATTTCAACATTTTAAAATCATATTTTCTAAGAAATCTTCATTTCAGGGAAAAAGAATGATGTTTTGACTCCTCATGCTCATTTGGGATGAAAATAAGATTTTAACTGAATTTTCTTTGCCATGTAAATTGGAAGTTTGACTAGCTCCCTGCAACATCACAAATATGGATCATATGGGATTTAAAACTTCTTGCTGCCCTCCTGTGGATGAAACGAATGATTACTTCAGTAACAACATGGGGCGAGAAAACAAAACAGGGAAATAAGGGCCTTATTAGAAGGTAAATTCCAGATAAATTAATAAGATCTTGTGACATGAATGCTGACTCTGCTCCTAAAGAAAACTGTTAAAATCAGGCAAATCAGATTTAACCTCTGTCACCCTTTTCTATATAATGTAGACAACAGTTTAACAACTGAAGAGTTGGCTATGAAGATAAAATTAATAAAGTGTATTAAAATCCTTAGAACAAAGTCAGACAAAAGTGCAAAACATTTTTATGGTGCACATCGATGCTAAACCAAGCTTGTGATCAACCAACAGGTTCCAGGATGACAGAAAACATGGGACTTAATCTAAACAACCCCTAAACCTTCTATCATACAGGGCTGGGCTACCACACAGGGTGTTAAATAATTTTCAGCTCTCCTTTTCTGTCACCATAGCGGAGGATGGACGGGTTGATTAGAAAGCCATCTTGAACCTTAGATCCAGGGGATTCCTGGATTTAGAGCTCCTGTCAAATTGCTTTGTCATGGGAAGATGAAATGACACAAGAAGTTACACCTGAAATTACAACAGAGAAAAAAAAGGAGAGAGAAGCAAAACCGAACCAGAAGATCTTTACCACAAGCAAGTAACCTGTGAAAAACACCGCCTGCTTTCTCCTTTTATCTGTTAAGCACTGAAGTCCCCTTTCCCAAGACATCCTCAGTTCTACATTTGTTCTTTCCAGTCCAAAAAATCTTGAGAGGCAGCATCACTTGGAACACAGGTGGTATTATGCAAAAAGACAGGGCTTTCGTACTGTGGCACGATCTGACAGAATATCACACATCATAATTTAAAACACCACCTATGAAACGGAGTAAAGTACAGTATTTTTTTAAAGCAGATTTTGGAGTTTAGAACCCAAATTCTGAGTGCAAGCCTGTAGGTCTTATGTTCCCAATCCTTTTGACAGTGCTCAGAGTCTCATGAAGCCCTGTCACCATTTGGCTGTGTTGCGCTAAAACGCAAATGGAGCTACATCAGTTTTCTAGGACCAAAGACTAGGCCCGAGGCAGGAAGAGTCCTGCTGTTAGGAATTATGGTCATGTTCATAAGATACCTGGCTTGGATCTGGATATGTATCTGGTTGTATCCAAAGCCCCAGACTCTCACCTCTCATTCTTTGGGCCTGGGATTTTGCCCAATTTTCAGACAAGGTCCAACCTGATGCTCAGTTGTGTGGCTACTGATTTCCTTTGGCATTGTGCTCATCAGATCTTGAGATCTAACCCTGGAGAACTGAAGGTTGGCACTTGAAGGTACAATTTTGATACTTATTTTTTTGGTTGTGCCTGTGCATAAGCAAGGAACTTCATTCAGGTTTGAGACAAACAAGCTGATGTGTTACAGCAGAACAGGTACATCAATGAGTGCAGCTTTCCATGAGATTATAAAACATTTCTGGTCCTGTAAGATTCATTGGGGTTTTTTATCAGAAGTCCTCATCCCATACATACATTATAGACACATTCAGGACTCCCAAAAAAAAAAATTAAAATTAATGTTTTGTACAGAAGATTTAGAGTTGAGATGCAATGCATTTTTTGCTTAAGTCCCTTAAAAGTGATTATTATCGATAACTTGATCTATGATGCCTTTTGCCCAAAAGAATAGTGATGTCCAAGTGAATGTTACTAGAAAGTTATTTTAAATAAAAGTAAAAAGTAAACCAAGAAATCCAAACACCAAAAAACCCAAACACTCAGGAATTTTGATGGCCCAGGATTATAAATATTTTACAAACTCTTAAAAAATATTTGACAGTCATATATTCATAGACAATATAAGAGAAAGCTGATCTGTTAGACTGTACTATTTCCCTTTGCTGAAATATTTACTGCACTTGATCTTCTCTGCAGAGCTATAGGAATATTTATTAGCTTGTCTATTACTATTACTTAGAGTGATTTTGAGAGAAATAAAATAATAAGACAGTTGGTTCTGTCAGTCTTTTAATTTTTTTTTCAATACAAGAGGAACTTAAGAAAGGAAAGAAAAGAAATAAAGGCACAGCATAGTTTCCATGTGGGTTAGATAGCGTGGTGGCATGAGCTCGGCTGGACGACAGCTACCCTATAGCCATTCTATCACGCCCCTCCCCAGCAGGACATGGGTGAAGAAAATGAGATGAAAAAGAATGTCATGGAAGGGAGGCACACAGGACTGTGGTGTGCAATGGTCCAGGAAGGAGGAAAGCCTGGGTGCTCTTTATTTTCCCAGAAGAGCAATAGGGGGAACCAGGGTGCACTCTTTTTCTGAAAAAAAGCAGCCTGTGGAAGAAACAGTCAGTGAAAGGCTCCCAAGGAGCACAGCAACAGGCACGAGCACAGGGTACATCCTCGAGCACATGCTCCTCTGGGTGCTTTGTGTATGAGCAGCGATTGCACACACACAATCCTGCAGATGAGGTATGCTTCATCAGCAGGCACACGGCCAGGCATCAGGCTTCACACGCGGAAGTGCTTTAACAGGCAAAACTCGGAAGAAGCCAACAGAAGCATCTCTGAGCCAAAAGACCTGCAGGGCCATTTCAGGCCGGAGAAGGGACACGGGGCCACTCTGCAAAGGCCTGGCCAAGCCTAGCCCATTCATTCAGCTTGCTTCCAGGCTGTGAATGCAGGAGGAACGGTGGTTTCGAGGTGTCCCGCAAACATCCTCTCCTGGTGTGTGACCCGCGCAAGTGCAGATGCTCCCTTGGGCAGTGCCACTCACTGTTTCGTTTCTCTCCGCTCCCCATGGCAAGGACACGCGTAGCAACCGGCCCTGACAGGAGGGTCCCCATCGCCGCCAACAGCGGTGGTGCTCTGCCATGGCAGAGTTGCCCTCTGGAAAGCCCCACAGACCTTTGCTGGGCTCTGCAGGGGCCCATGCCCGGCCCTAATTACCCTCCAGAGCACCCTGGAACTGTAGCCAGGCTTTGCTGTGGCCAGCTGGAGGCCCCTGCTGCCTTCCAGGGGTCCTCCCATTCTAACAAATCTAGAAGTCTAAGCCAAATGCCTTTTACATACAAATTCCGTTCAGCAGCTATTCTGGAAGGTAGTACAGGCTACGTTTATTAAGATCTCTTGTTTCTGTGCCTTTTAGCCCCCGACACCCACATCTGGATCCTCTTCATCTTCCTCCAAAATAGGAGAGAGACTTAAAAGATGACAACAAGGATCATTCTGGCTGTTTTTCAGGTCGTCATCTGAAATTTCTTTGACACAATGCGAGGGGCTGAATCCTTTTCTGCCATCCACCAGCTCTCCCACATACCAACCACCTTCATCCCCCTGTCCAAAGAAATAAACATACAGTCCAGCAGTTAGAGGAGGCTCTAGTTCAGGCTGCTGACTGGGGCCGTCAGAAGGATCGTAGCTGTTCCCGGTTGTGGTCCCAGAGCCCGCAGGATGACACACAGTTTGTCTGCTACCAGTTCCTCTGTCCCACTGTTGGGGTCCTCCTCTGAAAGAAGGCAGCACCCAGGACTGTCGTCTGCCCAGGCTGACCCTGAGGACCTCTGAAACCCATTCTCCAGCACACTCACCTGGGCTCGAAAGAGTTGCAGGTTCTCTTGGTGTTCCCTTCTGCCTTCTGTCTGAGCATGCTGCAGTGCGGATTTTGTCTGCTCACCTGCCTTCTCCCGCCGTTGTCTTCTTTTTGTCTTGTCTCCCATGGCTTTCAGTTTGCGCTCCAAATCTTCCAGGCAGGCTTGAAGGCAGCTGACGGCTCGCACAGCAGAATTTTTATTCTGTGCCACTTGTGTTAGTCGACCCTTCAGGTCAGCATTTTCAGCTTCAACCTCTTCTACCCAGCACATTTGCTCGCGGAGGCGAGAATTTTCTTCCACCAGTTGGGTGTTTTCTCCCATCATCTCCATAAGCTGCACCTCTAGCTGCTCACACCTTCGCCTGAGGGTGCTCACATGATAGGAGCACGCTTTGTCTGCAGGCGGTTGGGCCTGAAGCTGCTCAGCTGCCTTCCGTGGGGCTTTGCGCTGCTTGTCCTGCGCCGGCAAAGCTCTGGCAGGCCTTCTACTTCCTCCCGCCCACTGCTGAGGCAAGGATTTCATGCCTGGCTCCACAGCGGTGCTTTGGATGGGCAGAGGCACTGGAGGATTCGTCAGATGCTTGATGGTCTTCTGCAGATGCCTGCACCTTTCTTTCAGCTGCTTGGTGAGTGCAGCTAGATTAGCACTTTCCTGCTGGAGCCTCTTGGCCTCCCTGTACACCTCCAGAGAGCTTCCCTTCCTCAGGAGGCTGTTCTCCATCTCCAGGGCACGGCCTTGCCTCTCCAGGTTTTGCAGGGCACGCTGCAGGTGGGCCTTCTTCTCCAGCAGCCCTCTGTGTGTGCTGCCAGGGAGCACCAAGCCTTCCCTTGCAGGCCGCTCAGCCCGCAGCATCTCCAGCTCCCGCCCGCACTCCTCCTTCTGCACACGGCTGCCGGGGGGTCTGCGCCGGGCCCTGACAGGGTGAGGAGCAGCTGTGTGCCGCAGGCCCCCAGCCTCACCATCCTTCCTCATGGCTGAAGGCTTGGGGAGCAGGCGGTTAGCCACCAAACGTTGCTGCCAACAGTCAACACTGGGTGACTTCCCTGGGGCTACAAGGGGTGCAGTTCCCTGATGCTGTGTCAGTCACTGCCTGCCTTCACCGTGCAGGAGTAGAGACAGTATCTGTCACAGGCCAAGGCTGGGTGGGTGTGACTGTCTGTGGGCTGTCCTGGCCCCGAGTACACAACAGAGGGGTGGGGCAGTATGGGATGTTCTGGATTCGTCTGGGATATTCCGGAGCCCTGCACACAAAGGAAGAGTGAGGTGCTGTGGTGTTATATGGGATCCCCTGGCTACCCTGCACACAATGGTGGTGGGTTGACCATGGCTGACCGCTAGGTGCCCACCCAGCTGCTCTATCACTTCCCTCCTCAGCAGGACCAGGGGGAAGAAAATAAGATGAAAAAGAACTCATGGGATGAGATGAAGGCTGTTTAACAAAGAAAAAGCAAAGGCTGCACGCGGTAGCAAAGGGAAACAAAACAATTTTATTGTTCCCATGTGCAGGTGATGTCCAGCCTCTGCCTGGGAAGTAGGGCCTCAGTATGTGTAGTGGTTGCTTGGGAAGACAAACTCCTTGAAATCAAATGTCCTCCTCCTTTTTTCCCTTAGGTATTTTAGCTGAGCGGGTGTCTTATTGTATGCAATATCTCTTTGGTCAGTTTGAGTCAGCGGTCCTGGCTATGAGCCCTCCCAACCTCTTGCCCGTCCCTGGCCTACTGACTTTTGAGACTTGAGGAAGGATGGTGTGGACAGATGGGCTTGATGCTGCGGGACCACTGCTCAGCATTCTGCTATGAGAGGAATTGAAAAAATTGCATTGGCAATGTCAGTTGTAGCATACAACTTGTCTGCTTTTGACTCCGTACTGGAGCTCTAACATGTCTGGTAGAGCAGCACTCAGTGGTGGCATGATTTTGTTCAGGCCACCATAGTTTACTGTTAACCTCCACCCTCTGTCAGACTTTTTTGGACTATTAGAAGGTGAGTCTTGTCGATTTCTCCTTGGCTCTCCAGTTAATGAATCATCTCACAGATGGGAGCCAAGGAGTCTCAGTTCATGCCGTATTGCCCCCTTTGCACCATCCTTGTAGCAATCAGCACCTGCTGTTCTTCAAATCGCAGCAAATCCACAAAGACGTGAACTTCTGAGAGTCCAGGCAGGGCAGATAGATATTTGATCTTCTGTGTGTTCGCAGTGGCTACACCAAAAGCCCACTAGTATCCCTTTGGGTTCTGGGAGTATGATCTCCTGAGGTAGTCTATGCCAAGGATACAAGAGGCGTCTGGGCTGGACACAATGGAGTGTGTTTGCCGCTTGTCCTCTGTTAAGCCCACCTCAGCCTCCAGTACAAACACTTCTTGGCCTTCCCGTGTTGCTCCGGATATCCAGATAGGTTCTGTGCCCCTATACGCTGATGGCACCAGTGTAGACTGGTGTCTACCAAAACTGCTTGCTTCTGTCGATCTGATGTGCCAGGCCATTGAATCCACACAGGCCAGCATACCTGTTCATCTCTTTACTCCTCCTGGTCGAAGCCAGGGACCCTCTATTCCTGTTCCTGGTCACAGAATTCTCTGTCTGACCCTTTCATTGCCAGATCAGAAGTCCTCTCACCAGGATCTCAGTCCTTCTATGTCTGGGAGATTGCTGATTGTCTTCTTGTCTCTAAAGCAACTAAGTTGACAGCCTTCTTGGGTGGCCCCTTCTCAACATCTATCTTTCTTCTCAGTTTGTGTACCCAAACAGAAGCTGGCCACTTAACAGCAGGTATGCAAAACTGCCATTGTCTTGTGCACCACGTTGGGTGCGAGAAAGGACTGTGGTGGGTTGACCCTGGCTGGCTGCCAGGTACCCGCCAAAGCTGCTCTATCACTCTACCTCCTCAGCAGGACAGGGGAGAGATAATGTAATGAAAGGCTCAAGGATTGAGATAAGGACAGGGACATCAATCATCACGGGCAAAACAGACTCGTCTCAGAGAAATTCATTTAATTTGTTGCCAAATCCAAGGTCATAGTAGGGTAATAAGAAATAAAAACAAATCTTATAATGCTTTCCTCCCATCCCTCCCTTCTTTCTGTGAGACAGTCCTCCATTAACATGTTCCATGTGAGTCCTTTCCATGGGGTACAGTCCTTCAGGAACAGACTGCTCCAGCGTGGGTCCCCCATGGGTTCCCAAGCCCTGCCAGCAAACCTGCTCCAGCATGGGCTCCTCTCCATCGGGTCACAAGTCCTGCCAGGAGCCTGCTCCAGCCTGGACTTCTCACGGGGTCACAGCCTCCCTTGGGCACATCCACCTGCTCCAGTGTGGGGTCCTCCATTCCTCCATGGGCTGCAGGTGGAGATCTGCTTCACCATGGGCATCCATGGGCTGCAGAAGGACAGCCTGCCTCACCACAGTCTGCACCATGGGCTGCAGAGGAATCTGCTCTGGTGCCTGGAGCAGCTCCTCCCCCTGTTTCTTCACTGACCTTGGTGTCTGCAGAGTTGTTTCTCTCACATATTCTCACTCCTCTCCTCTGGCTGCGGTTGCACATCAGTTTTTCCGCTTCTTAAATACGTTATCATGGAGGTGCTACCACTGTCACTGATTGGCTCGGCCTTGACCAGCAGCAGGCCTGTGTTAGGTGTTGGCTGGCATTGACTCTATCAGACATGGGGCAAGCTTCTGGCGTCTTCTTACAGAAGCCACTCCTGCAGGCCCTTTGCTACCAACACCTTGCCATGCAAACCCAATACAGGTAATCTGTTAGTCTGAAATAATTGTTTCAGTCTTCCTATAACTTTTGGGAGGATTATTTATTTTCAATTATGTATTGATTTGTTTTTCTTTAAAAAAGATTTGGTGCGCATTTAGTTGTATGGATTTCTGTTTATATATTTTCTGAATACTATAATTCAACACAACCATAAATTAGTTCCAGTTGATCAGGAAAAAAACCTAATCAAAATTAACTCAGTAATGAAATACAGTCACTTGAGCTTAATTCATTCATTGTTTAGCATCTAATCTGATCAATACTTCTTCAACCAAATCATTGGTACTATCAATAGCAAGAGCTTCATCCTTCATTTAATGAGTTTTGATCCTTTTAAGAACACACAGGGTGTGTTCATTCAATATTGTGTCATAATGAGATTGTGGCTTTATTAATAAAAGGACAATGTTGAAAGGCAAAAGAAAAAAACAGAACTTAAAATCCATAATAATGACTACTGAATCCTGCAGTATTCAAGCAATTTTGTTGACACCATTAGTCCTCTTCTGTGCTTTGCAAGACGTGTTCTGCCCTCTGCTGATTGCACGGACAAGAAGACTGGTTACTATTTTCACTCCAGTAAGAGAATAGATTTTATTTAAGTAGTTCTTTGGCAAGATAGCAACTCACTTCTGCTAATTTAAGTTAATGTAAAGGGATTAAATTTGCTCAGTCAACAGAATAATTTGAGAAATTCCTTAACATTATATATTAATGACCAATGAAAATTAATACTACTTATTTTTTCTTCCTCAGTAGTACTCAGTAGCACTGTGTACTAAGCAGCACATATTACCGCTCCCAGCTTTAACAGTTTACGCAGGAGGAATGCATTTCTTGCAAATTCACACTGTCAGTATCTATGATTGCTGAAAATTTCACAGTCTTTAATATCCTTTAGCCTGCAACATCCCTGTGGACTAAGCAAACCCTATTGTTTCACACACAGAAACAGTGATGTGGAATGCATTGGTTTTGTCAGGCGTCTGCCTACTAAGAGCGAGGCTGTAGGCTAATCCACTAACCACTGCACATCTTTGCTTTTCGTCCAGTATGGACTGTTTAATCACTCTGTTAGCAGCACTGGGATGTTAGACTGACAATGGCTCTTTGACAAGTAAAGACGAGAAAGCAAATTGGATATATTGTTTAAAAGCAGTGACTAACGCTCATCCTTGCTTCAGCTTTTATCAATCGGTTCACTTCCTCAAGTCATTCCAGCTGTAAAATGCCAGGGGGGGGTTCTCAAAAAAATGTGGAGCTTCTGTATCTGGTTCATCAATAGTACTACAGTGGTTTATTTGCATGATGTTTCAAATAAAAGTAAGCTTGGAACAAACTGGTTGCTTATCCAGACACCTTTGGCCTAGAAACAGCTCAAGAACAAGATTATCTTGCTACATTTACGGTGAAACTGTATGTCAACCAGGCCAGAAAAGCTTCCCATACTATTTCAGGTCTGGTATTTCTCCAGAAAGAGGACTGAAAGAAAACAGAAGTAAACTTTTTCGAGTTTACATAAATGCTATGGGAAAAAAAATTTCTTACCTTAGCCGAAGTAATTCAAATGTTAGAGGTATAAAGGTGTAGAGATTGCCAGAGTTAAAATCAGATTGAATATTTTGGGATGAGATGTCTGCACTATGATCAGGTTCTGGCATCTTTATAGGTCAGGTACCCATGGAAAACCTGGGCATTTTTGTTCCTTTGAACGAAACTTACAGAAAGAGGCAACATCAGGCTGGATCAATGGGTTGAGGCCACTGGTATGAGGTTCCACAAGCCTGAGTGCTGGGTCCTGCACTTGGGTCACAACAACCCCATGCAACGCTACAGTCTTGGGGAAGAGTGGTTGGAGAGCTGCCCGGCGGAAAAGGACCTGGGAATATTCGTCGACAGCCGGCTGAATATGAGCCAGCAGTGTGCCCAGGTGGCCAAGAAGGCCCACAGCATCCTGGCCTGTATCAGAAATTGTGTGGGCAGCGGGGTGAGGGGAAGTGATCGTCCCCCTGTAGTCGGCACTGGTGAGGCCGCACCTCGAATACTGTGCTCAGTTTTGGGCCCCTCACTACAGAAAAGACGTCGAGGTGCTGGAGCACCCTCGATTAGGCCCGTTGTGCGTGGAAAACTTCCACATGCAAATCTGCCTTCGGGGATGTTTTTTCAAAACGGCCGAGCCCCGAGGGGCCGGTGCGGCCCGGCGGCGCGAGGACACGGACACCACGGCCCGGCCCCCTGCACCGGCGGCGGCGAGGGGCGGGATGCAGCCGCGGGCCCGGCTCGCCCGCAGGAGGGCAGCAGGGCCGCACGTTTCGCTGCAGCGCCGGCAGCCGCCTCCCGAGGCGAACAAAGGCTCCTTTCTGCGCCCCGGGGTTCGGAAACCCTGAGCCGGGCCCCGTTTTTAAAAATTCTCATGTGTGTGACTTGCGTGTGCAGCACGGCAGTACGGCGTGCGGGTGCTGCTGTCCCCGCCGGTGATGGGCCCGAAGGACGCGGCCGTTTAGGGTGATGTACATTCCCGTTCGGATACGGGGTTTCTCACACATAAAGCTGACGCATTTCTGCAAAATCTGCTGTTTAGGTGGTTTTAAAAGGACACCTGCCGGAGACAGTCTTCCCACCGGTCTCTAATATTGTTACAATTAAAAAGAATAAAGGAATTTGAAAGCGTGTTAAACATGGTGCTTCAGCGATTAAATTGACATTGAGTAAGCAGAAGCCACGATAATAGGTAGATAAGGTGATGATATGTATAGAAGCTCACAAGTACCGCCCTCCTTCGTCAGTCTTGCTTTCCTCCAAAATGCCTGGTGCTGATGGCTGTCAGGAATTGGATTCGTGTTCAGACAGATGTGAGCTCTGATCCACTGGGACAAATTCAGCACTCCTGGCCCCAGATCCATTGTGTAAACTGATTTACTATGTTGCTGTAGCTTACAGAAGAAGTGAAACAGCCCATAGGAATCAGCCTGAGACAGTCTGGAGTTTCTAGACAGTGTTATACCTGTGCCAGTAAAAGGAAGGACTTCCCTAGAGTGTGGGTCATATCCAGGGTGCTGAGATTGTTTCTGCTTAGACAGGAGTGACCAAACGGAGAGTGGCTGTGGGACTTTTCTTTCCTCTGCTCTTATTCACTTCTTCCCCTTTGAACTACTGGGTCATCCTTGCTAGATCTTCAGCATCTCCAGCAGTAAAATGCTGGGCTTTGGGACAAAAATCATACTTGAAAAATGACCCACAGTTCCTCCCTCCTCTTTTTTTTTTTTTTAAGTGCACATACACTGCACAATATTTCATGCTATTGCCGCATTTAATATGTTTACCAGGAAAAAAAATGCTGAGCTTTTCCAGCAAGTACGTTTCACATGCTTGCATTTATCAAGTAGTGTTCCCGGCTGTTCTCCCCCTCAGTCTCTGATGCTGGAAATCAGTTACAGATCCTGACCGTAGCCCTTCACGTGAACTGCTCAGTAGTATTAACATATCTAACTAAAAAAAATTTTAGATGCTTAACTTGTACAACTTTCCCAAATAGGAATTGGGTAGCTTTCAGGATCTGGCTTTTAAGATGTGTCTGGACAGAATTTGAGGAGGAACTTCTTTACTGTGAGGGTGACAGAGCACTGGAACAGGCTGCCCAGAGAGGTTGTGGAGTCTCCTTCTCTGGAGATATTCAAAACCCGCCTGGATGCATTCCTGTGCAACCTGCTCTAGGCTAACCTGCTTTAGCAGGGGCGTTGGACTAGATGATCTCTACAGGTCCCTTCCAACCCCTACCATTCTATGATTCTATGATT
>VZSC01006315.1:5694-16715 GCA_013398225.1 Steatornis caripensis | reverse complement strand
TGGAACACAGGAAGTTCCACCTGAACATGAGGAGGAACTTCTTTACTGTGAGGGTGACAGAGCACTGGAACAGGCTGCCCAGAGAGGTTGTGGAGTCTCCTTCTCTGGAGATATTCAAAACCCGCCTGGATGCATTCCTGTGCAACCTGCTCTAGGCTAACCTGCTTTAGCAGGGGCGTTGGACTAGATGATCTCTACAGGTCCCTTCCAACCCCTACCATTCTATGATTCTATGATTCTATGAATTTAAGAGCTGTGCACGGATCTTCAAACTGAAGTAATTATCAATCTAATCCTGAAACAGGAAACAATCTAGTTGAGTTCGTTGGACTTATTACTTACCCTAATGGATGCAATTCAATAGCTTGTAAACCAGCTTGATAAATCTGGATGGCTCTGTGTGGGGCACATCCTGTGGAAGAACCATTGCAGTTAGATGCCACCTCAGAGACCTCGTCTCTGTTCTCCGTTGGATCATGCAGATAGATCCTTGATTCCAAGTTTGAGGATCCTGATTTTAACCTTGTTGATTTACAGTTCAACTCCCACTTACCATAAAGACTTAAGTCATTGTTGTTCTCTTTCTTTCATTATAAAATAGCTTTTCTATGTAGGTAATTGCAAATAATTTAATGTATTAAATCAGTCAGGTGAGACATGGCTGGAAGAGAGAAGACCTGCTCTCTCATCCCGTGTCCTTGCCCTCCTCCAGGCTTTGTGCTCACTACTTTGGTCAGACATCTTCCTTCAGAGTGTAAAAGGGGGGTTATGGGAGCCAATGTCATCTCAGAATGGAGAAGAGGCAATGGTCACAAGGTACAACAGGAGAAATTCTAAAGGACACAAGGCACGCAGCAGGCAGGAGGAGGTAACAGGTTGTCTACAACAAAAATGTGAGGACAAATGGTATCTAGTTTGTCTAAATTTATAGCATAACAGGCAGGCAACACCTGACCTCACATGAAGCCTCATGGTATACTAAACTTAGACAAATATTTTGGGTAAACTTGAGGCATGAGAGTGAGTTTATAATGGATCAGAGTTTCATATCATGTTATTGAGGTTTAATCTAGAATAAAGAATTTTTAAGTGGGAGGTAATGTACTGTTGAGCTACAGCCTGCACATAGCCTTTCTCCCGGCTGCTGCGTTATTAACTGCACACCCACATAATGCAGCTTATCTGGAGTGAAGAATCTACAAAAGTCTTAGTTAGAAAACTGATAGCACGTTGTAACAGACCTTTGAGCTTTGTGTTCCTAATTAACGTGGGACTCACTAAAATTTTGTTCTTATTCTCAGAACTTATATTTTACTGTTTCTACATAGGCATTGTATGTATTACTTGATTATTAGGTGTATAGACCCCCTGATTCTTAGCTCTCCAAACCAGGTTTATTTATGCTTATGCCATATTAATAGCTCATCCTTAAAAATGATCTTTTTAAATTAGTATTTTTGGTGCTTTACTGAGTAGACCACACAAACAAGAATGAAAACGGGAGGAAATATATTTAAGGAAGAGACATTTCATTGACGACCTGGGGCAGTGCTAACATTGCAATGAAATGTGATTAGGAGTCTTGTTATGTAAAATAGTATTTCAGAGAGACAACTGTGGAAAATGTTATTGAACTGCCATATAGTCTTCAGGCTTTTTCACCCTTGCTCTATTTCATTTTTAATTCTAAAGCCTAATTTTTTGTACTTGTTGCCAACGTCTTGTTCCCTTATTATCAGAAAAGTAGTATCTTAAAAGCCGATTCATATCTGAGTTAATGCAAGTTTAAGAAAGTGCGCATAGATCTACATAATCCTGTTTACGTTTTGTACAAATGGATAGCACTCTTAAAATAAATAGTAGGTGGGTCCTTGAAAATCACTCTTGGTCGATTAACAGTGTAAGGGATTCAGGGGAAGGAAAGGCCAAAAAACCATTCTGCTAGGCCCATGCTTGTCAACTTCCTAGGTGTAATTCAGCAGCAAGATAAAAGGAACTGCAAATGAAGCACGAGGCACATCCCTACCCATCCACCTGCCAGGGGCTGGGTGCTGTGCTGAGGTGCTAATTGACTGTGAGTCACCTGCCTGACACGTAGGGACTAGAAAGGGGGAGGTGTACTATACAGATGGGATTCTGTAGACATGTATAACTTGGGTTTCATTCAGCCATCTTGTTATTGTGTAGGTTATGAGGGAACATCATCCTTTATAATGAGGGAAAAATCCTCTCACATCTGCTAGGCGTTTCTTATACGAATGAGAAAAGACAAATCTTTTCCTAGTAATAGCATGAAATCACTTCTCCAGACTCCCTCTAGCTTCAAAAACAGCTTTGTGCTACAAAAACCATCACATCAGACTTGGCATCAGCAACATTCTTTAAGAAAGAAAGGAAGATTTGGTTAAAAAAGGGCCACTTTTACCCCAAAGCACAGATTTTTGGATTCTTTCTATTTTTAGTTAGTAGAAAATAGGGAAAGGATAATCTTTTTCTGTGAGATAAAGATAAATAAAGAGACCTTAGTGTACTCAGAATCCTAAAAAGATGTTTAAAAAATTAAAATCCTTCTAATATTCAGTATTCATCAGGTGAACACTATGTAACACCTCTAAATATGCTCGTATGGCTCATGCCACATTATAGAAAACACTTGTCCTTCAGAACAGTGCACAGATATTTCTAAAGATTCAGTTGTCGGCTATTTAAATGATTCTCCAGAAACATACACCGTGGAAAAAACTTGCCACATAATGAGTAACCTGCTACATGTTATTTTCTGTTCAGGACCAGTGTACGTATATGCAGTTCACATTTCCACCCCAAATTTACTAATTTTTTTTTTTGACAAGTGTTGTTGAGTACTGTGCTTGTATTGTGGCAGACTTTTACCATTGCTCTGTGGCATGATTTTCAGTGTAATTCAGACATAGGATTTATCAGAAAAGATTTTGAAATTTTGGGTTAGACCTTCAAATAATAGAATCATAGAACAGCTTAGCTTGGAAAGGACACTGAAAGATCCTGTGGTCCAACATTTCATAGAAAGGGAGCCTCGATGAGATTATCTAGCATCCTGTCTAATCGCATCTTGAAAACCTCTGGTCCTGGGGACTCTACCAGGTCAGTGGGGAGGTCGTTCCAGTGACCGACTGTCCTCACTGTAAAAAAATTTCTTTCTTATGTTGAGATGAAACCTCTCCTGGTGTGATTTGTACCTGTTGCCCTTTGTCCTCTCCGTGTGATTCCTTGTGAAGAGAGAGCTTCTGTCACTTTGTAGCCACCTTTTAAGTACCGGAATACTGTGACGAGGTCTCCCTGAGCCTTCTCTGTTCTGGGGTGAAGAGACCTAACGCCTTCAGTCTTTCCTCATGGTGCAGCCATTTGATCATCTTCATGGCCCTCCTTTGGACCCTTTCCAACCTGTTTGTGTCTTTTCTGAATTGTGAGGACCAGAACTGGACACAGTACTCCAGATGTGACCTGTTGAGTGCTCAGTACAATGGGATGATCACCTCTCTATCTCTGCCAGTAATGCCCCTGAGGATGCAGCCCAGGATCCGATCTGCCTTTGCTGCCGCAGCGGCTCACTGCTGACTCATCCTCAGCTTGTTGTCCACCAGGACCCCCAGGACCTTTTTGGCAAGGCTGCTTCCCAGCCACACAGATCCCAGCTTAATGTGGAGTCCATTCATACCAGTGGAGCCACACTAATTCTCAAAGGCAGACTACCAGGCTGACAAAGATTCATTTTTCTGTCACGCTCATTTTTATAGTAGAGGCACATTGATAAATAGTAATAATTCAGCCAACACTTGCCAACTAATGTTAATTCCATTTAAGTATCATGAACCATTCCTTTATTTTAATTATAACTTTACTAGAAAAATTGCACTGGTGATTTTATTGCCTTTATTATTTACTTTAAGTCACTCTGATATACATTACAGCTGTCTGTTTCATTTATTACTTCCCCCATAGTCCCTTCTATTATGCTATTTTTTACAATATTTGGTTATCAATTTTACTCACTCACTGTTAATTTAATCAAAGAGAGTAAGTACTGCAAAAAGACTTTGGGGTTGTGATGCTTGCTGTTACAACATCTAACCTGTTCTACTGTCCTCAAAAAAAATCCATGACTCTGAACAATATTTGTCTGACCTTTAAAAGGGAAAAATATCTTGCCTTGGATGAGGATGTCCAAATAAGTGAGCCTTTTTTTTCTCCTCAACCTAGCCATCTAACTTGGGATGAACAGGCAGGCATGCCTCCACTTGCAATCCACAGTCCTGAACCCTTCGATTAGGCAGGTCCCTTTTTCCATCCCTTCAAAATAAAACAAAGGGGTCCTTTCTTTTAAGTACGCCTTGGTAGTTGTCATCCTCTTTTATACAGTATCCTCTTGTGTATCTTGTCTTGTATCACTGCAACAGGCTTGATTCAATTTTCAACATCATTCCAGTTCCCTACGCTGCTGTCCCCCTGATGTCTGGTGGCCTGGCTCAGACTCCAGTGCACCTTGGAGATCACATAAATGCCACAGATTTTGATGGCCTCATTACCTCCAAAGGGCTCACTGAGAATTTGATTCAAGTGTAGTTCATGACTGGCATGTTGGGGAAAATCTCAGCTGGCCAGTTAAAAAAGTTGGAAACAGCTGTTTATCACCAGCATGGCATGCAAAAATGAAACTATAAAGTTGGGATTTGGCTTGATGACTGCTTAGAAAACTAGTGTTTCTGAACTTCCACAAAGACTGCAAATCTGTTTTGCACAGAACTGGCCTCATAACTTCCTGCACTGCTGTTTCTCATTTTCTTCCTTTGGAATGTACTCTTACATTTTTAATTATTTGATGTCAGCCTTCCTTCAGGAGGATCATAAATTTGGAAATATATCATACATTATTTAAATTTTGACCTGTTGTTGAGATGTTTGGTTTTTTTAAAAACTAAAGGATAGAAAGGGCAGAATTAAGATAATTAATCCAAACCTCTGTCGATCTTTACTAACTGTATATATTATTAAAATTGCAAGCAAATTGACTGTAGCAGGTTTCCAGGAGAGAGGTTTTCAAGTTATAAGTTACCTGACTCTTGAGAAGTACAGTCCACAATGCTCCAAATAATCTACAAGAACAATGCTGATCTTTTATTTATGATTACAATATAAAAGGCTATTTTCAGCCCACTTTAATTCTTAATTCAACAACTATATATATATATATATATATATATATATATTTCTTTAGCCTAAAAATATTTCAATTGAAGTGGCTAACAGAAAAGGAGGTGTTTTCTTGCTGAAAAGTAAGAATATCTAACAGTTTCATTTCAGCACATGTGCCTGGAGAGATATACATTATTTTCATACTCTTTTCTATTATACTGAATAGGTAAAAATTATAACCAGGTGGGAATAGCTGTCCTGCTCCCATATGGAAAGCATAAGATGTGATTTAATTTAAGAAACTTTGTGTTATTATTTTTGTTCTTTACTTCCTTCCTGCCGCTCTGGTTATGCTGACTATTACAATACAGTATTTTATTAGCCTGGATTTAAAATTACAGTCATAGCTTACTAATTCCCTACGATAAAAATTAATGCTTAGGAACCTATTAAAAATGTGCCATTTATATGGCACAAAATGAGCAGCAATGTTCTTGGTTTCCAGATTTTCCATTAATAGTTTCATGTAAGCACAGTGACAGGTAATGTGATGTCTTCTGGTTTTCAGCTGAAGCATGTGCTAAGAAAGCCATTTAGTTGCCTTCATAGCTTTACCTGACCAGTGAAAGAAAGAGTCCCTAAAAAGATAACTTAAAGATAATTTTTGTAATACAAATGACATGGTGGGCTGGAACACTGGCCGCTGCTGAGCAGAGAACCTGAGGGAGAACCTCGCTAGGACTCTGTTTCAAAGGTGGCAGAGAACCATAATCTTCACTTTCAGACACATGACATTAAAAATTACAGTGCCTGCTAGATCCTTTTCTGTAAGAAGGCTCTTACATTGCTAGTGTAAACGTTGAAATGAGCACTGCAATCTTTTTTTGGATCTCACACTCTTCAATTAGGTTAACAATGGGAGAGTAAATAATGATATAAATTTTACAGATGGGAATGTCTGCTTGGTATTTATGTAAATTTAAGAAGAAATTAAGGAGATTCAACTCAGAGGTGTTATGTTGAAGTCACTGTATAGCTGCATAATTAATGGACTTGAAAAGGTAAGAATTATGCTAAAGCACACCCCTCGACTACATCCAAAATACTACCCTGGAAACCACTGATATTAATACTTACGCAATATGCTGACCATGCGTCCCTAATATTTAAGTCTTGCTCACAGGAATGAGCTCTGAACTTGCAAAGTAGATGACCAAAGGTAGGTGTTGTGGCAATATGCTTTGTGACAATGGAGTTTTTGTTATGCAGCTGCTTCATGCTTTCCTCAGCTACAAGGTCAGGGCCTGGGAATCTCAAACAATGCAGGGAAAAGTCTTGGATCTGAAGAAGGTATGCTCATGAACCAGCTGAGCAAGAAGCCAGCACTACTTGTAATTGACCAAAATACACAGCAAACTGCATTAACCTGTACATTTTTGTTAAATGAAACAGGCCAGAGACCTTTCTCTGGCTCTTAGGCCAGTGGCATGGCCTGGCTGCATCCATGCTTTAGCTCCACGTGGTCCCTCTGTGGTCCTAAGACAAAAGAGTAATAGTGTTTTTCAGTCTGAAGTATCTGGAATAATGTGAGGTCTGTGTTGTCATGTGATGCTAATAAAATTTATTGTCTGTCCTGGGGTAAATCATAAGGGCAAATAAAAGGTGCAAAGCCTAACGGGATAATGTTGAAGGGCTGTAGTGGATGGAAGGACCCAAATCAAGTAGACCCTCTCTATACTTTGTATTGGAAATAACCCTTGGTGTGCTTATTTCCTCAAACATACTCCCCGCCGTCTGGGAGCGCGTTAGCTGATGCAGGCAAAAGCTGTGCTGGGGAGAACACAAGCAGTGAGCAGTCTAGATAATCGCAGGCCAGAGCTTCAGCTTGAGCCTGTGCCTTTGTTTACTAGTACAGACACAGCCTAAGGGCCTGGTTAACTCAAAGTCAGTCTCTCTGATGTGCCAAATTTGCTAGATGAAGGAGACCAGATGACTTTAAGAAATGCTGTGCTATTGCAGAAATTTAAGTGATGTCTCGGGTCTTCAGATCTCCTCCTGCGTATTCAACCTATTCAATTGTTCATAAATTCTGCTGTTTTGTTCTATTATATTTTAGTTTACATCCTCAAGGATGCTGCAAAATATGATTATAGGTATGCATGCAGTAGGTGCTCTTGTGGCCTGAATATCTTGTATTGTGATTGAGGGGGGATTTGATAATGCAAATGGCTCCTCTGGTCTTGAGTCTCTAAATCCTCACGTTGTCTGATCCAGAGCAGCTCCTTGAAACCCCATCCTAACTTACTTTTCTAGCCATTCATCTATTGTGCATGTGCATATGAGAGGCAGGAAACGTCACTTTTATGTTCAGTCTGATCTGTGACAATTTGTTAGAAACCTGAAAACTCCGAAAACTGCTTCTTGCCTTGGGGTGAGGGAGCAACTTGAGGAAGCATTATGAAAGAAGTATGTTTGAAACAAAATAATTCTGGGTAAAAAAAGATTGGAGAGAATGGTCTGAATGATTTTCAGGCTAATGTTTACAGGACACAACCCTACTCTGTCTCAGTCATCTTGCTTTGATTTAATGGGAATAGAGGTGACAATACAAAGCGTGGAAATTGCAAGAACCAATTTTTTGGAAAACTTCTAGGAGTGAACAGAAATATTTGCAGTCATTCTTATTGCAGAGAGGAAGGGAAAAGGAATCTAAAAAAGGATGTTCATAAAGTGTGGAAGAAATGGTCTACATTAGTGGTTAATGTATCAAACTGTGGTCACAATTTTCACTGCCTTGAAAGTAATTAATCTGTTAACTCATTGTGGTTACAGAGACAAAAGGAGCTAAAGTTTATAAATAAATGCCATTCTTAATTCCTTTTACTTTATTTTTATCTTCACCTTTTGATTTTATCTGTAAAACACTTAAAAGCTTATCTGCAAAGCATTTAAGAGCTTCTATTCTGAAGGCTTAAGTAGCCTTTCACTGGTTCTGCCCTGAGAATGAACACATGTGCTGTTGGTACCAGGCCCAGATACGTGCAGAACTTCTTGATGGACTATGCAAGATGGACTAAAAACAAAAACCCCTTCCTCTCCTAACACTCATAGTAAGAAAAGCTCTTGCCTATAGGAAAACTTAGTATCTTGCTATCTAAGCATCATTCGTTATTTTTACCAAGTTGGCATCTGTGATGATTTGAGGCAATCTGCCTACAGTGTTTATGACTCCACGTGAAAGTATGAACTCTGCATATAACCTGACCAAACTGTCAATTGCATTTTGGATACACAGCCTTTTACCTCCTCTGTTGTCTTATCATCTCACATCAGCTGAAATCCCAAAGTGGCATTAAATAGAGAAACTTGGTAATTCATATGCAGGCATCCTAAACGGTAGGATAGCTGATCCTCTCACCAGCGAGACAAACCTCCCAGTGAGAGAGATCTGTGACTCCCTGGGGACGTGTAGGAGACTGACTGAGACACTGAAGGCTGTTACAACCTAAGCCCTCAGCCACTTCTCAGCTTTACCCTGGGTAAAGACCACATCAGCAACTCAGCCCTATGCAGCTGCTTGCTCACTCCCCTCACAGTGGTATGAGGGAGAGAATTGGAAGGGTAAAAGTGAGAAAACTCTTGGGCTGAGACAAAGACACTTTAATAGGTAAAGCAAAAGCTGCGCACGCAAGCAAAGTGAAACAAGGAATTCACGCGCTACTTCCCATGGGCAGGCAGGTGTTCAGCCATCTCCAAGAAAGCAGGGCTCCATCGTGCCTAACGATGTCTTGGGAAGACAAATGCCATCACTCCGAATGTCTCCCCATTTCTTTCTTCTTCTCCCAGCTTTATATTGCTGAGCATGACATCATATGGTATGGAATATCCCTGTGGTCAGTTGGCATCAGCTGTCCCTGCTGTGTCCTGTCCCAGCTCCTTGTGCACCCTCATCCCACTCACTGATGGGGCGGTGTGAGGTGAGGAGCAGAAAAGGCCTTGGCTCTGTGTGTGCGCTGCTCAGCAACAACAAAAACATCGCTGCTTTATCAACACCGATTTCAGCACAAATCCAAAACATAGCGCCATACCAGCTACTATGAAGAAAATTAACTCTATGCCAGCCAAAACGAGCATGTACATATAAGTGAAAAAATGTCTGTACTTGTGTTTGCATGTTTTATAAATTAAATATGAAGTCTTGAGTCTCAGGTTCAACTCTCAGATTCCCTTAAAAACAGATCTTTTCAATAAGAAGCCCTTGCTTTTGTATGTCCCTCAGGTGCTCATTTGCTCTAAGTTTTACTTTACCTCCATCCATATTAAATTGAGACCAAGTAGAAGGGGAATTACTGCTACACAGCTTACTTAAATTTTTATTGTCTGTAAATTTTATTGTCTTTTGAGTATAATGGAATTACGTGTGCCTTTTTGCTGATATCTGCTATTATTACACATATCTAATATTTAAAATAAATTCTAAATTTATGTATAAGAAAATTATTTGGTCTGAGGTTATAAGGCAGTGGAGCTGACATTAAAGCCATGAGATATGGCAAAAGAAAACAAACCAACTCTAAGCTAATTTGACTAACATAACATATTTCAGCTACATTTATAGGATCATATGTCAAACAACATTCAGCTGAATGGGACTACCATAAGAGGCAGCTAAGAGGCCCTGTCTCAGATTGCTTTCATTATAAAGGTAAGACACATACATCCTCTGGGCCACTGCATCATCTTCCTTGTACCATTACCATTCATACAAATGGGTAAATATATAACATGCACATCAAATGAAGTCACCAGGGACACTGGCCAAACTAGATCTTACTGAATAAACTCTCTTTCTCCTCTGACTTGAAATACTGCAAAATAAACAGCAAAGACTACTTAGGGCTTTCAGTTGGGATTCATCAAACTTACTTTAACTTGTCCAAAAGCTAAACATCTGGTTGAAGATAGTTTTTCAGCCTATTCAGGGCTGAAATGAATCATTGTCAAGAAGTACATGCACCTCCAGCAGGTGATTCATCCCTTGCCAAGATAAGTATGTGATACAGATGTGATGAAGTGCTGCTGAGAGGTTCCTGACTTTCCACAGGCTCTCAAGGGAGCCTAGACAACTAGTGTTCTCTCATTTTCATTGCCCCTTTAGACATCTAAAGTTAGTGAGATGAATCTCTGCCAAACTGACTTAAGAAAAGCACAGTAATGATATTAAATTACACAGACTACCTCTTTGCTTGTGAAAGCCAGAGGTAACATGAAAACGTGAAGTTCACAAACGTTTGTCTTTTGCAATGATACTGGGCTCTGCAGGAAGCTGTTTAGCACCTTGTCTTGGTTGACCAAATGCAGTGTTCCATCCCATACACATCATGCTCAGAATAAAGCTGAGGGATCACAAGGGTCACTCCCTCTCCATTTATGGCCAGGGGCCTGAGGGCACTGATGGGCTCTAAGGGCCCTAAGCAGCCTCACCTGGTGCTTCCACCCACACCCATGGCCCAGGAGCCTATTTCAGCCCAGCATGGGGCTGTCAGGGAAGTCCCGGTGATGTTGCAGGGTACTGCTCTTCAGCTCTGCCCAGCTCCTTGCTCAAGTATCAGTGATGGATTCTGCCTGATTCTTCTACTTCTGATCCTGATCTGTGCATTACCGTATCCAGTTGCTGCCTGCTGCTGAGTACGGTTAGGGACTTTCCTGGGACATCTCTCACAGTATTCAGGTGATGTATTGTCAGTAAGGTGGGACCTTGATATTGGTTTTGTATATATTTCATTATTATTTTTTTCTATTACTATTATTGTAGTTAGGTTAAAGCTGTTTTAACTTTTCCAAGCTGT
>VZSC01006314.1:426886-529647 GCA_013398225.1 Steatornis caripensis | reverse complement strand
CTCAGCACTACAACAGTCTTTACCACAAAGTCAGAGATAGCTGGCTAACCTGTGACTAAGTAGCTTGTGCAAGGACTAAGTGCAGCCCTGTACTTGAGCATGTGTCAGTCGTAGGAAATCCTGAAGGTGGTAAGGCCACTCACTATCATCAAGTCAGATGTTTTGAAGTGCTTGGCTCACCCAAATTGGAGAACTGTTGTTCTCATCAGCTGTATGAAATGGTACTGTGCAAACCGGATGGGCAGAGTGCCAACACAGTTGTTTAATCAAAGGTACAAAGAAAGCCGGAGTGCCTCACAACATATCCTCCACCCTCCTGTCAGATAAGGAAGCACCAAAGGATTCAGCCACTTGTGCTGCCCCTTCTTGCTCTACCAGTGATGGGGGCAGATGGCAGACTACTAACAACTGAAGCAAGAAGTTCTCACAGAAATTTTTTGGTGTTAAAATACTTGGAGAATTAAGAAATGCTTGGGAAATGACAATCACACCACTCATGTTTTTCCTGTAGAGCTAATTTTTTTACTCTAGCATCTTAAAATAAAAATGTTTATTCTCTTCAGGAGCTCATGTCAGCTGCTCCAGCAGCAGGAGTAGAAAGCTGCTTTAGAGCCCGGACATGTACTAAGGAATCTGTATAAGGCTGTCAGCAGCTAAGCTTTGCTTAGAAAGTTCAGTTCAGTTGAGCAGATGTGACAGGAGTCACAGGAGTACGAGCTCAGTCCTGCCTCCAGGGTGCCGTGCCTGAGATTTTGGACCCAGGGAAAAAAAACTTTTGTCATTGCCATACGCATTTTCTTGGAAGGTGGGTGTCCAATACATAGAAAACAGATGCTGCTGATTATTTGATTATTTTTCTCACTCCTCAACATCCACAAATGTTTTATAATTAATGGGCCCAGAAAAAATCCATCATTCTATCCCTGTGCTTTTGAAACAGCAAGACATGGGTCTGTTTAATGCCCTGTGCCAGAGGATTTTTACATGTACAGTTCCTTTGTGTGAAAGGGGGAAAACCCACTGAAGAGAAGGATAAATAGAGAAGAATTTGAGCTTGAGGGGTTAATCATAACATTATGATTTTACAGGCCTGGAACTTAAAAAATAGGAGTCAAACGACTAAATGAGTAGAATGAAAAATAGTACTAGAAAAACCTCTATCAGAAAATACTGCTAATAAGATTATTTGCTTATTTCAGTCTCTTTCTTCACTGAGTCCTTCTCCTGAGCATCTGACATTGTCATGGACCAAATATGCTGTCTTCCACACACAGTACCCAACACTATATNTATCAGAAAATACTGCTAATAAGATTATTTGCTTATTTCAGTCTCTTTCTTCACTGAGTCCTTCTCCTGAGCATCTGACATTGTCATGGACCAAATATGCTGTCTTCCACACACAGTACCCAACACTATATTCTCCAATCCCAGAAAAAAATTAAGACTTCCGAGTTTTGTTGAGAACATGCAGAGACAGACTGACACAAGACTGCAGTGCATAGCAGAAATGCTCCCAAGAGCCCAGCCCTCACTGCGTGTAGAAAGGTTGATCTCTCAGAAAGTAAATATACAAGATGATAAAAACCAACAGGTATTTTCTTTTTTCTTCTGTAAAGTTGTTGACGTGGACTCTGCTGATGACCATCTTAAACTTTGTTCTCCTCACAGGATCAGGATAAGATCACAAAATGGATGTGGGTGGACTGAACCTTGGGAGGTCTCTGGTCCAACATCTTGCCTAAAGCAGGGTCAGCCCTAGGCTCAGACCAGGGTGCTCAGGGAGTTGTCCAGCCGGGGCTTGAAACCCTCCAAGCACGTAAATGGCACAACCGCTCTGGGCAACCTACCCCACTGCCAGACTGTCCATACCGGGGAGAGGTTGCTCCTGAGCTCCACCTTGGAGTCCCTAGTTTCAGCTGATGCTGGGTGGTTTGGGGGCAGACGGCCCACTGTAACATCACCGAGCGGTGGATGCTGACATCACCGAGTGCTGGACTGTGACCTCATGTCCGTCACTACTTCTCCTAGGGAGCCGGCAGAGCCTGGCGTAGCCTGCCTCATGCCTGGACTCCGGCCGAGTGTGCCTGCGAGGTCTGGAGGGTGGAGCGAGGCTTCTCCTGGTGCTGGGTGGTGCTTAGGGGGTGGCCGTCGGCGGCTCTCGGTGCCCATCCCAGAGCCATCGCCTGTGTTTTCCCAGCCCTGCCTGGTTCAGGCAGCTGGGCACCACAGGGCACGCTTGCAGCAGCAGAGGTGACCTGTGTGGGAAAATGTCCCCCGAGGGTGGCCGTGGGCGTGGGTGATGGGGCTCTGGGAGCCAGGACAGTGTCCTTCTTGAGGAGCCTGGGCATTTCTTCCTCCCTTCCCCTCCCCAGCACAGTGAGTGACTGTGTCCTCTCTCTATTTTGTAGCACGCAACACCATTTGGCAACGCAAACAGCAATGGGGAGCAGCTTCTCATCCTCAGCTCTCCCCAGTCCACCACAGCCCACAAACCAGGCCTTGGAGACAGAGTGCATCTGCCCCATCTGCCGCGATGCTCACAATGATCTTGCCTTCAATCAGCCATGCCAACACCGGTTCTGCCTGGGCTGCATCCTGCAGGGGAAGAAAGGTCATTTAATTGCTCAGTCTGCAGAGGGAAGATTAAGTTTTCTGAGTGGGAAGATGACTACCTAGAGCACGTCATCACGGCCCCTGGATGGCCATCAGTCGCCAGCAGCCAGGCACGCAGAACTCCCGGCCTCCCGGCCAGCAGCCCCGTGGCGTCCCCTCTGTCCTCTGTGCAGGGGATGCCTTTCGTGGACGAGCAGGGGGCTGCAGGAACAGAGGCCAGGGCTACCATGGGTGGCGTCCTGCCCAAGTGCTGGGCAGAACTTTTCAAAGGCCACAACATCACTTTGATCCCGTGCTGCCCTGGCTGTGCCAGGAGCTAGAAGAAACATATGAGGAAGAGTGGTGGATGGCAATGGCAGCACAAAAGGGGATCATGTACTGCATGTGCCTCTGTTGTCTGGATGGGGCGGCCATGGTCCAGCTGCTGCAGCCCGGCTTCAAGGCACATGCAGCACTGCTGGTCCACGGCCTCATCAATGTCATCCTGCAACGGTGCAGTGAGGAGGCATGCATGTTGTGGTGCTCCTACGCTGCTGGGGAGGAGGATGATTGCCCTGCTGCCAGACCCAGCTGCTCCACATCCCAGGGGTGAACACTGGCCCCCCACCTGGCCTCCTCCAGCAGCCCTGCAGGCTCCAAGGCAGAGGAGGAAGCCAGCACATCAGATGCCACCCTCCATGGGGGTCCTGTCTGCCCCTCATCTGTGCCCGACCCTGCAGAGCATGAGCGGCCCCAGGAAGAGCCGGGGCAGGTGGCGGCACCAGGTCCCTCTGCCCGGGACTGCAGCCACAGCCCCTCCGCTCCCAGCCATGGCAGGGACCTCTCGACCGAAGGGTCCCGGCATCCCCAGAAGAGGGACCCGCAGGGGCCTAGAGCCCCCAAGAACTCCCCCGAGTCCTGCAAGAGGCCACACCACCGGCAGCACTAGCAGGGCTGCAGCAAGTCTTCAAGACAAACAAAATAAATCCCTTTTTCCCTGACACAGTCTCTGGGTGTTGCTTTCTCCCCCTTCTCCTGGTGCTTTTGCTTGCCACCCTGCACTCAACTGTGGGTGGCACCAGCTTGCTGGGGGTCACGGCCATGGGCCCCTGAGCACCACAGCCATGTTGGCGGCGTCACCTCCCACAGGAATCCTCCTGCTGCCACACACCCGCAGCGCA
The DNA here is from genome assembly GCA_013398225.1 of Steatornis caripensis. NCBI lineage: Eukaryota > Metazoa > Chordata > Aves > Caprimulgiformes > Steatornithidae > Steatornis > Steatornis caripensis. The sequence goes on along the minus strand of VZSC01006314.1, from coordinate 525,871 downwards.
GCAGATGCCGAGGGCAGAGCTGGCAGGAGGGGAAGCTGGTTTTGCCACAGGTCCGATGCCCTCAGCCTGCACCCAGTCCCTCTCTCTGTCCAGCTACCAACACTTCTGCTCTGCTTTCTCTCTGCTGTCTGACATCATCCCAGGCAACCTCACTATGGGCAGGGCTGTCAAGGAGGCACAGACAGTGGGCAAGGGCATCCGAGCCAGAGGCAAGCCTTGGGGTAACTGTACTTGGCAGGTACAGGGTGATTTCTGCTAGCCCCAGCCTTTACCAAGAGGAATGAGTCCTTCAGCTTTCACCTCACACAGGCCAGCATTTCACTTCTCATTTGGCCACCAGAGAAAGTGACGACGGAAGGTGATGTCATCCCTGATCACCAAACAACTCCTTCCTAGAGCTGATATTCAGCTTCTGGAAGCTCCTGGCTCCTAGTCCTGGGTAAAGTGACTCATATGGCTGATAAGAGCTCCTGAATAGGGAAGCAAAAAGTTTTTCTTTGCATAGGGATGGAGGGACCAGAGACAATTCCAAAGTTTTGTACAAAATATCCACTCCCATACAAATGTGGAGTGAGAGAAGAAATGTAGAAATACCACCAAGGGAGAGGAGACAAGGAGAATGTGCATGAGAAGGTACAGATGCTGACAAGAGGCATGTGCTCAAATGTTACCTCTTTGCATATACCCCCTGCACTCACAGTCTCCTAAAATCCCACAGTTACGGTGCTAGGTGGGCTTTGGCAAGGAAATGTCATCTTTGACACTGAATTCTATCAGCATGAGTTCTGAGAGACAGTATAATGATGGTTCAGTTTCATTGGTTTGCATTGGGTTGGGGTTTAGCTGATTTTTGACCTCAGGGTGCACGGCTGTAGAAATTGCAATGTCATCAACCCAGCTGCCATTTTGTCTCTTCGGAGCCTTACCAAGCTCATTTGTCGGGGTATTTTTGGGGAGACATCCACTGGGTTTTGTCTCTCTGGTTTGCTTTTCAAAATGAATGCCTGCAGCCAGAAAGTACTTTGTAATGCTGTAGGATTGTCATCTTCCAGGGACTAAACACAAACATTTTCATTCCTGTTGCTTTCCTGCCAACCTTTCTGTATTTGTGTAGTGATTCTATCGAGGAGTCTGCAGCAGCGGGGAACAACCTCTACCCTTCACCCACTCCCATCTAACAGCCAGTTGCCACTGTAAGGTGGTGCTGAGCCACATCTCTCACACAGCATTTTCCAGCAGGTATTCAGTCCCTGTCACACTTTCCAAGAACACAAGGACTACCAGGCTTTTTCCAGCCTTTCTGCCTTTGGAAGGAGCAGGAAGATCCCTTGCAAGTGCCAGATCCAAGAGCAACCTGATTCCAAGCTGGATCAGACTCAACTGGGATTTGCACTGCAATTGCAATCCTGCCAAGCACGTTCACACCAAAACCTCTGGCAGTCTAAAGAGACTGGTTATCGTCACTTCTGGCCTTGAACAAGACTGCAGTATTTCCGTTCCTTTTTATCTTGTGGGTTTCAGACTATACAGTCGTACAAAGTATACTGCACACAACATTATTTGTCGAGCTCAAACGGAGTCTTAACACAACGTAGCTTAATCATTGATGTATAGTTCATTGAAGTACCGGAGCCACAAACTATCCAGCTTACATCTGGACAGAAGACGGCTCTACCCAGCTGTGTTCAGGGAAGAGCAGCGTCTCTAGACCAGACAGAGTAATTCAAGAATGCCTTAAAAGCACCATGGAAATTGTCCTTTTAATGAAGTGATTAGCCACAGGAATAACTGAGAGGAAGGAAGATTTTTCCTGTTGGGTAAGAGCTAGGCATTTAAGGGTGTAATTGTGTTTAAGTCTAGATCTTCTGCACTGAACGCTGCATTCAGAGTAAGACATTTCAGAGGCTGGAACCTGGCCACAGACTGCTGTAAGGACAGGCTGTTAGGTGGGCGACAGAGTGAGAGACTTCTGCGACATCTCAGGAGCTGTTGCAAGTGCAGACAGAAGCAGGGCTTTTATTTCCATATGCTTCTGTTTCTGATCTAGTTTCCTTGGTGTCTGGGTTAATACTTACAAGTAAAACCTGTGTTTCTACCTTCAGCCATACCTGGTGTCACAAGAAGTGTCATGGTGACTAGCAAAGAGCACCAACATCTCCCAGGTATGTGAGAGGTGGAGGAGTGCCCCTCTCCACTTACAGAAGTGGCTTTTGCTTGGGGATGGCATGTACAGCACTCGAGGGCTTTGCAGTGGAACAGTGTGCATGACAAATTCGGCTGTGAACAGCTCCAGACAGAGACTTCTCCACTGCAGCAGGACACAGGGCACAAGTGACACCATCACATTCACAAGCCTCTCTGTAAACAAACAATGCCTGCAGCTCCATCTCTGCAAGAGGCAGTGCTCGGTGCTTCAGAGGAAGGCGCTGGACCTCACCCCACCCTGTCTGGTCAGAAAATTTAGCATCAGCTATTTTCTGCTTAAGAGCGGATTGAATCTAATGGCCAGGCATGAGCTTAATACCTGAAGGTCAAGGTTTAACAAACTATGCAAAATTACTTAAGAAAGGAAAATTACTCCGAAAGCAGTCCAGAAGTGTTATATGAGAAATGGGAGACTATGGAAACAGGAGAAACATGGCTTCTGGATGAATTTATGCGTACCACCGGATACTAGATGACAGTAAACCTTAATGAACATATCTAATAAAGATGCCTTAACTCTTGCCTACTGTTTTTTCTAAAGCATTAAAAATCAGTGCTACAAATATAGAGCTGGGGAGATGAAAGGTGGCCTTCAAAGGCGTTGACATCGTCTAGGAATCACGCTTTTATGGATTTCCATAAAAAATTCCGTTCTTGGCTTTCAAAAAAACCTTCCCATTAGTGAATAACGATGATCCCTGAAAACAGATACGCAGAGAAATAAAGGCCTATACAGAATACATGGCCCAGTTTTCTCCCAAGATATTTTTGAGCCTCAAGCCATATCTCAATTTCATCAAATGCTCTGTTCTTCTCTTCTAATTTAATTTCCAATGCAGCTGTCTATCTAGTTCACATTCAGTTCATTATAGCTTTTAAATTTTAACAATGCTCTTGGGCTGGATGCATGAAAAAGAGAATGCGTAGGCATTTGTCGTTCTAGTGGTAATGAAAAGACTGTCCAAGCTATCCATTTTTAATTCATTTTTAAACATCAATGCTTTTGAAAAGAATAACTTGGCCATGGTTTATCTTCTCAGGTGCCAGGCTGGACAATCGCATTATGTCTTGAAAAAGACTTACTTTGCTTCTACAGCATGTACACAACTTCAAGATTTGCAAGCATATGCTAGCAAAAAAGGCCTGGGAAAATGCATGTGTGTGTAAGTACAGAGTTATCCACTGTCTTACCTCTCAGAATTAAATGTTTTGAGGCAATGAATTACTAACCAGGGCCTATATCCTCCAAAGATAATTAGGAACCCAGTGCTCACTGGCTTCAATGGGAGTTAGTCAACCAAGAACCTGTTAAGAATAAGTAATTATATGGCATTGCAAGATAACACCAGAAGTGATCTGCATTTAACGCAGTTTGGCTTTGATCCATGTTTTCTGCTGAAAACCGTGGGTGTGCCACAGTCCAGCTATGGGAATAATCATCTAGTGCTGTTGGCTTCAGCTGGTGGAATCTGCAGGTTGAGAGGCAAGACGCAGCACCTGAGATAATATGATGCAGGTGAGTAATTAACTAAATTGCTGAAGAGGAAGCAGGAAAAAGGCCAGGTGGGTGAAGAGTAAAAGAAAGATCATCTCCTGTGAAAAACCACAGGAATTTCAGAGAAAGTCAAGACAATAGCTAACACTGATTCATACTCATCAACTACTGTGAACTTTCCAAAAGCAGGTATGTTATCGGAGAAACAACAAAGTAGCCATTTGATTTCCAAACAGAGAACAAATTTCTACTTTCAGAACAGTATTGAGACATTCAGGATAAGAATTAAAATTTAGTAAGTTCTGCATACTGCATTCTGTTATTATTGTCTTCCTGAAACATAAGAAGTTGCTCTCATGGAGAGAAGGGATTTTAAATTGTGAAGGGACACCAATGTCTCTTCACAGACTGATGCAAAGATTTCTTCCTTCATTGTTGAATAAAAGGGACATCACATAGGCTTCCTTAAGTTTGGTAGGACTTAAATTGGATCTGTTCACCTTTTAAAGACGTGCTATCTGTACAACAGAATCAGCCAATATGGAATAATTTCACTACAGTTTATGATATTAAAATAAAAAAAATAATGGTAACCATAGGATGGAGGAAATGGAGTCAGAGAACCGTCCTGTTAGCCAGGATAACTGAATAAGAGAATATTTTATGAGCCTCATAAGGGATTATTTGGTAAGTATTTGAAACCAGTGACAAAATTCAAACAGATTACTATAATCACAGAAGCATACATAAACATTATTTTAGAAGCTAACCTCAAAGGCAGCAATGGTACAGATAGAGACCTTAAAATGTACTGCAGAGCCTGCACTGCTACGCAGTACTCCACCTGCAGAGCTCCTACAAAGAAAGGTTTATGTGTTTTAAAGAGGGTGTTTAGTTGTTATCCACCACTGTACAATACTCAAGAGTAGGATAATACATTACTGATATACTTTAAGAAGTCTAAAGGTTAGTTTACTTGGGAAACTCAGCAAAATATCTTTTTCATTAGAATCTGTCAGGAAAAGAAACTAGAGCTATGGGAAAGAGCCCTTTCAATGACAAATATGTTTCATATCTAAAGCAGAAATCCCTGGGAAAACCAAAAGCTTCAATCCAGAGACCAAAGCCCAAAAGGGCAAGATCCACGTACACACTTTTGGCCCACGCTTGTGCTCTGCCAGAAGCAGACTGAACTAGCTCTCTGTTTTAATGGCAGCTGAGTGTCTTGGGGGCCAAGGTATTGCTTTCACTTTAAAACCTCCTCAAGCCTTTTATCACAATGAAAAAAGCCATTCCTCATTGACTCCTAGAAGTGTTGGTGACATCAAGTGTCACTTTGAATTTTTGACAGCAAAAATAGGAAGAAAAGTCCCAAAGGGCCCCAATGAAGCACCACGATCTTAGAGAAACCTTCAACCATGGCGGTCAAGCAAAACAAGCCTGCTTTTGCCTACTCTGTGGGGAAAACACTGCAGCACTGCAGAACAGTCAGCTAAGTAACACAGCTCCAAAGCAGAAATTCTCAGGACGAGTCAAAACAGATTCATCGGTGGGCAAAGGATTCATGTTGCCCTGAAAGTTACTTGGTCTGAAGCCGGATGCGGGAACAGGTTTTAACAGAGCTCAGTTCTGCAGATAGCAGGAGCTCCAGGAAATCACATTATTTCCAAATATCCTTTCTTCACCTCCTCCCCACCTCCCTCTTCAATGTAATGTGGCAAGAGGCAACACGTGTACAGTGCCAAGGAGCAGAGGAGCAGGAGCACTCAGGCAGTCCCAAACTCAAGAGGGAACCAGGTATTAACGATCAAGAGGCAGCTTAGGGGGCTTCTCCTGCCCTGCTCATGGCTCTTAATCACAGCATCTCAAATATGGCATGTTCATGAGGAACAGCATTGCAGCAACCATCAGGCAAACTCAGATAGGGCCAAACACACCACCTAGACACAGTATCACCAGGCAGGTGGAAAAGACCAGCACTGAGAAGCAAATGTGCCATCACACCTGTGCCAGCCAAGTAGGCTGTGTAAAACATCCCCATACTCATTTTTGACTTGCACATATACTGCTTGTGGCTTCGAAGTATCGCAAAGTGGTAAAGTATCACAGAGTGCTCTCTTGCCATTGGGCTTGATCTTCCCGCTAATGAGGTGGGTAGACACCTCTCTTGCGCAGATGCTGACAAATAGAACTTCTTACTTCCATCTCCACTGCCCCTCTAAGTAACATACAACAAGGGGAGAGAGTTCAGAAGCTAAACTGTCACACGACCGCCAGCTAACAGCTTTCCTTTATGGCCTTTTCAGAAAATGAGTGGAGTTGCAGGGTAGGAATTTGAAAAGTTTAGAAATCACAGTCAGCATCTGGATGTGTCTGTTCACCCTTGCTGCCCACCTTACCTCTCTTGTCTCTTCTACCTAGTGTGATCACCAGTGGCACGGCTGGCTCCAGACCCTGGGTCTGCCCAGCGTTGAGCTCTGCAGAGCAGCAGCAATGCTGACAGCCACGAGACCCTGCAGCAATATTGATAATTTTGTAGAAATTACACGATAACAGGGCAGTAACAGACGCTCGCATTTCCTGCATGTCGGTCATTTAGATAGCTTTGATACTTGGAGGCCATATGAAGATTAATTTGCCTTAAAGAACAAAAAAATCAGGCTTATCACTGGTTTCCCAAAGAACTTTTTATCCAGCACTGTCCATATATTTCTTCCACCCTGGTGTCTCTCTACATTTTCAAACTTTTGCAGTCATGCATACTTCATTCCTATCACAGAGGAACAAAATACGATTAAATCTGTCACTGTCAGAAATAGAAAAGCTGAGAGCTAAATGAAATAGCTACACAGAGCCTTACTCAAAAACATTTTTTAAAAAATCCAGACCAAGTATCATTTTAAGTGAAAAATAATGCAACCCTTCTTTGCTGTTCTCCTCATTTCTTGATCTTAACTGGCACAAGGAGTGACAAACATCTCCCTTTTGCAAGCCATTCCAAATCTATCTGAAAAAATAAGTCCCTAAACCTGGTCAATCTCTCAGATTTTCACCTAAACTTGTTTAAGGTAGAAGGGTTCAGACACAGGTCCACCTTTGCTCTTCTGTTTTGCCTGTCATGTTGTCACCATTTAAAGCTGGGCTGCCTATTAAATGGACAACAGATGCTCTTTGCTAACCCTCTCCCTCCCCAAAAAGGATGGGGGAAAGAGAAAAGGGAAAGAGACTTAAGAGTTGGAAAAGTTAAAACAGCTTTAATCTACCTATAATAATAAGGTATAATAATAATAGGGAAATAATAAGGTATAATAATAGTAGGGAAAAAATGAAATATATACAAATATATAGAAAACGAATATTGAGCTCCCACCGATGACCAATACGTCACCTGGACACTACAGGGCACGCCCCAGGAAAGTCCCGGACTGTACTCAGCAGCAGCAGGCAGGAGCTGGATTCAGGAACGCACGGATCGGGATCGAAGGCAGAAGAATCAGACAGAGTCCTCCTCAGACGCCAGCCATAGAAGAAGAGAGCAAGACTCTTGTGATCCCTCAGCTTTATACCAAGTATGACACGCATGGGATGGAATACTCCCTTTGGTCAGGTTTGGGTCCCCTGTCCGACCCGCTCCTCCCCACCGCAGGGTCTCAGGGGTGACCACTTCTCTGCTCTTTCAGTTCCAGTGCATAAGAAAGTCAGCAGCAGTAAGAATTCACCTTCATCTCCATAGGGATAATTACAAGCAAGAGCCTTTCTGCATACCATCCCTACTGATGTTCCAGCACTGACTATAAACACGAAGCCTTATCCCTGCTAGAAGCAGCTGCTGTCTGGAAAAACATTCAGGTAATTTCAGAGAGTGCAGCTTCTCAGAAGAGACTTAACTAAAAAGTAAAATTACTAAAAAAGGTATTGGTCCTGTCCTAGCCCAAACCAGGACACATGTGAACACAGTTTACTCAGTTTCAGGACCCATAAACTTTTCCAGGCTCGAACAGAACTCAGGTTGTCTTCACTCTTTGTCTATCTGGACCAGAAAGACTGAATGTAGGGGGAATGCAGGAGCACACCAGGTGATCTGCAGTAAGTCCAGTAAGTCAAGTGATTGCTCTGTTACACATGTTGTCTACCCAAGTGTGATACCTATACAGCCCAATGCAAGCAAGAAACTGATAACAACCATCTCTGAACACAGCCGAACACATGGCAGGAGGAACAGCCTGGCTGCAGAATCACTCGACCATTCTGGACACAGGGCTATTAAAAGTACCTCTTTGTCATACCACAACCTGTGCTTCCAGCCCTCAGGTAAGACAGCACAGTCTTGACACCAAAAGCTTTGGTTGACAAGAGCTCTTTCAGCGGTGGAAAACAGAATCAGACACATATATTTTCTGCCATTCCCATCAAAATAAAACTCAGCGTCATTCTTGAGCAGTACAATGGGAGCAATATATTTCCCATTAGCATTAGAAGGCACAGTGCTGTTTCACATCGGTGATGCACAGACATCACTCTGAATTTTCTGCCACTCTCAACCAGCAACTGAGACCTAGCTGGCACCTGATCCTTGTCCTTGAATGCCGCCTATACCAGCCCGCCCAGGTTTCTAAATTTGAAAACAAAGCTAGGTAAAGCAATTTACATCCTGACTGTGGGTCAGTGTTAGAAACAATACACCTAGACTTTGGAAAGTAGCATAATGCAGACCACCACGTCAAGGACACAGCCACCCAATGGGAAGTAACAGACCTACCGATGTGCTTTAAGCGAAGGAGGAACGGGATGTGCACACTCTAAAACTGCCGTGTAAAAGGGTGGTTACTATGAAATCAAGGTCTGACCACTTTCTCAAGTGACAGCATTTTCATGTGTTTCAGATTATACAATGAAAGAAAACAGTATTCTCACCATTTTTACTAGAGTTGAGGCATTTTCTTGTGCCTCTTGCTGAGGAGTTGAAACTACCTCAGCTTTCACCGTTTTTTGGTGGCAGGATCTCCATCCACAGTAGTATTGCACACTAGAGAAAGGGACGGATGAAGGCAGCATGCTGCATGCTTTACCCAGAAACAACGGGAGATCTGCAAACCATGTGCTAAGGGGCATTAATTCCTCTGAAAGGTTTAAATGGAATAGGCTTGTCCCGTTAAATCTGACAGCTCTTCATTGTTTCCCAGAAGAATCTCGCTCCAAATATTTGTCAGAAACCACTTTAGTGGGGAGTAGTTATCCTATTTTATGTTCCGGACAGGACTGTTTAAAATTCTCTTCAACCCAAGAATTTTTTACTTCCACTCTTTCTTTCTATGTGTAACCTGGTCATCACTCACACATTTACTCTGTCTTAAAGATGATCATGCATTCTCCTATTACCTTCCATCGACTATGTTCATTATTTTCTCTCATATAAAACTGAATGTAAACATCCCTTCTGTCAAAGCTCAAAATCTTAAAAGTGGCTGTGACTTTCAGCTGGTGAGGTTTTTTACAAACCTTTCACTGAAACTTGTTTTATCTTTCCATTTTTAAGAGGAGAAACTGTGCCCCACAAACCTATTTGTAGGTCTGCCCTTTCAGATTCAAATGTAGCTTGAATGAACGCACAAAACCCCTGTTAAGATGCCACCTCAAGACCTCCATAACCTGTATTCAGTCACTGAACTTTCCCTGGGACAAGGATCTGTGTCTCAGATCCAGTGCTTCAAAAATGGGAATGTCATCGCTGTCTTCCATTGGGCAGTGATCAGGAGGATAGGTAGGCTGGAGATGGCCAAGGGGCTCAGGGCACAAAGGTACCGTGCAGTGCAGCAACAGAAACACCAATGCCCAGCAGCAGCACTATAACCACAGAAGCCCAGTGCCACTTTTAATGGTCGATCAAGCCAGGCACAGAGCTACACTGCTTCCCATTTTTGTACCCGATTGGTGATTGTGAACAGCTCTTGTTGTGTTCAGCATGGGATATCTAGTATTGGGAACACCAAAGATGCATATGTTTGCTTATCATCTTTAAAAAAATGTTTCTCAGCATTACGCTATACTGTGCTCTGAAAAAAAAAAAAACAAATCCTTTTTCATTAGGGGCTTTTGAAGGTCTGGGCAGCACGCAGAGGTTAAATGCCATTAGTCCAGATGTAGGCTGTAGCTGACCATGGGGAGTTTCCAGCACAAGAAAGCTGCAAATTGCTCTTAACCACTTTACTATCTTTCTGGAATACTGTTGGTCTTTCCTTTTGAAAGAAAAGCCTGTTTTCTCAAAATGGCATCGTTGCAGAGGATGCACTTTGAAATAAATGAAAGTCAAATGGCTCTTGAGTTTGTGTTTGTAACATTTACTGACAAAATTCAATTAGGTGCTGTACTTGTAAATGCTAAGGCACTCAGTTATGTTTAAGCTGGTGTGAATACATAATCCTCTTACAGTCTAGATGATTTAATTGTCACTCTACTGAATAATCATACGTCTTTCCCCACAGGTAACACAGCTGAATACTGCAGCCCACAGACACAGGATTTAACTGGTTTGGAGACTTTAAACCGAAGCAGAGTTGGAAGGATGCCACTTGGAAAAAGTTATCTTTTATGCACAAAATATTTATCATTTCAACCTCACCAGACACTTATGCAGACATCTCTCTGAGAAAAAGAGCTCTGTGCACAGAACTAACACAAATCAAATTAGTGCACTGAAGCTAAAGAGGGCATGTTTAATCTCATCTCTCAGAAGTTCTTCAAGGAGTCATTAAAAAGAAGTTATACTTCTTTAAAAAAAAAAAATCTTTCCTAAGAAAATAAAGCAAGAGTAGAAGTCACAGAGCTCCTCCATTCAGAGATAGGAACAAATACTGCTGCCCACTGCAATTATCTTTTTGAAATTCACAAGCTCTTTAAAACAATGGAAAAACTAGAGAGTAAATACATGCCTTTTTGATTGAAAATCCTGTTGATGCCCTGCGTGGTTCCAGTCATGGACTATCCAATGTCGTTCATTTGGAAACAGGCACCAGTGAAGCTGCTAGCTGCTTCGAGAAGCAGTGTGCAGGTTATTGCATAGCAGTGTGGAATTTAAATATTTATATTTTCAGTATAAACTGAGGGGTTTTTACATGTTTCCCAGGTAAACCATCTGTCTGCAGATTGTTGTACAGACCAAGTCTCCTCTTTCCCTCTAAAACTGATGGACAGTTTAAATCCTGTCTTATTCTGTCACAGTGCTCATTCATGCATGTAGAAGTATCCATAAAGCAGCACTACTCTGGGAGAGTAATAAAGACCTCAGGAAGTTTTCCCTTAACCACCAATGCACCTTTACAGCTCTAAAAATGGATTTTTAATTTTAAACTATTTTAAACTGTAGGCTAAATCTCTTAAACTTAGCTTCTGCCAGCATTTTCTTGGAGGAAAACAACATTAGAGCTAAGACCCCAACATGTTCGGCCTATGCAGCATATGGGGAGTAACATGCAGCAAAGAGATACAAAAGCAATGTAGGCAAAAGGGAGGGTGGCCACTTGTAAGGAATCAATAATAAATCAGTGCCTTGTAGTACTTTTCATGATGGAATTTTCTATTCCTAATTTCCTTATCCAGTTCTTTTTGACTACACCTAAACAAAATCTTCTGGAAAAGAAAAAAAAAAGAACTTTTGCCTTGGAAGATTTCCTAAAAACTACCTTTATTTTTTTTCCCTCCAGGTTTTTGTTCAGATGCAAAGGTGTTCTAGAATAGTTATAATGGAAAAGATTACTTTTTATGCACAAAATATTTGTCATTTGAAGCTGACAACATTCTTACGTGGAGACAGTTCTCTGAGAAAAGAGTTCTTTTCACAGAACTGAATCTATATACTCTGGATGCCAATATTTTCTTTTCCCTTTCAAGTAGAAAGATTGTTTCCTACATTTCCATTTCAAACTGTACTGCATTACTGAAGTCATGTGTTTCCAATTCTTCTATCTAATTAATATTTAAATATTTTTTTCCCAACATTGCAGCAGCTGGCATTGTTTTACACTCTCAGCTTCCCCCAGAGAAGTGATAAGTTTCCAGCTTTCACAACTCTAGGTAAAACTCAATATATCAACAACACCAGCTTGAAACCCTGGGGGCACACAGGAACAGAAAGATTTTTTTTTAAGTCATAACTTTGAGTACTTAGTTCATGATGCTTAATAACTTGGGATTGGCAATATTGAAACAACTGAACTAGGAGTGATCAGCTGAAGTGAGATTTTTAAGAAGACACGTTTATGCAGTGAATTATTAAAAAAGCAGTCTCCACTATTGCTTTAAATAACAGCTCAGGTCCCTGAGTAGACATCTAGATAACTACTTTATCGGTTATGTGAGAAAGGAATGGATAAATGAACAGTAATTTAACTTAAAATTGACCAAGGAATTCCAAACCAATTAGGGCTGTAAGATGGTCCATCAGCGGAAGCTTTACAGAAAGCACTTTCCCAAGTTTCCTATGGCATTTTGATTTAAAGGGATGACGTTTTTCAGAGTTTCCCCACTGTACTCAACTCAGTTAAGCAGAAGAAGCGTATTACTGCCCGACATAAAGAGTGTTTGTCCAAACAGCAGTAAATAGTAAAATGCAGAAAAAATAAACACCATGAACACAATTGAACTTAATGGCTTATCATTTGCTCCCAGCTCTACATTCCTGGCACTGCTAGGAGGCTTTAACATATTTTGGGTGTTCTCAGGTCACATGTGGTGCAGCATGCAGAGCTGCTCTGTGGCCTGCGAGAGTCTGGAAGTGCTTTGGTCCCCATGTCACGCACACAGAATAAAAAGCTTGGGGAAGCCAGGTGACTTGCACAGAGTCAGACAGTGTTTGCGTGGCTGTGCCCCCTGTTTGCACCCACACCAGAGACCTTTTCCCTGCAAGGGGACCAACAGGTCTGCTCGAGATATCAGCCTCCGGGGCAGCCAGTGGTATCCTCCTGCTCCAGGGGATGGACGATAGGATCAGGAAAGCACAGGCACTTCCCACTTCCCAGCTGCAGCACCCTCCAAGCACAGGAGAGTCTTAACCCTCCCAGCCACCTTTCCTGTCAGCACCTCTTAGCAGTCTCTTTGCATGTGCCCTTGAGGGTGGAGGCCAGCAGCTCCAGCTAAGACATGTGGGAATTGCTTACAAGACCAGTTCTTGAGACTATATTCAGTTAAAGGATTAGACTGACGTGATTTGGCTTCTGTTTTGTAACATAGCTTTCCATTTTAATAGCTGCCCTTTGTTACCTCAGCAGTAGAATTAAAGCTGTGTATCTGCCTTTGGTTGCTGCCTTACTCAAGACCACGGTGTTACTTGTGTGTTTGTCACTGCATCAGTGTGCTTGTTGTTCCTCCAGGGAACTCAACAGGAGCAATCTCGGCTCTGTTTAAACCATCTGAGCAAGACGATTCCCCAGACGTGTTCTCTTGTTGCCTGTGGCAATTTTCTAGTCTTGTGCTATAAAAACATCTTTTAAAATCTCTGCAGTTTGACTTGGACATCTGAGATGATAGAAGAAAAATAGTAACAACAAAAATAATAATAATTTTCTTCTGATTTTGTTGCTCTCAAATGTAGGGCTGCTTCTTCCAAACGAAGCTATCAATCACTGTCAGGCATGCAGAAGAAGATGAGCCAGCTGGCAGCACAGTCACACCGCAAACAAGTGACAGGAAGGTATAAGAGAAGTTGCAAAAAGAGGGTACGTGTACAGGGGTTTACTTAGAGTTTTTTGCCAAACTTTGATTAAATATCCATAGCAACCATACAACATGTTGTCCTCTGTATAAAATGGAAGGTATAGAAGAGAAACAGATTGAGTGTGTTTGTTTAATAAGAGTTTGTCTGCAATTAACCTTTGTATTAACCTATCTGTATTAAACCTTTGTTACCGTGTTCACAATCCCTTGCAGTGGTATGCTTAGTAAAACTTCCTAATTTCGTGTCTGTAGTTTGCTGTTTATGCTTGTAATGTGATCAATAAACACAGTTTGGTTGCCTTTTACTAGGGGTTTAAAATTAGCAACACTTTTTTGGTAAACTGTGAGTTAACGAACTCCTTCCATTTTCATTATTCCTCAGAAATAAAGATTGATGATGAAAATCTACTAAAAATATGTAGTACAAACTGGTAGAAGATGAAGGCAAGGTCTTTTTAGTAGTATGGGCAGGAGGGTTTGTTGACAGTGCAAGCATGCTCTCATTAAATCCAGACTGGTTTTGAAAAGGGACCCTTTTGAAAAGGGAGTGGTGGATGGGAAGAAGCTATCTTTGCAAGTTCATGAGTTCCCTCAGTGAGGGACTGAGGAGAGACACAGTGGCAAGCAGGAAGAAATTGTCGATCAGCATATATTACTGCACAAACAATATATTAAAGCAGGTATCTCTGCAGCAAATTCAAAGGGAAAGTACTATTATTAAAAGGTTACTTGCCCTGAGGGAGACTTATTAGGAATATTTGCCAAATGGAAATGGATGGTTGAACCATACCCAAGCGCATTGATAGAGATGATTGCTATCTCGTCTGTTGGCAGTTTAATTTCTGTAACGGCCACATGCCCAAGCCAAACATCACACAGGGACATAATTCTAGCAGCAGTGCTGTCACTTAATATTGCACCGTGACCAGTGGTTTCATAAAGACATGCAAAAAGTGCTGACTTCTAGAAAGGCTGTTGATTCTTCCAGTAGCCATTTCTTCATGGCTCTGCATAAAATGTTAATGCCATGACATTTGTCGAAGGCTTAAATCATCCTAATGAAACAGGAACAGTTACCCAGCTAATTCATCCCAGCATGTTCCATTGCAGGTCTTTTATCAGCGGCTCTAAGATAATGAAATTATAACAAGAAAAATGTTTTCCAGTGCGAATTAATCGTATGCAGTTTTATCCTTTTATTTAAGAACTTGCATAGTCCCTGGTACGTATTACCTGAACTCAGGCCCAGCATTTAGAAACAGAAATTAGTTGTATTTCTTCCACAGATCTTTTTTTCCTTAGCATGTAGGTGAAATATTTCAGAATTATTTCAGTGCGGAGAGAGTCAATGACAACAAGAGTATCCCTTACTAATCAGAGAACTCCCCAAACTGCTAAAAAAATATAGTGGACTGGAAAAGGATGTTCTGGCATCATTTGAAATAGCTTTAGTTTCATGCAGTGTATGAAAGATGAAGCAGAAGCCAGGGCGGCTGGGTAAATAAAGGAACAAAGCCTGAAAGAGGAAGCGCCAATAAGGTGCAGTTTTTCTCAGTCTCTCTGAACTTGCACAAGATTTCTGGGAAAAGAATGCATTCACATAGACAAGTTAAACCAGACACGTTTCTGCTACTGCTTCAATGAAGTGTAAGGTAATAGAAATTCTTGCATTCTGTATAAACAGATGCACCTGAACTTCCCCTTTTGAGTGAGTAAGAAGTGAACAGACCCCTACTCCAAGATATTTCATGCAAAACTACTTTGCTATTGGTAGGGTTCGTATGGGGTTTTCAGGTTTCTTTACTTTTCTGTGCAAAAATACACTTCAGAAACTCTTCAGGGCACTGCTGAGAAGAAAACGTGGGAAACCATATTGAAAAGGTTGATGTTTATCAAATAACAGCAACTGTTACGACAAAGGTTTTTACCAAAGTCTTTGGTATAACAAGTTCTGATTGGAAACCATACAAATCTGCAGAGTGAGAACAGATGAGGGCCCCTCCAAAATAAGACCTTTACTCCTGGCCATCTACAATCCTCTTGGTGAGTCTGCACAACTCCTGTCCATGAAGCTCGATGTCAAATAGAATCCACCAAGAAAACCCAGCTGCCCATGAACGTGCGTGTCTGAGTTTTCAAAACCGGAATTCCCCAGGTTTGTTTTACATGTGTGTGTGTTGGTACATAAATATATCTACATGTATACACACAAATGTATATATACATGTATGTATACATACGCATTTAAAAGGGTGTGTGTAATTAAAGTTGCAGTTATACATACTGCTGTATAGCATTGTGAATATCAAATCTTCTTACAGAAATTTGCTATAAGGGCTGGGAGATGTGAGGAAATGACTGCACAATTGCTACACAGACTCTCAAAGCTGAATGTTTAATGAAACTGCCCCAGCAACCCAAGGCCCCAGAACAGTTATAGGAAGAGAAGCACACTGGGCTACAGTAAGAGACAAGGGAGAATCTGACACAGTAAATCAGTGTCCATGTCGCGCCATTACGCCGTTCAGGGGGCACTGTTTCTGTTGGTGCCACTACTGCTATAGGCATTGCCCTAGTAGGAAGGGATTCTTTCTACAGTAAACACCGAGTCAGTTCAATGAACTGCTGTGGAAACAGATGCTCTGCTTTTCACTCACAGAATGCTGAAATTCAACTTTCCAGAACAAGTAATACTGGTGATCTGTCTGTGAGACGAGCCCTTAAGGCTGTCTGCTGAACAGGTCAGTGGCATCACCTCGGGCACATTGGCTCCACAAGCTGCACATCAAGTGTTTGGCAGAGTCAGCAGAGGAAAGACATAAGGAAACCAGACCATAGTGCTGCAATTGGGTCAATTCGGTCCGCCAACCCACACCTGAAAATCTGGGTCACTCTTTGTCATTCTGCCAGGCACGTTTCTCAAAAAATCATGGGTATGTCTCCATCCATCCTCCCACAGCTCCCTTTGCTGATCTCCCTCTCACCACTGTCAAACCCTAAATCTTACTTAGAAGATGAGATCTTAAATCTTGGACCAAGTGAAGCATGCTTTTTAATCTAAGATTTACATTGGGAGAATCAAATTAAATCCCTGCCTGCCCTGACCTAGCTCCTAAATCTTACAAATTGCAAATGTTCCCTCTTGATTAACTTCCACATTTCTCAGAAACAGATTATTTCTACAAAATTAATGTCCACCAACTTCACTAGCATCTCCCAAGAGATTGTTTAGACTGACTTACACTGATGGGGCAGGTTGAGTACTTGAGTAATGCTGGTATTATGTCAGTGAAAGACAGTAGCCAAATGATGAACTATGAAGCAAACCCTTACCCTTGCCCTCTGACTAAGTGAGAATGTATACCATTTCTTGCTGCTCTGCAAGACTTTTTTATCTAAGAAGTGCTGCTCTGCTGTTTTAACATTGTTTTAATTTGCATAAGGATCACTGCCATCCCACAGCCTTGTAAGGATTTCAAAGACTTTTGCAGAGTAACTGAAATGAGGGCAAATGTCTGCATTTGCCTAAAAGTATTAAAGTCCTCACTCAGGGAATCCATACACCAGCCATGCTGGGTCTAGAGCAAAGGGTTTCCTGCTTGCGTGAACGTACCATCTCATGCAAGCCTACAGTCATGCAGCAGCTACTAACACCACGTGACTGGCCATGAGGGAGCCCCATGGAGATAAACGGCAAGTACGTGGGCATTATTCTTGGTCATGCTGTTGAGTTTTCTGACAGCACACCTCCAGGTGAGTTTTCTGAAGCCGAGGCTCGGAATAGCAACTTGAGAGCCTGTAAGGCAACACTCAGGTGCTGTGGACTCAAGTAGCTAGAAGTTTATAGGCATGGAACCTTTTAGTCAGACTGAATTTAGATTTAGCACACTTCAGATGGCTGCGTCTGGTCAGTCAAATTAAGCCTTGTACAAATAAGAGAGCATACGGACTGCAACTTCTCTTCTGAAGCAGGAGTGCTAAATGCAGATCAGTACTGCTAACGCAGAATGTTGGCAACAGAACAGTGTCTAGACAGGCGGCTAGATTGTGATAGCTTTTGAACAGGAACCAAGTTTCTATTGTTCTTTGTTAAAAAACTCATTCCTGTGCACCATAAACCACAGACAGCTTAATCTGAGCGCAAGCATTTGTGTTGAGATGAGAGTGCCAAAGCCTGAGAAGAAGACTGAGCGAGCAAACCAGGGACAGGAAGGCAGTGGGGGAAACGCTCTCCCCGCAGTTGCACGGGAAGCCTCACTCCTAGCCTTGTGGCAGCTTCTTCGAGCCCTGGTTCGGCACTCCCTCCTGACTTGGCAAAGCAGTTCAGCTCCAGCTGAGAAACAATTTAATCCTGCATGACTCGAAATGGAGTTAGGCAGTGCAAAACGGGATTCTTCTCGCAGAGTCCACGGTTGCCTACGGCACTCTGCACCCCACACTCAGAGGACGTTAGCTTGCTCAAGCCAGAAAGTTTAACAAGTCATCCTTCATTTCCAACCTTCCCCAATGGTCTGCTCTTAGGAGACAACTCCCTTGGGATGCACAGTGAGGAAATACCCTTCTAAAGACTGTTGATACCTCTCATCTCATTTTTTTAAACTGAAATTTATAAAGCATGACTCTTTAAAAAGCAATAAATAACAGAATAATAATAAACAGAATAAGGACAATTGGACAGGGAAGGAACAGAGACACTATGTCCTAGTTGCTACATGATGCCGAGAGTTTAAGAAGGTTATCTAGATGAAGAATGAAAAAAAACCCTTTTAAAGACACCTTTTCTTTGCTTTTGATGTTGGATCTCTGTTACCAACAACCTTTGCTAGGAGAAGTAGAATTATATCCAGCAAAAATATCCAGCAAAAGAAAATTGCTCACATACATGTACAAAACAGGTTGCACTGTGCCCTAGTTTAAGCTATGACAGAACCAATTTTCTTTTTAGTAATTCTACTATTCAGTTAAGTCTCTTTGTGCCAGTGCCTTCTGCCCTGCGCCCAGAACTGACAAACTGCAAATAAACACTAACGACAAATAAAATGTGATCAAGTGCCAGAGCAACTTCCATGTGTGGGTGCTGGAACAGATTGCTGTTTCAGCGCAATTCTGTCTACTGCTAGTCACATTTCAGTGTTGCCTAACACGCAAGACACAAAAGTGCCTGTAGGATAGCTATCCTTATCTTATCTTGGTGGCAGAAAGTGAAGTGAATACAATCAAGATCAATCAAGTTGAAAGGGAAATGAATCAATCAAAGGGTGAGGCTGCTCATCACCCAGGAGCCTGCTTGTTACACGGTCTGTACCTGCAGGGTATACAGAAACAGGGACGTGCTGCACCTGCACAGTAACTCTGATGCATCACACAGGGCAACACGTAAGAAGAGCTGCCTTAACTTTGAACATTCCTTCTGTTAGAGGCAATACCCCACTGAAATCCAGACTTGTGCCTGTCGCTGTCAGAGACCAGTGTCCTCCCACCCAAAGTCTTCATTCTTTCTACTACATAACTCTGGTAAAAAAAGGGTCTATGCATCAAGCCTGGGGATGCTTCAGATCTAAATTTGTGGTTTGTCTTATTTTAGTAGTTTTCCAATACTGGCTTTTCAGTTCCAAGTCTCCAGTCACCCAACAATAAATCCAGAAAGTATTTTAAAGCTCCTGAAGCCTTCCTCTATCTATTTTAATTTTGTAGGCAGGGACGTAACTACCCATAAATAATGACATGTGACATATCAAGGAATAGCTGTCAGCTCCTGCAGGGGCCCTCTGCTGAACTGAAATGATGAATAACACAAAGTAATAAAAATAAAACAACTGCAGGGGGAGGCTGTATCTGAACTGCAGAATCCACAGGTGCAGCCCAGTTCCTGGGTGGCTGTGTAATTCTGACCATTTGAAACTATTTAGGGTTACAAAGCCTCCTGCCTCTGCATCAGCACAAGCACTGCTTCAGGTGGGAAGAAAACTCATCTCTGCTGGCGCTGGAGTGAAGCCTGCAGGACCAGGTAATGGGACACCGCTTATGCCGTAGAACTAAACTGCACTGCAGGTGCAGCGTTATTTCTTTAGCTTAGAAAATACTTGCAAGTTTGTTACATATCTGTTGCATGCTGATTGTTCTGTCTCTGCATGGCATTCATAAATAAACGTGGAACCACATTTGCAAATTAGTGTGTGTTGCAAGTGAAGGCAAAAGGGGTGGGCAAACCTCAGGTTCCTGCAGCAGAGCAGCTCTAGTGTAGTTGTAACTAAAAAGCCAGGAACAGGCCCAGTGTGTGCAATTGATTGCATTCATCAGATTCAACTAAGCCTGATCGACCGTTCCGCATTCGTGGCTAAGTAAATGAGTGGTCCTTGGCTGACAAGAAAGGCAGGCCTTAAAAGAAGAGACAACACATTCTAGTGTGCAAGTGTTGATGCTAGAAGAAAACCTTTACAAGAGAAACATCTTCTGAAATCCCTTTTGGGCCTCTTGCATGGGTAGGGAGTAGAACATTTGTACATAGTAAATATTAGATCAATTAGCTCTGCATTTCCAATATGAAGGTGCTACTCCCTACAACCAAACATTACAAGACCTGCATTTCAAAAAAAGCACAGTTGCGTGTACAGGGCTGTTGGAGGGCAGAGGTTTCTCTAGCACTGTTTAGATCAGCTGTCATTTTCTGCCTCAATCATGGAAGTCATTTAATGGGAAAAGTAATCACCAACAGGAATAGCTGTTGAACTGCTGTATCTTCAGCTGGATCTGCATGCAGGGTGGATGCACCAGCTAGAAAGGAAACCAACAGTAGTATCCAGAGCCCCAGATCTCAACCATCCTGAAGTCTGGACAGGAGTTTTGCTGCATTGCACTCTTTCACAGTTTAAAAGAGGTGTCAGTCTGGCTCCTGGCACAGACAGAAACTTAAGAAAGAACAAAGATAACTTAGCTAGAAATAAGCACACTGGTTCAGAGCGGGCGTTTCCAGCACCCTGGGAGATGCGTAGCACTAATCTCTTCAGGAAAGCTGAGAGGTTAAGAAGGTCCAACATCCTTCCTGCTGGTTGTAGAGGGATATACACAGATAGAGATGTAACCTGGCCAGCTTCAGCTCTCCTCTCGTGGGGAAGAAGTGGCATCACTAGCAATGAGCTTAAATCAAAGCAGAAGAGAAGCCATAGCTTTAAATATGGGTCTCCAGCTAGAAAAGTCAAAAGAAAACACAAGACTAAAAAAAGATCTGAATTTGCATAAAAGATCTGCAGCTTTGCAAATTCACAAGGGAGTTGTTTTGATCTAAGGCTTTTTAAGACACCTGAGCTTTACCAGAAAACTGTGGATCAAACTCTTCTCTGGTTTGAAATTTCTATAACTATAGTAAGTTCATAAAACAATACTGTTTCGTTTATAAAACAACAGTAAGTCTGTTAACATTTAATTAGTTAACTCCCATGTAATTCCCACAGAAAAAATGTGTAAATGACAGCAGTATAATCCATTCTTTGAAATGAAGACAAACAGGCAAAATATTTCATTCTATCATGCACTGTCAAATCAATGTCATCAAAAAGCTTCTGCTGCTTCAGGGGCCACTGAAGCTCCTCACCTTCACGGAACACAGGAAGCAGTGTATTTTTAAGTCTGAGTAAGTTGTAGGATAAGTTTGCATGGTAATGAAAGTAAAGGCAGTTCAGAACATCTACTAATTGCAAGGCAAGAAAGTGTCAAATGAAGCACTTGAAGACCGTGGTTGATTTACAAGTACATGGCAGGCTTAAGAAGTGAAAACAACAGGAAATAACAATCTGGTGGCACATTCTTTTCTGGCAACATGGATGATGCCCAGGTAAAATAAATAACTTTTATTTTTGGCGTCACTAGCTCAGCTAGTAACTCTACATGCCTTGACTATCATCTGTCTGCACTTCCGCGTGGCCTTTGACATGGTCCCCCAAAACATCCTTCTCTCTAAATTGGATAGATATGGATTTGATGGATGAACTGTTCAGTGGATGAAGAATTGGTTGGATGCTTGCACCTGGAGTGTAGCAGTCAATAGTTCAATGTCCAGATGGAGATCAGTGACAAGTGGTGTCCCTCAGGGGTTCATATTAGGACCAGTACTATTTAGCATCTTCATCAATTACATAGACAGTGGGATTGAGTGCACCCTCAGCAAGCTTTCAGACGACATCAAGCTGAATGGTGCTGTTGACACTCCTGAGGGACAGGATACAATCCAAAAGGATGTGGACAAGCTCAAGAAGTGGCCCTGTGTGAACCTCATGAGGTTCAACAACAAAGTCAAGTGCAAGGTCCTGCATGTGTGTCAGGGAAATCCCCAGTATCAATACAGACTGGGAGATGAAGGAATTAAGAGCAGCCCTGCATAGATGGTCTTGGGGGTGCTGGTGGATGAGAAACTGGACACAAGCCAACAACATGCACTCACAGACCAGAAGGCCAACCGTATCCTGGGCCGCATTAAAAGAAGTGTGGCCAGCAGGTCAAGGGAGGGGATTCCGCACCTCTGCTCCACTCTGGTGAGACCCCCACTTGCAGTACCACATCCAGCTCTGGGGTCCTCAGCACAGGAAAGACATGGACCTGTTGGAGCAGGTCCAGAGGAGGGCCATGAAGATGATCAGAGGAATGGAACAACTTCTATGAGGAAAGACAGGGAAAGTTGAGGTTGTTCAGCCTGGAGAAGAGAAGCCTTCGTCAAGACCTTGGTGTGGCCTTTCAATACCTAAAGGGGGGCTATAAGAAGTATGGGGACAAACTTTTTAGTAGAACCTGTTGCTATAGAACAAGGGGTAATGGTTTTAAACTAAAATAGGGTAGATTCAGACTAGATATAAGAAAGAATTTTTTTATAATGAGGGTGGTGAAACACTGGCACAGGTTGCCCAGAGAGGTGGTAGATGCCCCATCCCTGGAAACATTCAAGGTCAGGTTGGAAGCGGCTCTGAGCAACCTGATAGAGTTGAAAATGTCCCTGCTCACTGCAGGAGGTTGAACTAGATGACCTTTAAATGTCCCTGCCAACCCAAGCTATTCTATGGTTATATGACAGACTGTCTTGACTTGAGAGACTCATCCTCAGCAGTATCTTTAAAATTTCTTCTTTAAAACTTGATGCAAACTTCTAGGTATTTTCTAACTAGCTAATTTATGTAACAGTGTTGCTATGGTTTGTATTGGCTTGGGCAATAGGACCTAAGGCAGTTTATCCACCGTCTTTGTCACTTTGTCACTAAACCTGTGTTAAGCAAGTAACCAACCAAATTATCCATATGCCTTTTCTTGTTGCTTAACAAAGGGAAATGAAACAGCAGTCTGGTAAAAAAGCTGGAATCTGGGGTAGGTCGTTCATTGGCCCTGCTCTCATTTGCTTCAGTAGCAAAAGAGGAGATAAATTAAATACGACTTATTATGGTCTTGACTTTCCTGAGCTTACTATCACTATTGCTTATTTAATGCTGGTTATAAGTTATCACCAGAAATCTCATGCATGGTAATCACAGAAGAATAAATGATTCCCTCTGTTTGCAAGTTGCATTTTGAGAGTCTAGAAGGTATTTTTTCCTCCTTCACTTAAAATTCAAAATCTTCTTGAGGAAAATCATGCTTAGGTGTAATCCTACCTTGGACTTAGCAAGGACTTATGAAACTTTTGTTGATATTCAGAAAAACTTCAGCTCAATGTTTTCCAGCAAGTTGGGGTATAATCTAAATAAAGAATCTGATTTGAAAAGGGTATTCAAGTAATCTTTCTAAGACAACATAGTTGGCCAAGGACAGCATGGCAAAACAGCTGTCCCAAAACGAACGCCTGACTTTTGCCAGGATCAGGACAATTTAGAGCGTGAGCTTCCTGGCCAACCTTGTGGATCCTTGGGGCTGTGGAGGCTGAGCAGATCTCTCATCCCCCAGACACCACAAAGGTACCAGTCCGTAGCTAATCTCTTTCTTATTCCTACACTGTTTCAATCTATACAGTACAAAACACTGTGTAATATTTAACTAGAATGTAATTAATACAGTGGTATTTGGATGCTAAAGCTCTCTTTTAATTGAGTTGGTGCCTAGTGACCTTTAACTGTTTTTTTGAAGTCCTGAGTTGTATTTCATTACCAAAAGACAGAAAGAAATGGAGGGGAAACCATTAGAGAAAACTCAAGAAGTGCCTGGTGAAGAGATTAACAACATGCACATGAATTTGACAGTTCTTAAAACACCCACTGGAAAAACAGCTAAGACATTTTGTTTAATGCTGACTATTAATACTGTTGCTATTGCAGCTGGAATCAAGAACCTCTGGAAACTATTGAGAGTTTTTAGAAGCCATGGTAAGCATTTTTTGCTTAAAGAGAGTCCCACTTGCTTTATTCTGAAGAATTAATGAAGTGGAGTGGGCTTGCCAAGTGCTATGCATTTTGACATTTTGACTACGCGCTTGAAAAAAGGTAGTGCTGTGAAAATAGGCAGTGTAATGTCAAGGTTGGCCTTTCCTCCCTATATGGAACTTGTCTCAGTCTCAAACTGCACACTGAAATAAAGGTAACAATATAATTTGTCTGAAAGCATGTGCATCTCTGATGCATTTTGTTTGTTGAAATAGAAAGATACTACTACATTTCCATCTGTACATATTCCATGGTGGGGAGAAGCTTTCATTTAGTAATTAGAGCAGGAATGTTTGCATTTCATTCTCAGCTCTGCTACTGGCTCATTAATAAGTTGTTTCCACATCACATACACATCTGTGTTGCAAAGGGTAAATATCTTCCTCTTCCATAAAATGTTAAGAAAAGCAAAATTGGACTGAGCTACATTAGAGGTCTATGTATCTCACTTTAAAATTCAACTTGTCATTGACTGCAGAGGAATGTTGAAGTATAGAGAGTACGTTTTGTCGTGGGCTTTAGAAGATTAGGAAACAGAAATTCATAGCTTTTACCACTAGGACTTCAAGAAAATGCAATAGACAGCATCAATCAGCTACTCAAAGTTGAGTGGTGAGTTTAACCAAGGCATAAAGTAAGTAAGGTTTAAATTTTTTTCTGGCAAGTTTCAGAAACTGCAGGGTGGCTTACCGAAGTGTCGTAATTTTACCTTTTGTAACTAGAGAAGCTTTACTTTTCTTGCCAGAAGAAGCTGTGTAATTCTTGTGTGCATTTCTATAGTTCAAGAATTTTGTTGCCTAAAGTGTACGTATTTTGCAAACCAAAACTTCAGGGAAGAATAAAAATAGCCAGCCTTCATGAGCGGAGCTAGAGCTAGACCAATACAGTCATTAAAGTATTGCAGTTATACATCATGACATTTGTTCCAAAATCCTGAAAGAATTTACCCACTTCCACCAAAAGAATAAGAATTCTATACATCATCCTCTGAGTTTCTTTTATCTTCCTCAGGAGAATTCCATATTGGCTATTAATTTTTGCCTGCAACATACACATTTTGTAGTTTTTAATAAATTATCACTTTAATTTATGCATTATTTTTAGAATACGCCTCTATGCTGATCTCTCATTTCTTTTATAGTCAAAACAATTGGGGGAGATATTAATACTGTGTAGGCACATGTGCTTATATATTAATATTTCCTCATAAATGTAATATGACTTATACAAGAGTGATAATCTTATATATTACAGGTTGATTATAGTAGTGTGTCAGAAAACAGCATACAAGTCTTTTCTGTGTATAAGATCACACACACGACTCACACAAATGCCATGTGAAAAGCTTGTCTAAAGACCCCTCCTGTCATCTGAAAATAGCTTAGCACTTATCATGCATGTACACAGTCAACTCTTGGATCTGAGAAAAAAAAATCCCCAATACACGATTAGAGAAACATTTTTCATTTTGCATGAGGTTTAGAAATCTATTTGGGGTACAAAACTTGAGAGAAAATCTTGCACAGCTCTTGATGTTAGTAGGCCAGCTTTAATAAAATGATACCATGAACGCAAGGCCCTGTGCCAAAATCTTGACTTGAAAAGGCTAAAAACGTCAACTTCTTCGTCTTCATAGGGCATTTCACAGCTGCACTTCCAGTTTTTAAACCAGGGAGTCACTTTCTCCCAACAATTTCTGAATTTGACTAATAGTCTAACAAAAGTTTAAAAGGTAGGAGTGGAGATACTCAGGTCACGGGCAGCACAGTAGTTAAAAATATCTGTAGTTCAGAGAGGTTTGCGGAGATAAGAGGGGGGAAGAATAGGGTCTGATCCTGCATCCAGAAAACAATTGGGAATATTGTCATTTGCTTAGTTAAAATACAAGATCAAATCATTACATGTTGCTTCTAAAGAGTGCCAATGCATTCACAACAAAATACATTTATCTTAACAGCAGCAGCAGAAATATAAAGGAAGGTAGGTATAACTGTGATTTGCTGCAAGATTGGCCTGTGTAGCAACCTTACTAAACCAATAGTCCTCTCAAATTCATATGTGCTCCAGTATGCAGATGAGGTTCATCAGACAGCAGAAAATGATCTGTCCCTGTATTCAGTGAACCTCAGGTCAAATAGCCCATGGTATGAAATTTGGAGGAGCTCATGAAGCTTGAAGGCTCCAGCCCCGCTCAGAAGCAGTTTTGGAAAAGGCATGCTCACTCTTGTAAAGATAAGCAGTTGCAAGGGAGCATTGTGCTTCAGGCTCAAGAAAGAGTTGGTTCATAGAAAAATGACAGAGTTATTTTCATTTGAAGGTGCAACTACAAAAGCTAAGAGTTGGCATCTCGGTCTGCTGTATGGGTCACATTCAGATTTGTCTCCACATTAGCACAGCACTAAAGACATATCTTCCCTACCTTCAGAGCCTGAAACACTTAGCGAATGCTCTGAGCTCATCATGCCTTGAACAGAAATTCTCTTGGAATAAAAACACATTCCCTCTCATCATACATCAGTAGAACAGAAATCACAAGAGCTAACACTGTATCAACATTTCAGGATGAGACTAAAACTGGTCTGGTAGCAATCATCAACCTCTTTGTTTATTGGTGTTGACAGACTGTTCCAAGAAAGAGGCTAGTGGAGCTGGTTGACTTGTTTCTCTCTATTGTCTTCCCAGTCCCTCCACGTTCCCAAAACTATTTATACCAATATGCAAGAGAGCTGAAATACCGGAACTAAACTACTGTGTTCCTTCAGTTCCAAACTCTCCATTGAACTTAAGAAAGAAAATCAATTATTTTCTTCAAATGTTGAAAAACACCTGTGTTATAAAATCTAATGCAACCATGGCTACAATTGTAATTAATGACAGCAGTTCTCGACCCTCTCCATCCTCATTAAGACAACTAAAAGGCAAGAACAGCTGGACTCTGTTCTCCTTTGCAGCTGGGCAGCTTAGGTGGCACGACTCTGTTATGAAAGCTGTTGAAAATATGAATGTTTCAGACCAGATCAAAGGATCTGCACAAACTTCCTGAATGTGTTCCTCTGAAAAGATTCACAGACTGCTTCAAATCGTGATATGACCCCACAAAGGATTATACAAAAACACCTTGTTTTCAGTCCATATGGTGTTATGCTTAATGAGATGATGATGAGCAGACTGTAAAACCATTATCTACTTCTGGTATAATTTAATTAAGGGTAGAGGTTGATGTGCAGTATCCTTAAGCCTAGCCGTAAACTCACAATGTACTTCAGTTAGTGACTGAATTAATCAAATTGTCTCCCGCTTTGGGAAATTTTATTCTTATATACTCAGAAATTCTGTAGATAAAAGAAGCTAAAACTTTTCTTTTTCTGCTAAAACTCTTCTTTTTCTTTAATAATTGAAATTAACAAAGGACTAATAAACAGCATTTAGCTGTGTACCATGATGCTCCTTACTGTTCTAACTCCAGAGTACACTATCTTTAAACTATAAAGTTATCAAAGATTCTTTTTAACTCTTTAAGAATAAAATTGAAACCAAAAATACTAGAGTAAATTAATTCCCTGTTTGATGGTTTTGAATATTTCTTTTTTCTTTTATTATGCACAAGCTACATTGATTTTTTTGCCATGGTTCTTAAACCGAGAACAGAAATCCCTGAACAATCAGTTCCTATAGTTATCACTGATATAATTGTAATTTAACAACTTTAGAGCATTATAATGTTTTTAGTATCCACTTATTGAGGTAAGCTTCGTACGGAATATATGTGACATTTTGGATCCTTTACTTCTGTAGGGATGCATACACGAACTTGTCCTTTACTCATGAAAACACAAGACCAGTCTAAGACCATTCCTAGGTCCAGAAACACAATCTTTTTCCCATTGTGAAAGTGTTCTATCCTCTGAAGACAGGAAACTTCAACCACTAAGTAGTAGTTTGGGGTACTGGTCACAATTTCAATCGTGGCTTGACTAGTCCTCTTCCTGTCTACTCCAAACTACTAGAGGAGAAGCCAGATCTGTATCAGTGTGATGGCTGTATGCTTGAACTGCTGTATCTCACAATTTGAGGCACTACAGCAGGAACACATGATCAAATGGAGGACAAGACTCGCAACAACCTGGGCAAGTGCAATGGTAATCCAAGCTGAGCTGACTTTGGAGCCCAACAACTCAAGACAACACGCTGCCTCTGCTGTCCTGAGTGATCACCATAACAGGTGGAGCCCAAGCCATGGACTGAATGAAGTCAATGGACATTTCTGGACATTCGATGAGGATGGTCCATAATATAACAGAAGGATATAGGTGTATATATCAAAGGATGGCAAGGAGATGGTGGCTGATGAAGATCTGTTGGATAGTGGAGGACCTGAGCACGATGCAAATGATATGGAAAAGGCGCAGGAGATTGTACTGAATCTGGCTGGGACAGAGTTAATTTTCTTCACAACAGTGCATAAAGTAGTGCGCTTTGGGTTTGTCATTAAAACAGCCTTGATAGCACACTAACATTTTGATTACTGTTGAACCATGCTTGTGCAGCGTCAAGACTTTCTCTGTTCCTCACACTGCCACCTTGCACTGTTATGTGTAATGAGTTGGGAGAGGACACAGCTGGGACAGCTGACATGAATGGACCACAGTGATATTCCATACCATATAATGTCATGATCTGCCAAAAAAAGGAAAGGAAAGGAGGAGGAAGGAGCAACACTCATGGTTATGGCCTTTGCCCTCCACCTGTCAAGCAGCAGCAACACGTGCTGAGGCCCTGCTTTCCAGCAAGTGCCTAAACATCTGCCTGACGATGGGAAGCAGCAAATAAATCCCTTCTTTGCTTTCCTTGTGCACGCAGCTTTTGATTCACATGTTAAACTGCCTTTATCGCAATGCAGGAGTCTTCTTGCCTTCTTTCTATTTTCTCCCTGTCCTGCAGGAGGGGGCTGAGCCAGTGAGTGAGCAGCTCTGCAGGTGCTTAGGTGCTGGCCAGGCTCAACCCACAACACCTAGAAAATTCAGAATCCCAACCATGCATACCCACAGCACCAGCCAGGTCCTATGTTAATGAAATCCAGGTAAACCACCTCAGAAAGGCTCACAATTTGTTCTCCGATTTAGAGATTTTTGCTGCACTGCCCATTGAGATATTCAGATGCACCAGCACCTGCAAGAGGTCAGTGAAAATTCCTGCCTCTGGATTTCTCAGATCATGGTTTCCCTCTAACCTCTGTGACTGCAAAGATGCTATTCTCAAAATATGACCTTTGCTAAAGACTCATGGACCTGTCATTTTCTATGCTTGAACCCACCTCTGTCAACCGACTGATGAGCACTGAAAAAGGAGTGTTTTGGAGGAAAAGCACAAAGAAGTCTGAGAAAGAAATGTAGCCTGTGATTAGTTTATGTAATTATTCTAGTCCTTTAATCAGCTTTCTTACTTAAAAAAAAAAAAAGCACAGACAGGCAAGCATGGATACAACTAACTCCTGTTCAAAGCCACCTGCAATGTCAAAAGTGGTCTGCGGGAGGGACGTGGGTTGCAGGGATTTGGAACCAGAGAGTTTTGCTCTGCCTTGGAGAAAAGAACATCATCTGTCTAGAGGAAATTCTCTCTTGGGGTTCCTTTGACATTGTTAATCCTGGAGCTTAGCTTTCAGCGTTTACAATTTCACAGCACAGAACAAAACAAAAGCCGCCTAATGCACAGTGTGGCTTACCTTGCTTAAATGATGAGACATGGCAAGCCATGAATTTTTGTGAGTTTATTAGCACACCATGGACAGTGTGATAACATGAAAGGCCAAAGGTCAAAAGCAGAGTCACTTTAATCACCCAGAAAGTATCCTAATTACCCTGAACTGCATTTCCTGGTCTGTCTCATACTGCTGTGAAGCAGAATGTGTTCAGGCAAACACAGTTCAAGCAGAGCATTTACTGGGCATTAAGAGTGCTCACCTTGCCTCTCCACTTGTCAGTGAGCAAGCACTCATTTATTATCACACTCCTAAGCAACATTACAGTTTATGTTATAAACACAATTTACCCCACAAAAGGTTCATATTCTTACAAACAAGCTTATATATTTTTATATATATATAAAGTTGAGTATTTATTTTCCTTCCTTTACCAGCATGAAGTATCCCAAAGTAGCCTCTTTTGGTGCCAGATATTAAATCTCTTTGTTGTAGCTTCATATAGGAGAAAAACCATGAAACTCTACATTCAAAAGACTGTATGAGTGACAATTAGTCATATGAGCACTATAAGATACAACTTTGAAGAATTAATTTAGTACCTATCTGGAGCATCTGATACAATATGCCAACAAAAATCCATATATGCTTTCCAATGTCAGTATTACACCTCACCATATGCTATGACCATTTGGACCTCCACTGCAGCATCAGCTCTAGGACACAACTCTGTCCTTAATTACAGAACAGGAATCTTCACTTTCTTAGAAGAATTGAGAGTGGCATGAATCAAGAACATGAGAGTACAGCCAGATTAATTCCTGTAGACAGCATTGGAGCCTGGGCACTAGCTTGGCAGAATGCATCAGAATTTTAAATGTACGAACCTGAAATTGTAAGTGATTATCTTGAGATTTCATACTTTGCTGTCTCTATGTATGTACCAAAACCAAATACCTAATTCTTCTCATAGCTATTTATAGTACAATTACAGACAGAAACATACACATTAGATATGTTTGGACCACATCTGTAAAACAAGGCACTGCAAGAATTTTCTATTTCTTGTGTTCAAGAAGGTTGTTTTACATAATACGTAAATACATGTTTTGAAGGGTTTTAAAAAAGTGTTTAGTCCTGTTCAAGAAGGGTGAGGTGAGAGAAAATTCTCTTCTTTAGAAAGAAGGTAGCATTCTCTGATGAAGTCTACTAGCCAAAGGCAAGAGACTTGAACCTTCAAATCTTGTGCTTTACCCAAAGAATGCATCTAATCAAAGCAGGTTTGGCACAGGTACACTTAACTAGTAGATGTAGTCCAAAACATGTCTAATGATAAAAGGATGCATATGTAACTCTTAGAAGACGCACAGACTCCTCTGACCCAACACCATCCAGAGCACCTCTCACTTCTAAGATCAGTGGAGTGCAAGAACAGTGTAACATAGTTGTTAATTAATTGACTGTGGAAATCTTAGATAAAAAACACCTCATTGCCTATTTGTCAAATTTGGCAGTCTGATGTGTCAAAACAGAAGCTGGCTCTGCCTCCTCCTTGCAAGCTGAAAATTACCAATATACTCTCCACATTCTTTGTGGCTGCAAACAAATACTACATTCACACGGTACACTTTTCTGGGTGAAAATTGCCACGTTCTGCTTGCAGCTTACCATGCTACGTTTTCTTGTCATTGTTCAGTGACTGCACTTCACTCACAACTTGACTCTCATGCTGCTCATTTCAATATGACTCAGTGTAGATTCCTAATGCACTTTCAAGTAGGAAAGAAGAAAATGAGGTTGATAAGTGAAGAAATGAAAGCTTTCCTAGGAAATCTCCCCCAGCACGCTACCCACCAGTGTACAGTACATGGTTTGTCTAAGGCTTGGCAGGAACAGGGACGTGTCCTGCACGTGCTGGGAATTGGCAAATTGGCAAACTTGGACTGAAAAATCAAACCTGAGCAGCCGCTCATGTTGTTGCACCGTTTAAGCCAGGGCGAGAAACTGAACTCCATTACTATACTCTCCATTGTTCAACTTCGGCTTTGGCTTCCTCTGA
Organism: Steatornis caripensis; assembly: GCA_013398225.1. Lineage (NCBI taxonomy): Eukaryota > Metazoa > Chordata > Aves > Caprimulgiformes > Steatornithidae > Steatornis > Steatornis caripensis. The sequence goes on along the minus strand of VZSC01006314.1, from coordinate 494,312 downwards.
ACCCCCTTACTTGGTTAACTCACTTAGATGCCACACCAAAGCCTGCAGCCATCCTGGACCCGAGCAATGTGAGCTACACTCCTGCTATGCCAGCCAGTCCAGCAGTATCCCAGAGGGCACCGGTCTTCACTGAGATGTTTGCCCTTGGAGAGAGGTTTGCACAAATGACGTAAAGCAGCTAAAGCATCGCCTCAATTATCTAAACCTCGTGAGTGATTCAGCACTGTATGAAAAATGGCTGCTGACCCTGTTTTCTGAAAAACACTCTTTATGTACCTGGCACAGTGAATCTACACCACTGACAACTTGCTTTTAAGAGAAAGGAATGTTCTCTGTCTGGTGGCATGTTGAGGTAAGAAACTTTGTTTTGCCAAGTTAGCAGAAACTAGAAGGAATCCCTCCATTTCGAACCATGAAACAGAACAGGTCCCAGGGAATGTTACTTAAGTGCCTGTGGCGGTCAGGTGAAGTTCTGCCCAAGCTGAGCTTATGCTGGCTACCATTGTGGTGAGTAGTTTGCATGTAACTGATAGGCTAGTGTCACATGTTATGTTGCTCAGACACACACCCTCTCCAACAGATTCATTTATTCTGGCAGGGTGGTAAATGAATGCTTTTCTTTTTCTCAGTGACTTAACTGGATTCTAGTTACTCTTCAGATATGAAAATATTGTTAGAGCCCATCTGTTAAGATTTGCCAGGTGTCCTGGTTTGACCCAATGCAGTATTCCATCCCATACACATCATGCTCAGTGTAAGGCTGAGGGATCACAAGGCTCACTCCCTCTCCTTCTATGGCCAGAGGCCTGAGGGCACTGATGGGCTTTAACGGCCCTAAGCAGCCTCACCTGGTGCTTCCACCCACACCCATGGCCCAGGAGCCTGTTTCAGCCCAGCACGGGGCTGTCAGAGGAGTACTGGTGATGCTGTAGGATACTGCTCTGCAGCTCTGCCCAGCTCCTTGCTCGAGCGGAGGAGGAGAACTCTGCCCAATTCTTCTGCCTCTGATCCTGATCCGTGCATTCCTGTATCCAGCTCCTGCCTGCTGCTGAGTACAGTCTGGAACTTTCTGGGGATGTGCCCCACAGCGTCCGGGTGACATATTCATCATTGGGGAGGGGCGAGATGGATATTAGTTTTGAATATGTTTGTATATATTTCATTATTGTTCTTACTATTATTATAATACCTTATTACTGTAGTTAGATTAAAGCTGGTTTAACTTTTCCAACCCATAAGTCTCTTTCCCTTTTGTCTTTTCCCCCTTTTGAGGAGGGAGGGAGTTAACAAAGAGAAATCTGTCCTCCGTTTAATAGCCAGCCCAGCTTTAAACTGTGACACCAGGCAAGGAAGAACCTGTCATTTAAATCTGCAGTGCAATACATCAGTGCACAGAAATCTAGACAGAGTTCATGGATCTGTGCAGAAACAGCAGGAGCCAAGAGAGATGATGTTCAGGAAATATGCATCCACCTGCTTTAGATACTGCGAATCTGGCAAAGCGCCAAATTTAAAGGACCCGGCCCCCTGAATGCAGGTTGTTTCACATATGGTAGCCTGGGCAGTTCAAGAACACAAGCATGAAATGTGCTCCATTGAAATTCACTATTTCACATGAGTTCCAAAATTTCTCACCATCTCAGACTAACTTGGGATACCCTTTGCTAGGTTTGGAGATGATTAGTAGGAATGATGCTATTAGTCACGTGTGTAGCCATAAAGATACAAGGTTCCCTCTCTTTTCCACTTCCCAGAGGCAACAGGTGTATCTAACAACTTGCAAGAGCATACATGACACTCCATCTGTAGACTACACAGCCAGTGTCAGCCTCAGGTTGGTAACAGCCAAGCACTGGCTTGCGAGACCTTACCTGCTATAGCTGGTGAAAGGAAGATTTCTCCTTGTGAGTAAATCTCTGTGTCCCAGAAGCTAGCACTTGAGTGGACAGCAGTGGGATAATACATAGTAGGGTATTTGCACAGCACCATAGACTCACCGATATTTCATTCCAGTCACTGTCATTCGCTGTTAGGATTTCCGTGATGGAGGTTTTCCTCTTTCGTCTGACTGTGCCATTGTAAGCACTTTTCACTGCTGAGATGGCAAGGGTCCTTCTGGTGGCTCCTAAGAAAATTAGAAAAAAACCTGAAACCATCTTCTGCACTTGGATTTGGATGGGGAATAGATATGTGGTTGTGGGCCACAACAGCAATGCTGGGTTACAGCCATTTCAAATCTCAACACAGCAACCATCTCCTTTCCTCCCTAGCAGCATGTATGCCTGCACAAACTGTCCTGGTAAAGGGGCATTCTCCTAGCAACCTCAGGATTTACACTGCATCACTTCAGCTTCTTCCTCCATCCCTGGCATGTGCTCCAGACATAACTAAATACCTGTCCTGAGACATTCAGGGGACTTGGAAACCTTTGCAAACTACAAGGAAGTGAGGAAGACACCAGGAGATACTTTGCATCCAATCACAAAATAAAAGTTTTGCAAACTTGCCATTTTCAAGCTGTCTGCTAAAAATTGGCAAGAATCAGCCAGACAAGGGCAGTTCAGAGATGTTCTCTGAAGCCAGAACTGTGCATGATTACTTCCTCCTCTAAGAGAATTACTTATTCTGGGAACCACATGGTAAGGCATTAAAGAGTTTTGACAGTTTATTTATCAGTTCTACCAACAAAACCAAATAATGTTTCACAAAAAGACAACATTCATTTCTCTAAAAATCTGTTTTTCTTCACTGACTCTCTCAGGTTAAACAAATCCACCTTATTCCCACTCACTAGCTACCAGGTGCTTGAAATCTGTCAGAACAGCTACATGTCCAGAGATTAAGATGCACTGTTCAGTATTTAGAAAAGAAAAAAAAAAGGTGTTAAATTTATGCTAGGATCTTAGAAATGTAATAACCAGTAAAACCACATTACAGAGAGGCGTAAGCAAGTGGCAGCACGCAACATGTCGCTCAAGGAATCAATAAAAATCCAAACACGTGTGTTCAGGGCTGCGAAACTTAAAAACGATACAATATGTGTGTTTCACACTCAAGCTGTGGCATTCAGGTGCTAATGGGAATTACCAGACCTCGATGACAACATCAGTCCTTCCTAAGAAAAAGAAAGCAAGCTTGTAATTGATGAGGATTTGTTTGACTCTCACAAATGATTTCCAACAGAAAAAGTCATTTTGGAGGGAAAAGAGCCCTGACTTTGGAAGGCATTCAAAAGGCTTCCATTTCAGTAAGAACTTGTTTTTCACAGTTTGAGAAAACCCATTTTCAGAATGTATGAAGTACAAAGAAGGCAAGGACTGCATTGCTCCAAGAAAGCAGGAACTACTTTTTAAAATCAGTTAACACAGTGATGAAATGGCAAGAAAGTGGGGCTTCTAGGTGGAGATTTGCAGAAATTTGGTACTTCTTGGCTGTCGTCAAGGACTAATGCTTTTGGTGTCACTGCTGACTTGGGCAGTCTCTCTCTCACAGTCATTTTTTTATTTTATGCTGCTGGACTTCAGGTGGATTAATGCTAGCTAGCTCTGTAGTACAGCCAGAATGAGAAGATGAATTGTCATTTCCCAAAAATGGTAAACCATGTCCTGCTCAGCCATAGGAACTGAAACTCTACATTTAGTCTAAGAGCCTCATGGCACTAGCTATTTCAAGAACCTTGTGTAGATCCTGAAAAGCAACCTGCCAAGCCTTTGAAGACAGGCACCCATTTCTTTCTGGATCAAACATGATCTGTTTTAAGGTGATGAAGCTACACAACCGAGACAAAACTACTGGAAGAGCTAAATTTACATGTCTCTTTAGGAGTGCTGCTGGAAGCATAAAAGACCAAACTACTTCCCACTAATCAATGCCATTTCCATCCTAATGCAACTGCTAGTGCTGAAGTTGTGGAGAAAGCTTGCAAGGCTCACTCCCACAGGCAGCAAAACCATGAGCTGCAGGGTTGTCTTCCCTGGCTATTGTAGACACAACTTTTTACACTACTCCTTAAAAAGACATCCCTGTTCGTGAGTGGAAACTGAAGAGAAGCAGTTTCAACAATTCCCCCTCGTCCATGCAGAGGCTCCTTGCTGCAGAGAAAACCATAGGCTTAAAGTAGTTCAATTATCAGTTGCCATGAATGCTACCAAAGAGTTGCTAATGAGACTATGGTATCTCCAGCGAGTAAACCAGGACTATAAACAAACTTTAACTGAAATGAGAAATTGTTCATAGCCCCTCTCTCACATAAACCGTGAAATGCTCCTTCCCCCCACGCTCTGCCCCACATAGTTGATATTCCATTTTTAATCCTAGCTGTACAAAAGTCAGTGTCCGACACAGCAGCTGGTAAAGGTTACTCTATTGTCTTTTCTCACACGTAGTGTGACATTTTGGACGTGATTTAGTAAAAAGAGCTTGACAGACTGTAGGAAAAAAATGCACTAAAGATTAAGACTTTTGAATATTTTGCCACTAGTTTCACAAGATCAGAATCTTCAGATAAAATTCTCAGAAAATTGTTATTTTATCCCCTTTAGACATGCGCAAAGATCCAAACCCAAAGTTAGTGAAGCAAAGGTAATCCAGTTCACAGTGCAAACCTAGATGAACCAAAAATGCAGAAGATTTACTAATTGGGATAGTTGTTCAGACAACCGAACTTTCCCCAGCTACCTCCAGGAGGGGTACTGAGAAGACAGAGCCAGAGTTGTCCCAGCTGGAGAAAAGATCTCTGGTCACCATAAAGGTGGTCAGACACCTGAACAGGGGGGCCAGAAAGGCTGTGGAGTTTTCAGCCTTGCAGATATTTGAACTCAGCTGCCCAAGGCCCTGAGCAATCTGAATCAGATGGCTCCACTCTGAGAGGGGGGTTAGACCAGAGACCTCCAGAGGTCCTCTCCAGCCTGTATTGCTCAACCAATTCTACCTCTTACAGTCAATTAATTCATGCATCCATCAACCTGCAATGGAGTACAATTCTATCACTGCTTTTTTATCACAACATTCAGCTTTAAGCACCAGAATTTTGACCTAGCAACATTCACTGAAACATCAGGATCCTTCAATAAAGGATATAAATAAATAGCTCCCACAGCAAGGGTGTGTTTCTCCTCCCCTCCTGTCTTGTTGCAGAGACAGAATCAGTCCACCACGAACAACCTTCAAGGGGTCCACAAAATAAGAACCATCTTTTCAAAGATCTCTGCTCAGGTAAATGCTATGCTAGCAGATTTGGTGAGGGAATGGTAGTTCTTCCAAACACCTTGAGCTAACAAGCTTCTAGAACAGAATCAACATTGCTGAATAATTTAGTACTGCTAAACTATTCTACCACCCACTGCTAAACTATTCTCCCACTTCAACAATGCTGCCCTCCACCTGAGTAAGCTAAAACTAAACTCCCTACTTATTCTTGTGCACACAACAGGAGGTTTGGGCTACTTAGTTTTACATATGTCACTAAAATAATAAACATGTTTCTTTTCCTGAACTGTGACATTAGTATCACCAAACACGCGTTTCTGTGAGTAAAATGGTAGGACTATACAACAAGAGACAACACTGTGTGCTCAATTATTGAGAATACATAACTTGCTGTCATGGTATGATGACTCTCCAAAACAGTCCAAACTAGGCCAAGACACTCATTTGTCCTAAAAAACAGATTCTATCCATCTTCATGAGAATATTTTTGGACTGATAGCTAGAAATGGCATAAATCCTGAATCATCAGTATTTGCTGTACGCAAAATCTTTGATGGTACTTGTACGCCAACTCTGCCTTCTCAGAAGCACACTGCTCCCTTACCTGGCCTTCAGGTCACAGCCCTGCCACCCATTTACTGTGCGACTCAGAAGAAGAATTTGCTTCTGTTGCTGTCTCCATTCTCACTCTCCCAAGACCGAGAGACACGTTCGCTGACCTGACTGTTTCAGGGCAGGCTGCTAGAAACCACCAGCCCACCTCTGCTGATGAGCTTTGGAGGTCTCCTGTAAACACAGTCTATTTTGTCCTGCAGGATGCAATCTGGATGGTTTAACAGTGTGTTTTGGGAGTGGTTTTGGTGGGAGAAAGACATTCCCACTCCTCTGGTACGGCCTCACAAAGGAACCTCTCTGCTTCCAATCCTAACTTGTATTCTTTTATCTCCTTTGACTCATTAACAGCCCTTGACAAAAGTAATGCGAACATTTCACTATAAAGTTAAGAATATCTAAGTAAAAGGAAGTCAGGCTTCGCTATCAATTAGTACTTCACAAACGAAACTCAATGCCCTCTTTCGAAAAAAATTAATCAAACCACAACATTTATCAGCCTGTCTGCTTTTTGCTAATGGTTTTCAAGATCATTCAAGAGTTTTTCAGTCAAATACTTCATTTTCTCTTGGTGTTTTGAAGAATGAAGCAACATGTATGCAGAAAATACTGCTGGCATACAAATCAAAAGTCATTTAATAAAGTGAGATTGCTCCTGGTTTCAGGAAAGTCTCAGGTTTTCTGCAGATACCAACAGATGCTGCAGCATCAGTTATGTTCTCCAAGTTGTCGCAGAACTTTCCCCACCTACTGCCTCTTTTCTGTTGAAACTGAGATGGGTGGCCCACAAAGGAAAAGCTGCTGTCAGTAACAGTTTGTGATGACACTGTAATTGCTTTAGACTTGCAATTAAAAATCAAGAACACTCATGTCTTTCGATAGAATTACTTTTTTGGTTGCTGTGAACTAATCCTTAATATTTCCACAGACTTCTCAGTGAAGAAAATGGCATTTAGTATTAGGAACAGTTCCTGTGAACAGCAAGGTTACCATATAGCATCAGGACCAGCTGTAAGCACAGCAAATTTTTGGATGACAGCCTAAGATCCTAAGAGCTCCAAATATTTGCTCAGTCTTTTATAGTTTCAAACCTTCAGACTCTGATTCAGTCCTTGCTGAGATTCTGAGGAAAACTGCCTTGGGCAGTTCCTAGATGTATTGCGTTTCACGTAGCCCGATGCTGTGCTGACGAAAGAGTTTTGGGATGGAGGAAATCCAATCTCCACTCTCTAAATGAGCAAAGACTTTGACAGACCTGGAGACAGCTTCCCCAGAGGCATGGCAGGAAACAGATACCTTTCTGGGCTTTCTTACGACTTCTTCATCAGATCACGACAGGTCCAAAGAGGAATGTTCAGGGCCTGTCAGTTCCAAAAGCACATCTTATGGGTGAGCCAGGTTTACTGTTTCATTTCCACTGTTAATAGAACCTTGGCATTTTGCTGAGGTCAGCAAAGGGATTTCAAGGAAAAGTTTTCTTTTATGCTACCAAGGTTGGGAGTACAGTGGCCATGCCTTAAAGCACAGGATTGTGGAGAAAAACATCAATTTCACATGAAAGAAGCCTGATTTAGATACACATATGAGGACAGCAGCTGTATTAATTTCACTAAGGGTAATGATTTCCTCAGGCTCCACCAGAAACATATTGTCTGAGAGGTAAAAAATTGAAACGTATTTTTCCCTTCTAGGTGCCTTACTGTACATTTGCTTAAAATGCGTTTGCTTCAAAAGAGCTCCTTCAACTAACAACTCCAGATGGAAAGGCAATTTTCCCTCCATCATGGTTCAGTGCCCTTCTCTCATCTGCCTATACTACACAGCTTCTAGCTATGATCTCTCAGTAGATTGTCTTGCACTAGAGATCAGGTACATTGCTTTGGAAGAAAAGTTCTATTAATCAGTTTTTTAATTCTTGCTAATATGTTACTCCGCTGACACTAACAGAACCATTATTGCCCATTAATGAGGTATTGCCACATTCCACTGCACTGGGACATCACTACTGCTGTTTATTCACTTAGTGCCCTAATCATCACCATCCTTCTCTGTAGATAGCAATTTCACATGGAAAGACTTCATTCTTTTTTGACATTAAAATATACTCTCATTTTTTCTACTCCACACTGAAAGTGTCTAATTTAGTCAGCCCACTTTCATTAGTATGTCTCCTTGCAATAAAATCAGGCTTTGTGAATGCAGATCTAACTACCACTGCCTTGCAGTTTGCACGGCAACTCACACCCACCACAGAATGAGCAGAGTGAAGCTCTCCTGCCTTGTCTGCAGCTGTACAAACACCACAAAAGCAGAGAGCAATGGCAAATTGTGACCTCGGTTTCTCAGCAGCAGCTTGTAGTCCTCACCTAACATCACTTGGTTTTGGCGAAGTTCTTATAACACAATCTCAGTTCTGACATGATAGGAGTGATTGAGTCCTCCCAGATTTGAGAGAAACACCAATGGCTTTGTGGGGATGGAGAAGCAGTGCAGCGCAGGGGGCTGGTTCACCTCACCCTCCCTCCAGAGCAAGAAGGGAGAGAAATGGCTAAGGCAGGCAGAGCAAGTGCTTGTCACGTGCATTGCTCAACAGACGAAGCCTTACTGGAGGGAACGCTTGAATTGACCCTCTTCATCTCAGCCATCGTGCTCCCAGGACAGGAGAGAGATGTTGCCACTGCTTTCTTGCTGTGGTGCCATTCCACCACAGACTGCGCTCTCCAAAGCCCTGGGAGATGGTGGCTTAAGATCAAATGTGATAAAGTGTACCATTGGATTGAAGGTGTTAAAAGGCCACATGGCCAGAAGAGAGGACTGGGCACGCCAACACCACTAAACACGCTGGCATGATTTAGTCAGCCTATCACGAAATTTGGGAAGCTGAGGCACATCTTACAGCTGGGCTTGCACCTTGTTGGCTGCCACCATAGCAATGGTGCCACATATACCACAGCCTGGAAACCCCTGAGCTGTGCTTCTGCAAGTTTCTGACAAAGACCAAGCACGTTGTCTGCAGGATATGCCTGAGCTACCTCAAAATTCACTAATTCAGATACCATGGCAACACAGATGCAACAGGAAGACAGCAGCAGAGGTGAATATTCCACATATAAACTAGGCTGCTCAGAACGGTGGCTTAGACAGCTTTAGACCACTCCGGCCATGGCTGCATGAGCTATGCCCACATCCTGACTGTAACATAAGCCTGTGCTGTATCCACATATTTGCAGTATTTTGGCGTACTGACCCTTATATAGCTGATTGCAAAGAGCACCAAGTAAAAATTCTTGCAGCTGCATCCACTCCACAGAAGACAAATGCTCACTGGAAAGTCTCACAGTAGATCTTTGACTGGACACAGTTCAATACTGTGTGAAGGGCACACAGCAGCTTGTGAAAGAGAAATTAATGTTTCCTCATAATATCAGGAGTGCCTCACAAGCATGAAAAGTGGAACAGAGATAAATATGAAAGGTCAAGAAAAAAATCCCAAACTCTTCCCTTTCCAAGCAAAAATCTGAAAATATAAAAGCCATCTGCCCAGGTCCTGGAAGCTTGTGTTTTACTCACAGACAAGGAAATCAGCAATTTATTTTAAAATCTGTGTTTTTTCCATGTTTAGGCTTCTCCTGGGACCTCACACAGTGTTAATAAAATTTTTGGCTATGCTGGAGATAATGTCAGAAATGCATATATGCTCCAAAAGACAATAATTTTTATTGACTAAATCAAGAGCCACCACCTTAAATAAAATCTGCGTGAATGAAAGAAAAAAATGTATTTGCATTAAATTATCCATTAAAAGCCGAGCATTACAACTCAATGTATACCTACTGAATTTTCAGTGTATCAAAATTAATTATATACTTCAGAGGAATTTTGCATGAACCAGTGACTTTTCTCCTTCGCAGGTATATTTAAACATTCAGATGCACTGGAGAATTACATTATTAAACATGTTGCAGAGTATATTAAAAACGGACTGCTGCTGAAAATTTGTTTGTTTTGCATAGTGACCCCCTTTCTGACTCTTGCTAATAATCGTTGCTATTACTTCAGTCTAAATCACGTAATCGTCTCACTGGGGGGAGAGGGGGAAGGAAAAAAGAAAGAGGGAAAAAATCTCACCAGGCTGAGAAATGCCTCTGGTCAATAGAGAATAGGGACTAGCCAACACAGCAATCGGCTGCCTTCTCGGGTTGTTGCTCTGAGATGGCACCGCTATCCTTAAGAGGCTGCCAAATGCCACCATCCTACTGCTTGCTCTGCCTGTGCTGGCACACCAGAAATCCAGCCACCACGTTGCTACTGACAGATGGTCAGAGCATACACAAAGCACTCATGTAAGAAGGTTCCCCCATCCAACAGCAGCAGCTCCTCCCTGCTCTCACCTCCCCATCAGCCACAGAAGCAGCAAAGTCACCATCCCACACACCTCCCTCCCCAAGTGTCATCTCTTTCACTCCCATGCTTGCAGACATTTTCCAGATTGGCTTTACAAGTGTGCTGAGCTGTACCTCCTTAACACCCATGCAGTATGGAGATGCTCAGTCCATATCTAAAGGAGAGAAACAGACAGATTAATAATAAAAAACCCCCACCAAAACACATGAAACTCACATCAATGCAGATGCAGAGGATTGCAAAGTCATTGTTGCATCACTAGACTCTTGAGCAGCGATCCACAGCTGCATTTCTTCCTGTGGTGACATACTGTTAGGTGCTTACATTTTAGCTTGCCTGTTAAGTAACATCAGACTTTACCTCCACCCAGGCCTCCCACTGAAGCACACACTGTGATGGTGAACAGGCTGCCCAACAGGCACCAACGATGGCCAGCCACGCACCACTTACAGCAAGAGGGACGTCTCACAGGAACAACGTGTCATGAACTGCAGCCAGAGCTCACGCTACACACACAAATCTCCTGCAGTCCTCGGGTGCTCGGGACACCCCTCGAGGAGAAGAGGGGACGTGACCAGCTTGCCCACAGCTAATGGTCACCTGCCCATAAGATGTTGCACCGGGGTGAGGCGCAGGGGCCTGGGGCCACACCAGTGTGGTGTTAGTTGTCCCTCCAGCATAACCTGTGAAAGAAGGACAAGTAGGTGTTTAAGAAGATCCTGCAGTTGTGAAACAGCTGACAGAGACCATGACAGTGTTACCCTGCCATCAAAGCTGGCCTGTGTGGGAAGCCATTGGCAAGCCGTGTGGCATGGTGTTTCTGCATGACTCTCAGACGCTCTCTTTGCCAGGGTCTTAGGGGGGAAACAGCTGTATCAGCAGGACTCATCGCTCCCAAGATTGCTTGGCCAAAGTGAGAGCTTCAGCCTGCATTCCTTGAGCTGAGAGGTACCGGTGTACGCAACTTCTAGGGAATGGCGGGGAAAAAAGAGGTGTTTCTACAGAAATAAACCAGGTTACTCCACAGATATCAATAAAACTGTAAAACGCCTGAAATTTATTGTGATAGGATTGTGCAGAATAATATTAGCTATTTAAAAGCTATGTACTTCATTGCTCCTTCCAGCTCTCCTTCTCCTTCTGGGACACAGAATAAGCCATACTTTTCTGTGTTTTCCTTGGAGATCAGGCCTTCAGCTAGATGTATAGAATTGAGTATACACAAATGAACAACTGTTGGAAGGAGACTGAGATGATCCAGGGTATCTTTGTTTTGCATTGAATAACAGAACCACAATCTGCCTGGAAAAGATCTGCATTGGAGGAGCTGACATCTAAGAACACTGAGGCCATGTAAATAGATTTTTATGGTCTGTGAAGTGCCACAATCACAGACAAGGGGAAGAGCAGGCTCTTCTGCCACCTGTAAAAGTGGTATCTTTTTTTGTTTCAGAAGGTGGCGGTGGTGAGAAGGATGGAAAAATGAAGAGACAGTTTGGATGCCTTCCCAGGCCTGTGAACTCAGTAAGGTTTGTCCATTGCTAACACACAATGCTGTCCAATTTCTCAACTTTAGAGATATGCTGCTTTCTAAAATGGACTGGTAAGGAGCACCATCCCCTTCAGCGTGGAAGGGCTGCCTCCTTCCTTTCTCTGCTCAGGAGAGACTCCGGCCTCTGCCACTGGCCAGAGTGCATTGAAACAGCAGCTTTTCTTCAAAAACAAGAATTTTCCTTTTCTGTCACACTTCCTGAAGACTTTCCTTCCTCCTAAAAGTAACACCCAGCACAATTTGAGATATTCTCTAAGGCACTTTGTACTCTTGCTCTTTCTCAGAAGGCTGAGAATCCTTAGACATGAAATACCAAATAAATCACAAAAACAGAGCAATATGATCAAATGTGAGAGGCCAGATTCTCAAGAAATAGAAACTGATGCAACTCTGCTGAAATCCTTGGAACTAAGCCAACTTAAGTTAAGTGAAAGATAAAGGACCTGGGACATAGGCCAAACACAGTTATTTTTCAGTCTTGTGTTTGAAGACGTAGAATGCAGTATTCAGTGCTGAGGGATGTTTTGTATGTTTAAAAGATGTCAAATTTCTTTGCACCACTTACATTCCCTTCATCTAACGTTTCCCTTGCTATCACGTACTCCCTTTCTGTCAAATATCCACATGACTTTCACAGTGGCTTCTCTCAAATTTTCTCAAACACTGACATTGGTTAGTGAAACACCACTGGAGGTGCTTTTGAAGAAGTTACCAGGGAATTATCTTGCATCATGGTTTGGTTGATGAAAGCACATATTCCTCAAGTCTGTCTCCCAGGCATTGCTTTGTGGCAACAAGACGTGCAGACCAGAGTGTATGGGTAAGAGCTTTCATGCTGCAATTGTATGCATTCAGATGCAGGATTTCCAGTTGCCCACGTTAAGATTCCTCAATCTCCACCAGCTGGAGTTGTACTATACACCAGATGACCGTGTGTGATGGAGTGGCTGTGTATCACATTCTCCATGCAAAAATACTACTCCTCTATTTGCTAAAAAACCAAAACAAAATAAAAATGGAGAGCTGCTAAGTCTGTTTTCTCCTCAATTTTACCCAGTTACAAGATAAACCCCAGACCCAGGACAACACTTCATGAGCCATTAGCAAAGCGCAGAAGGTGACAGAACTCTAAAAGACAGTTTCAGTTTATGGAAAACTGCAGTGCAACAACAAATTTGAATTGTATGTAGATTTCAGAATGCACTTGGTGTGGTACATGTGAGAATGTCATAGCTCTGAAGTATTCAAGATGACATGTTTAGGGTAAGAAACTCCTCCAGTCCTCCAGCACTGGAACTCGAGGACACCAGGATGCTACACAAGCATCAAAATCGGCAGCAGCTGCTCATTCAGGAGAGATTGGTATAGGTCTTTTACACCTTTACACCTGAAACTCTGATGGTGTGAGTTCATGAGGTGTTAACATCTTGCTAGAAGTTGCAGGCATAAAATGCAAGATGACTCTGAAATAAAAGCCCGATGGACTGTTCTCAGGCTGAGCATCATTAGTCCTTCTCCAGCTACTGCTGACATACAGGAATGAACATGAGTTATCTTCCTGATGGATACTTTCACATTCCAGTGGATTAGACAGATTACAGGACCCAGAACCTGCATACTAGTGTGGGACATTTTGGAAAGACAGATGAAGCTAAAACACTGTAGAGAGAACATGATGAAGAAGAAACTTACCCCTATACTGATGAAGATCCCTGAACCTTGTCTGTGCATTTGAATGTTTCCTCCTGCTGCTACCTAATTCCATCAAAAATGAAGGAAAAAACTCTCATTCTAACAAGACTATACTAACAAGGCAGTATGGAGCACCTCACCCCTCATTCATATGCCAGCCACTACCACCTGTGTGAAGAACGTGCTCCAAACAATCTGGTTAGAGGCTGCTTTTAATTATCTACTGTTATATTTTGTAACGTAGCAGGCTGTGTTCTGTTCAACAGCTGATTTTTGCTCTGCAATAATTTGTTTTTACGCTAAAAGATCTTCAAGGTCAATGAAGACGGGTAAAAAAAAGTATAAAATTGTTTACAATATTCATTTATAAATCAAATGGACACGTAAATAACACATTTCTCAGAGTTTTGTCTTAGTAGTGTGTAGACACATATTTTGCCTTCACACTTGCAGGCTGACAGCATCTGTGCCGTATTTTCCTCTGCAAGTAGCAAGAGGGGAGGTTGGAATTAATATTTGTTTAGGTAATTTTTTAAGTTAGGTTTATATGGTACACACCCAACAGGCATGTATAAACTAAAATCCATACAAACCTTGTTTTTCATCTCCTTTTCCAGTGCAAATCCTGAGCGTATTTCACATTTATTATGATTTAACATCAGGAGATTGAAATGCATTAGATGACACCACTGTATCTGTCAGTAGCAAAGACAGCCAGCTTTAACCAGAGGCAAAACAAGGAGTTTATAGAGATGGGCTTTACTTTTGCACCAGCCTGATAAGTATCAGACTGCATTGTCAAAGAATTTAGCGTTGTGTTTACCATCATCTTTACTAAAGGTTGCTCATTTATTGCCTCTCTGTTGTTTTCCCAGGCTAATCTTTTGGGACAGCAGGAACAGCTGGCTTCCACTCCAGCCGTAGTGCTCATGTGTCTCAGTGTGAATGGGCTTCTCTGACTTTATAAAAGCTATCCCAATTTTAACCTTCACGGTGAAAACAGGTTGTTGTACAGCTGGCTGTCAGTGCAAACTGCAGTCTGCTCCTTGCCCTGGAAGGTGGGGAAGTTTCCAGACTGCACTGCAGGGGATTTTATGTGTAAAGAATACATGTCCTTAAAGCTACATTCAACAAGTCCATCAGTGTCATTTCCAGCTTAATCCCACCTGCTTCACAGCCATTTCATTCGCTTGTTTTGATTTTGAATTTTCTATCTGGCATGATTTATACACAGATTCTGAAGTGCTGGCTCTGGTTGATGAGCCCTTGACTTCATGCATGGGTCTGTGTTGTCCCTTGCACAAGTCAAGAGCTCACATGATAGTGCTCACTACTTAAGGACACCCTCTTTTCACCCTAACTCCTCTAGGTAAAGCCAGGCAGCTGCTCACTTTAACACCCTTGACCTGAAAAGCACTAAACAATGTTCTAGGAAAACTCCCATCAAGATAAAAAAAATTGTTTGTTGTTTCTGTCTCTCCTCTATGCAAGAGTAGCAAAGGGTTCAACACAAACTAATTTATTTTGCTTCCTTCAGTTGCCTCTGCCTGATGAAAACATGGAAGATCCCTGGAGACCAGAAAGAAGAGGCTGAGAACAACAAAAAATTCAAAAGACAATTATAACTCCCAGCTCAAACATATCTATGCTTCTACCCTACCTGCCCTAGCCAGGTTTCCTACAGAAATCAGGACTGTAGATGGCTCCCTCACTATCTCCGCATCTGTTCTCATTTCCAGTTCGACAGGAGAGCCCAAAAGGTGATTAGTCGCTACAGAAAAGTAGGTGGCTGTGCATGAGTGAGAAAACACACAGCCCGTGCTAAAAGGACGGTGACTGCAGAAAGAACATGATAAAGCAAGATCCAGGTGGTGAGAAGACTTTATAAACACTCTTAATTGCAAACAAAGTTTTCTTCAATACTTACATCATCTTCCATATCTATCTACATCCATCAGCTTGGAGAGAAATCCTCAGGAAACCAAGGGCTATTAACTCTGCTGCTTCTTGAACTATTCACTTGTTTGTAGCACGCTGCTTGTACCTGCCTTAGACTCCAGCCTCCTGAGGACAGGCCCCTACTCTGTTTTGCTTGTACAGCAATAAGCACTGTACAAAACCTTGGGTAATGTTCTTTATCTGGGAGATCTGGCATGCAACCCAAACAACTCCTTCTTGTTCCGATGTGACAAAATCAAGCTCCTGACCCCAGTTACCGGGGAAATTTAGGCACGCTTCAAACAAAGTAGCAGTGGCACAGAATATAACCTACATGTGCTGAAGCACAGAGTGACTACAGAAGTCAAAGCTGTGGTTCAGAAGGAAGATTTTCCTTTCAGGACTGTATATCTTTACAGGCAGTAAGATGACCACAAAAAGCTGCAGAAATGGATGTAAACGTAAAACCTAGCCAATGGATGAACTTGTTCACCAGCCATTTCCTGCATACCATGCTAATTCAAGCACCAAAAAAGCATCCTGCAAATTAAAGCATGTGCAGTATATGGCCTCTTAACTGGCTGTTGAGGTTAGAAGAATACTGACTAAGCAACAGGAAAATTATTTGTTACTACCATGAGCAGATTCCAGCTTCAGGCAGCTTCAATGTAGACTCTAACTACACATTTATGTACAGTCTGTTAAAGCAAACTTCCACAAGAAGGGGCCAGAAAGAAAAAAAAACCCAAAACATCCTGTAAATCAGTTTTTGTGCCAACACTGACAAACTGCTTAGCATTTCCCACTGCTGAGGTTAATTGCTAGGACACAACAGAGGAGACAAAGAAACATTCTGAGGAGGCAGAACTTCATCCAGCTGCTTTGGTTTTCTGATTTTAGGAACCATCTGGAGAGTATCAGAAGAAAAAACACAGCTTCAGGTGGCCAGGTAGCCATGAGACACTGGATCTGTAAAAAGAAACCTTCAGTGACTGTGTCCAGGGAGAATTACTCAGGTCTGTAGGCAGAATTCCCCAATGCCTTGATGCTTGTGACTTTGTACCAGTGCTGCTGCGTGCAATCCAATCAGAACGACAAACTATTTCACCTGCTTTTTGCAAACATAAATTAAGACCAAGTGAAAAGGCAGTGTTCATTTAGGCCTGCTCCTTGAATTATGTTACACACCTATTCCCAGTGCAACGACAAAGGAGTACATTACACCTACATCAATAGGACACTTCTCTGTCAGTTCTTCTGGTGTATTTCTCTCTCTGTCATCCTGTCAGTTGCATAAATCCATTCTCACAATAATTAAAATTAGATCCTCGCTTTGCACTCTCCAGGTTGCATCACACAATGTTTCGCACATCTTTACCCAGACTGTTCAAGGGCACAGATCAAGAGAGCTACAAAAATGGAGCTTGTGGTCAAGTAATCAGGGCAATGCTAGCAAGAAACTTGTCACTCATCAGAGGAGAAAAATGCAGCCTGATTTTTCCAGCCCTTATTGTAAGAAGTAATTGCTGTTCTAGCATTTCATGCAAAAATAGTTGTCTTTTCTGGCGGCTAATCCCTGGCAGATGGAGGCACAAGTTTGCAGCTTAGCGTATTAGTGATTCTGTATTTTGTTGGTGATGTGGTAGTATTGAACGCAGAGCAAAAGCATTACGCATCAGTAGGACAGAACAAATGAATAACAAAGCAGTCAGATAAAACCTCACAGACACCATTTCCTTTCACCATATATACGCATTCTTGTTAGGGCTTCTGCTCCAGACTTTCCTCCACTGACCATAGCAAGTCTTTCTCACTGCCTCCCTCTCATGTGGTCAGACATTTTCCTAAATATTGCAGAACAGGATAGCTGTTAGACCGCTCCCTTTCTGGAAGAAGCAAGTCCAGAGATGTTTCAAATTTAGGGTTTAAAAGTGATTAAAACTCCATACTTCCTCAGAGCTGGTTAGTCAGTTTGGGCACCTGAAGAAACTCTATTGGATTAAGAGATCAGGCCAAAGTACTTCTTTCACGTTTTGGTGAGGGCTTTTTTCCTAGCAGTATGTTCCAAACCAGGAAAACTGGGTTTAGCTTCATAACTTGCTCCCACAACAAATGGGATATTTGAAAACCAAGCATGCCTGTTGATGACATCTGCTGGTAACTAGCACCCAACCCTGCAGGGAAGGGGATATTCCAGGCCTCCAGGGATGTACCAGACTGCTCCACAACTAGGTGTACTCTTGCCTTTGGCATAGAATCACAGAATCAGAGAATGGTAGCGGATGGAAGGGCCCTCTGGAGATCATCCAGTCCAACTCCCCCAGCCCAAGCAGGTGCCCCCAGAGCAGGTGGCATAGGAACACGTCCAGGTGGGTTATGAATATCTCCAGAGAAGGAGACTCCACAGCCTCCCTGGGCAGCCTGGTCCAGGGCTCTGTCACCCTCACAGCAAAGAAGTTCCTCCTCATGTTCAGGTGGGACTGCCTGTGTTCCAGTTTGTGCCCATTGCCCCTTGTCCTGTGGCTGGGCGCCACTGAGAAGAGTCTGGCCCCATCCTCTTGACATCCACCCTTTAGACATTGCTAAGCATTGATGAGATCCCCTCTCAGCCTTCTCTTTTCCAGGCTGAACAGACCCGGGGCTCTCAGCCTTTCCTTGTAAGAGAGAAGCTCCTGTCCCCTAATAGCACACAGAGAAAGCACTAAGAATTAAGAGTTAAAATAAATCTGAGTTACATGCCTCCGTGTGTCCGTGCGTCCACAAGAGTTCCAGAAGTCCATCTTTAAGTAATGTTTTTCTTGAGATTACTCCAGATTTGTGAGTTTAAGCAGATCATGCCAAAGAATTCGTAAACCTGCAGATAAAAATCTTTAAAAAGAAACCCTGAAAACACTACTGCTGAATGACCTCATAAAATCAGAAGGAGCATAAAAATCTTTGCGTTGTTACTTGAAAAAAACCTGGAGTTTCATGAAAGAATAAATATCAGAATAGGTTTAAACACTGTTGCTCTTCCACTGATTACTCATGCTTTTACTGGTCACAGAGAAGCAGCAGGAAGCCAGAGTTTGGAACAACTCTGTTGTCCCTGTGAAACTGCAATCATCACCTCTGTCAGGATCCATTGTGCTGTTAGGAAACCACCTTGTATCCAGAGCATGAAAAAATGTATTTTGGAAAGAGGCAACAGCTCCTTTCACAACTCAGCCTTCCTCTTAGTGGTTGAACAAGTAGGTCTGCTCGGCACAGTAACTCAGGCCAATAAATACTGATTTCTTGTTGCTCTTGTTGCTATTGATGGTGTTGCTGTGTTACGTTTTGCTGGGGGGAGCTACTAGTATGTTTCACTTGGACAGTCTGGGCTGTTTTCTTGTTCTAATAAATTCTACCATTCCTTTGCATGCCCAGTGCATTTTTCAAAAAAACTTCATTCAGGAACAGAAAGCTTGACCAGGAAAGTCCCACCATGCCTGGCAGAACGTGTGCTAGGCCCACAGCAATTCTTGGGAGCAGAAGCACAAGGAAATACAGCTTCAATTCACACACTCCCTCCCCTCAAGTTCTGACAGACCTGTGCAAAGAAAGCAATTTTCAAAGTTCACAACTATCTGCGAAGAGTACGTAATCAGGTGAGTCTATGAGCAGGAGTATATAGACCTGGGAGACAAGACCACCAGCCACTGGCTCTTCTCTAGCTTAGACTCTACCCACAGCAAGTAAAGAGGAGGATTACACCCTGTGCGTTGCAACACCACCTTCAATGCGAAGCAAGAATCCAGCTGTGGGCTAGACTGACCAGCTGCAGTTCAGCAGGGGTGGTGCCAGCTGAGGAGGGTCTCATGTCCCACGTCCTGCTCCACCAGCCGCCACAGCAGCACGTCCTCCAGGGACGACAGCAGCAGCTTGGCAGTGCAGCACACCTGCAGCTGGGCACTCAGGCACCCACCGGCCAGGTGTGTAGGTCTGCTATGTCAAACAAGGAATCTGGGGCCTTCTGCATTGTGCAGTACCTCCTTCTTGCAGGGATGTGCATATAAATATTGTGAGGTTTTGATCCATTTCAAGGAGGATGAATGTATGTATGTATGTATGTGTGTATGCATGTATGTATGTATGTGTGTATGTATGTATGTATGTATCTATCTATCTGTCTATCTATCTATTTTTCTCTCTCCCTGTGCCAGTAGCAGTACAGATTCTTCTAGATTCTCCCAGGCCAGTCACAGAACCATAGAATCATTAGGCTGGAAAACGCATTTAAGATCATTGAGTCTAACTATAGTCAATAATATTTTTAGCCAAAATCCATATTCCTGTTGACAACGCAACTTTTCTCTAAAACATCTGAGTATGGGCTGAGGCCTGCTCCTGCAGATAGTGCTTCGGAGACTCTCACGAGGATGCTGCTGCACCAGCATTCCCTGTAGGAATGAACACAATCGCTTGCCTCTCCCGTTCCCCGCCCCATGTGCTCTTAGTGTCATCCTCAGCCTTGCCTGCTGCTGTTTCCTTCTCTCCTGCCCTCTTCAGACACAAGCACTCCTGCACGAGCACCAGACTGCACAGTTCAGGTGCTTTCTAGAAAGAGACTAAACACCCACCTCAGGCTGTGTCTGGAGATGATGGAGAGTACCAGAGTGATCTTTGAACACAGTGACTTTGCCTGAGCTAGCAGAATAAGTCTATCAACATTGAGAAAAGTTGGGTTTATGGCACTGGGTTATGTACTTCTTAAACCCATAAGCTAGCCTGTCTGCAGAAGTGGTTGTAGTCACCCTTATTCGGATAATCCTGCTTAACTGCAGAACTGTTTTTATGTCTTCACTGCTACCGTTTTCCAAAATATGACGCAGAGCTATGCAGTTAGCTTTCATCCAGTCTTATTGTTATGTCCTAACACTGTAACAGGGTGCTACATTGGGTTTGGAGGGAGGAAGAGGCAGGCAAATGGGGAAAAATAAAGAAAAGGGCAACAGGGAAAACAAAAAAAAGGTGCAAGTGCAGCTCAGAAAGCCACAAATGTCGCAGACAGGATCTGCCTACCGTGCCAGAACGTTTTGTAACCTTGTCCTGAGCGATTTTTCTGCACATCAGTGGCTTGGCTTAATGCTGATTTCCCCCACAGTTTTACCTTCACTCATGAGGTTGCCATGGAAACTTCTATGCCTGAGAAACCGGGAAGACCCAGCTGTAGGACTGGAGGACACATAAGTCAGTAAGCAGGAAGACATAATCTTCTTGCTTGAAGATGTTTGATTATTAACATCATCCTAGAGTCTCATAAACACCTAGCTTTCCCCAACTTCTCCCAGACAATACTTCTGGTTTTCCTAGCCTTGAGACTGCAATCAACTTCTGTCCTTTCCTAGTAGCATAAATTAGTTTCAACCAGTACCTCGTAAGGTAATAACTCTCCTGCACCTCCCTTCTTCCCACACTGTTCTCTTCTCCCCTTCTTCCTTCTCTACTTCATGTAGTCCAATAAATCAGGGTTTGTTTTGCTGGCTTGACCTAATACATGCACTTTGGTGTGAACTATGTCGTTGTATTATTTTTTCTAAAAGTGAGAGGCGTACTGCGCACACAGTTGACTCTGTCAGCTGCACAACTGTCAGATACCAGCAGCACAGAGTAGCTCATGCTCTGTGGGTCACAGCCAAAAGATTGGGGAATGAGGTGTTGCGAAAGGGGACTTGGTTGTTTCCCTCCCTAAGTTGTTTACCTCTACAATTAATACGAAAAGATTTAGTGTCTCCATTTAATAAATATGGTGAAATACTTTACACGATGATCTCAATTAAGTCACCGATGCTCTTAAAAGAATTAAGACACCTAAAGAATTACGCTACTTGCTTAGGAAAGCACCTCACTCAGCTACCGAATCTATGGCAGCCTTTCTGCTGGCTGGTAGTTACATGCATCAGCTGTATTGAGTAAATCTTGGGAGTAAAACTGAGGACTGCACTCTTTCTTTCTTGAGAACTCACAGCAACCTGCTAAGTGAATTGACTCCACTTCTCAGTGACCTTCGGAGGGGAGAGGGCGGTGGCACAGTGGCAGCCTAATGCTCCCTGCTTAAAACACGCACTTTTTTTGTCAAGGGTAAGGCACCATACAACCTTATTTTCAGTGATGCCTCAGGAGACTGGAAGGTAAAATCATGTCATTTGCAGTTACTCTTTATAGCACATAGCAGAAACAGCCTGTGCTTAGACAAACAGAAAGCAATTCCTTCTGTGGCTAACTAGGCACTTTGATCACTTCATTACCTCACAAGTTGTTATTATTATTTTATCATCTGTCCTTAATCCTCTCCTGTGGTGAAGTCTTATTTTCCACTACTGTCCTTCTGAAAAGAGAGTCTCTGTCTTCGCAAAATTTTCTTTTCCTGCTCTGAGTTTTTTGTTGTGTCAAGGTTTCATGGAAGTACTGGAGCTTTCATTAGTCAGGTATTTGCTCAGCAAAGCTCCTGTTTGACTTAATGCACAAGGGAGTGAGAAGCAAGAGTTTCCATAGACGACAGAAAGAAAATGACACTTGGTATTGTGAGAAAGGCAGCTCACAGGGATTCACATCATCAGGAAAGTCAATTTTAGCAAATCACTGCACCAGAAGACATATGAGACCAGGGCTGCTTCATATACTTCTCCAGTCAATACACGGTGTTTCAGTCACTCATTCTTCCTAAGGATGACCCAAATTCATAATTATTCCTAGTCTTTTCCCAAAATTTGGAAAGTTTCCATGCTGCTCTCTTCTTTGTCTCTAATACATGGTTTAGGTTTTAACACCACTCAAGCAAAACAGGTTTGTCAAACTGCCTGTGTCTAGCCATCAAACTGGGAAGCTAATCTCTCAGATCCAGTTAGAAAAATAAATCTTTTGGAAGAGGAACTTCTAATACCTTTGCCTTGNCTCTAATACATGGTTTAGGTTTTAACACCACTCAAGCAAAACAGGTTTGTCAAACTGCCTGTGTCTAGCCATCAAACTGGGAAGCTAATCTCTCAGATCCAGTTAGAAAAAGAAATCTTTTGGAAGAGGAACCTCTAATACCTTTGCCTTGACAATGCATGTCAATATGCAGTAACTCCAGAGCACAAGCTTGTGCCTTTAGTTTTCAGGTTAACGGTACTGACAAAAACTTACTATGAGATTCAGAGCCCTTATTACCATGCTGACTGTTAATAATTGCTAGATAACTTTAAAAAGGTGGCAGGAAAAAACACTTTAGGAAATTTAAATTAATCAACTTATGACTAATACTCTAACCCATGTTACCAAGTCACATGTTTTACAGCATATTGCTGTTGCCTGTAGAGCAATGGTTATGTATAATCCCTCCTGTGCCACAGAAAGGACAATTCAGAGAATTTTGGCAGAGACAGTTATGGAGTTTGATGTTCGTCAGATGCAGAGCTGGAGCACAATGAGGACCTGGGGACATAGATTTGTGTGCTCTGAGGCTGCTTTAATTCGCATCAAAGGTTAGACCAGCCTCTGAGTACTGCCTGGCAGATAAAAGGTAGGCTGGAGCCCCTTTGGATGCCCAATATCAGGTTCTAATGGTGAAAAAGACTGCTTGCCGAGCAGACAGAAAGAGAGATTGACTAGAAACGGAAAAGGACCACTGTGTAAGTAATTGTATTGGGCGCTCATATTCATTTGTTCTGACAAAGAAAGCTCACAAATGCTGTAAAATTCCAAATGCTGCCAAATATATAGATAACGCTAAAGAGTTGACACTTGCGAAAGGAGTGCTGGCAAATACAGACAACAGCTGTAGTTCTGCAAGAGTAAAGTACTACCTTGAGGAATGCTTACAAGAAAAAAATCAAGTCCTGCAAAAAGAGCCGCTGTGTCCTGGAGCTGCTAATTGCAAGGATTTCTATTTAAAAACATGTTTTCTAATGGTTTCCAAGATGTGAGAAATGTGCTTCATTTTCTTTCAGCCTCCTTGACATTTTCTGGTACTGTTTTTGTGTTATCTACACCAGTTGAAATCATTTCAGCTGTAGAAATTATATTTACATGCAGGTTTGCTTCACATACTATTGTCTGCTTATAACAGTATTTGAGTAGCTTAACATTTTAGATTTGCTGGCATTATACACTTGGTTTACTATGTGGTTGCTTTCATAGTGTTTGAAATTGTGCACACCTGCCTGTTTTCCGGTCTTGGAGCTGACCATGCCAGATGCTCACTCTTTACACTGTGTGATGCTTTGTTGAAAAGGTTTGGATGTGGAGCAACAGCACCAGCTTTCTGTTTGACTTATTCTGAGTGCTCCACTCTGAGGACCAAGGGAAAATCTTTGGATCTGCAAAACAGAGGTGGTCCAGGGAATCTGAGAGCTCCATACACGGGTACGGATGGGAAGATACCCAAGAAGAACAGTGAGAAGGCAAAGTTACTTTCTTAGCATGTAGTACTGAGAAGAATATAGCAATATACAAAAGTTCTTCTGACTCCAAAGCAAGGAAATGGAAAAGCACTCACTCTAAATCTTAAATAACCTACAGCTATTGTGTTATAAAAGTTAAGCACATCCTCCACATTCTTTTTTTTTACATTTGAACTTTTGAATCTGAAATATGCCTCCTGTTAGTCCTAATCAAAATCAGTAGGAGTGTTAAAAGACATCCCAGCAGTCTGATGATTAAGTCTTCGTCGAGCACCATTAAGATTTTAGGTAGAAGTTTTATTGTATGGGAACTGAACACTGCTGTTTGTTCTAGAAGTCACAAATTTTATTAATAGCCTTTTGCTATCAGGCCAAAATATCTAATGAGATTTCACTTCAGACCTTAACTTTTACAGAAAGTGGTATCTTTCTAAATCCTTCTTAGAAAAATGAGAATTACTTGCTCACATAACTAAGCCTCTGTCTGTCTTGCTGCGTCCAACACCTAAATCCAGGTCTGCACTATGGGGTAGAATGCACCTGAAGTCTGTAGGCTGTGACATTGCTGTTAACAGCTGGTTGTATCTGCATCATCACGTTTGTTTATTCTAAACTCTGAGATAAATTGACAAATGTGGAACAGAAACGTAATCTCAGCCGTGCTAGTTAATGGCCTCCTGCTGCTAGAGAATTTCCAGAATCCCAGATAATACCTAGCTCACCTGGTTCTCTAATATGCGTGTTTTTGTGGACAAGTTTAAAAGGTAAGAAAGAGGGTTACACTAGAGTGAAAGGAAGAGACATTATGGCCCAGGAGAGGTGTCATCCGTGTCTGCGGGGTTAGGGCCAGAGTTTTGCCAACGAAGTTCCTGAAGAAGCAGCACCTTGCCCCCTCAAGGATTCCGTAAAATGTCCACTTTCTTTTATAATCAGAATTGTGCAGATTAGAAGGACTCATACATATGCAACTCATAAAGTAAAGCAAAGCACCACTCTTTATCAAAAAGTCAATATATTTTAGAATAGTTGCTACAGGAATCACTTTCCCATAGAATCATATTGGAATAGTACTTCCCATAGGCTTTCCCTGCAAAAATAAATTCTTTTTTTAAGATCAACTTAGACTGGTGTAAAGCCATTTGAATTCCAACTGCAGTTATTTCCACTCTTCTCTTTTCTTCCACAGGTACAGCTGAATGCAAATATTGTTCTGGTTGCTGTCGCCTCAAGATTTATCTGTTCTCCTTCAGGAAAGTTTTCCCACTTCCTCTCTAGTGCACCTGGCTGATCATTTAAACAAACCAAATCCTAAATAATAGACTCCCAGAGGAATATCCTGGATTATAAGCACTGTATCAAATTATCAGGTCAGAAGTATCACATTCAGTAACCAACAGCCTCTAGTTACAGGCACTGTCATCTCTGTTACCTTGGAATTTCCTCAGTTACCTTCCTCAACAATTTACATTTAATCAATGCAAAGACAAACAGTATTACAAAAGCTTGCAGTGGCATTAGGCCATATAGTAATTTGCAGACAACAGCAAAAGTATACTGACGTTGCGGTGACTGCTTCTGTACAGGACTGGTATAACTAGCGGCCTAGGGGCAAAATCTCTGCAGAGGCACAGCCATGACATTGCAATTCATACTGAAGCTCAGTTACAAAGCAGCTACAGTATTTTATTGGCACATTCAGTTTTGGCTTGCATGACTTAAAAGGGAAAATATTTTGCTTTTTAGAAAAATCTCTTTAAAATGAGTCAGTAGAACAGAACCTAATTCTGGTTTTGTCCCTTCTTCATGTCCTTTTCCACTTTTTGCATTGTTTTGAGGTGTTATTTACACTACTCCCTAACTAAACCTGCCTGTACTCCCAATAATGGACTAAATTCAATCATCTCAGACTGTAGGCATTATCAAAGAGGAAGAAAATGAAGCGGTGAGTGATATCCAAGTACACTCGTGTTGCCAGAGCAGGGATTGCCTTATTAAATGCCTGTTCAGATGGAGGTTTGCTTGTCTCCTTGCTTGTTTTTCCATGTCAAAATGGTCGAAGAGCTTTGGATTACCTGCCTTTACAGTTCCACAGGAGATAAGCAGAAGGCATTTATAACTGAACATTTGAAAATAAGTTTAAATAATATATTTTTAAATATCTTAAATGAACACTTTGTCTGGACCAATGCCAACTGAGGTTCATACTGTTAGTGAAAGGGACATTTTGATGTCATTACCAGAGTCACAGGACACCTCACTTTTCTTGTTTAGGTCAGACTTTGGCCAATTTTTTCTGTGGGCATCAATTTCCACTCATTCCCACAGGTCTTTAATCAGCAAAACACTCACGACTGAAGTAACATCTTGAAACTGTAGTGTGTGTTCTTACGAAAGGTAATCTGGCCTTGTCTTCAGCTGATTCCCAAAGAGGTTTCAGCTCAGCTATTGCCTGGGCAGGCCTTTCCTCCTCAGAATTTTTGCTTGTAATCATACATGTAATCCTGAATTTTTTATAGGAAACAACCTTGTAAGCCCCTCATGTCAGTTATTTTTAATAAACTTCCCTTTTTCTTGACCGTTTGCATTTAAGATGTCAGTGTTGTTGTTTCTCATTTTCCAGACTTTTACCTTTATGTTTTCTGTTTATATTCTTGGTTCACCCTTGGGTGGCTGAAACTGCCCTTGGACTGACAGCTGACCTGGGCAGCAAGTGGCACTTGGAAGTGGAATTAAATTTAAAACTGAGGAAGCATGTTATTAAAAATTCATCCCTTCCTCTGTCCCTTCTCTCCTTCCCTCCCTTCATCCCATTTGCCTCCCTTCCTCCTTTTCTCTTTTTTCTTCTTTTTCTTCTTTTCCTTTTCATCTTTTTCTTTTTTCTTTTTTCCTTTTCCTTTTCTTTATCTTTTTCTTTTTTCTTTTTCTTTATCTCTCTGTCCCTCCCTCCCTTCCTTCCTTCCTTCCTTCCTTCCTTCCTTCCTTCCTTCCTTCCTTCCTCTCATCCTTCCTTCCTTCTGTCCATGTTTTCTTTTCTCTCTGTCATGGCTTGACCCCAGCCATCAACTCAGCCTCCCACAGCCACTCAGCCACTCCCCCCCAAGGGGATGGGGGAAAGAATAAGAAGGGTAAAAGAGAGAAAACTTGTGGGTTGAGTTGGAGACAGTTTAGCAGGTAAGCCAAAAACTGCGCATGCCAGCAAAGCAAAACAAGGCATTCATTCACAGCTTCCCATGGGCAGGCAGATGTTCAGCCCTCTCCAGGAAAGCAGGGCTCCATCACACCTAACGGTGACTTGGGAAGACCAATGCCATCGTTCCAAATGTCCCCCGTTTCCT
This sequence comes from Steatornis caripensis, assembly GCA_013398225.1. NCBI lineage: Eukaryota > Metazoa > Chordata > Aves > Caprimulgiformes > Steatornithidae > Steatornis > Steatornis caripensis. Next base: position 467,166 of record VZSC01006314.1, on the reverse strand, counting down.
CCTTCCTCCCCCAGCTTTTATTGCTGAGCACAACGTCCTACAGTGTGGGCTATGCCTGGGGTCAGCTGGGGTCAGCTGTCCCAGCTCTGTCCCCTCCCAGCTCCTTGTGCACCCCAGACTCCTCGCTGGTGGGGTGGGGTGAGGAGCAGAAAAGGCCTTGGCCATGTGTAAGCACTGCTCGGCAGTGACAGAATCACCCCTGTATTACCAGCACTGTCTCCAGCACAAATCCAAAACACAGCCCCATACCAGCTACTACAAAGAAAATTAACTCTATCTTAGCCAAAACCAGCACATTCTCTCTTTATCTAGCTCCAACTCTCTTTCTCTGTCTTTCTCTTTTCTACAGACCTGCAGGATTGTCATTATTCTGTATTAAAAGGAAGTCCCTGCATAAATGTTGCCACTGACTTGAATTTGTTTTCTACATTCTTCCTAACAAAATGTATATTCTTCATATCACATTATATATATACGTATTTATGTCTAAATATGACTACATGCACATTTGTTACAGCCTGCTCCAGAGAGGAAGAAAAGCCAAGTGCAGTCTTCTTGGGACGGGTGGTCAGTGTGCCCCACTTCGGCACAGACACCTGCAGCTGCCCATCCCTGGGGGCAGCGTTGGAAGGCGCTGACCGTGGAGATAGAACTGCCACTGTCTGTCCCCAGCCCTTCTCCCACCTGCATTGCTACCCATGAGCTCCCTTCTGTCCCCCAGAAACATGGACCAGCGCTGGGCAACCCTGCCCCAGTGGTCTGCGGAGACGTGGAGCTGTGCCCCGGCTTTCCCTCACCGTGAGTGTCCTTTGGGCAGGCTGGGGGTGAAGGAGCCATGAGGCCGCCTGCACCCCTCCCACCTACTCTGACGCGAGTGAGGACCGAGTCACGGCCCTGCGCTGCAAAAGCTGACGTCTAACCTCAGCAGCCCTTCTTTAATTAGAATTTTTTCCCTTCTACGTCTCTTTTTTAATGTGCAGTTCCCAGATTCCTTCACAGTCAGCTATCCCTTTTATTCCTTCTGGAAAGCAATATATAGCGCAGGGCTATAAATAAGACTAGCAATGTCATGGTAACCATGGTAACCGATAGGCTTCAAACACGGATGTGTGTAAGATTTATAGGAGGCTGCCCTTGACTTTACAGCCAGATGATCTGTCCTTTTTAAAATTACACTGAGTGGAATTTGGATTTCTCACCTGGGGCAAAAATTCTTTTTTCTTTTTTTAATACTAAACAAGGAACNCCTTCCTTCCTTCCTTCCTTCCTTCCTTCCTTCCTTCCTTCCTCTCATCCTTCCTTCCTTCTGTCCATGTTTTCTTTTCTCTCTGTCATGGCTTGACCCCAGCCATCAACTCAGCCTCCCACAGCCACTCAGCCACTCCCCCCCAAGGGGATGGGGGAAAGAATAAGAAGGGTAAAAGAGAGAAAACTTGTGGGTTGAGTTGGAGACAGTTTAGCAGGTAAGCCAAAAACTGCGCATGCCAGCAAAGCAAAACAAGGCATTCATTCACAGCTTCCCATGGGCAGGCAGATGTTCAGCCCTCTCCAGGAAAGCAGGGCTCCATCACACCTAACGGTGACTTGGGAAGACCAATGCCATCGTTCCAAATGTCCCCCGTTTCCTCCTTCCTCCCCCAGCTTTTATTGCTGAGCACAACGTCCTACAGTGTGGGCTATGCCTGGGGTCAGCTGGGGTCAGCTGTCCCAGCTCTGTCCCCTCCCAGCTCCTTGTGCACCCCAGACTCCTCGCTGGTGGGGTGGGGTGAGGAGCAGAAAAGGCCTTGGCCATGTGTAAGCACTGCTCGGCAGTGACAGAATCACCCCTGTATTACCAGCACTGTCTCCAGCACAAATCCAAAACACAGCCCCATACCAGCTACTACAAAGAAAATTAACTCTATCTTAGCCAAAACCAGCACATTCTCTCTTTATCTAGCTCCAACTCTCTTTCTCTGTCTTTCTCTTTTCTACAGACCTGCAGGATTGTCATTATTCTGTATTAAAAGGAAGTCCCTGCATAAATGTTGCCACTGACTTGAATTTGTTTTCTACATTCTTCCTAACAAAATGTATATTCTTCATATCACATTATATATATACGTATTTATGTCTAAATATGACTACATGCACATTTGTTACAGCCTGCTCCAGAGAGGAAGAAAAGCCAAGTGCAGTCTTCTTGGGACGGGTGGTCAGTGTGCCCCACTTCGGCACAGACACCTGCAGCTGCCCATCCCTGGGGGCAGCGTTGGAAGGCGCTGACCGTGGAGATAGAACTGCCACTGTCTGTCCCCAGCCCTTCTCCCACCTGCATTGCTACCCATGAGCTCCCTTCTGTCCCCCAGAAACATGGACCAGCGCTGGGCAACCCTGCCCCAGTGGTCTGCGGAGACGTGGAGCTGTGCCCCGGCTTTCCCTCACCGTGAGTGTCCTTTGGGCAGGCTGGGGGTGAAGGAGCCATGAGGCCGCCTGCACCCCTCCCACCTACTCTGACGCGAGTGAGGACCGAGTCACGGCCCTGCGCTGCAAAAGCTGACGTCTAACCTCAGCAGCCCTTCTTTAATTAGAATTTTTTCCCTTCTACGTCTCTTTTTTAATGTGCAGTTCCCAGATTCCTTCACAGTCAGCTATCCCTTTTATTCCTTCTGGAAAGCAATATATAGCGCAGGGCTATAAATAAGACTAGCAATGTCATGGTAACCATGGTAACCGATAGGCTTCAAACACGGATGTGTGTAAGATTTATAGGAGGCTGCCCTTGACTTTACAGCCAGATGATCTGTCCTTTTTAAAATTACACTGAGTGGAATTTGGATTTCTCACCTGGGGCAAAAATTCTTTTTTCTTTTTTTAATACTAAACAAGGAACTGAAGGGTTTTTGCTTTTTCAAAAATAAATAGGTGTTGAAAAGAATGCCTGAAAACGGATGCCTTCTTTGGATGCTGATTGCAATGATACTTTGAAAACTTTTTCATTTCAGACAAAGGGAGCAGCTGTTCTTGCTCACCATCCATTGCAACTGTTATGTCTCATCTCTTGTTGTGAGGGATAATTCAATTCACTGCAAGGATGAAATGGATGTATTCTGATCTTCTGTGCTGGGCAGAATATCAAAGGTTCAATTTCTTAAAAACAAGCATAGCAATTGAAATTCCAAGAACACTCGACTGGGATCTGTCAATAGCGATACAGTAAAAAGGTGCTGCTGGGTTCCCCAGGAGAAGCTGTAACTCACGACACAATTTGCCGGCAAAGCAGCGTCCTTCGAGTACCTTTGCAGCCCTGCCTCTGCATCAAAGAAGCAACATCCCCACAGACAGTCTTTGTGGGCTGTGGCCAGACGCCGACTTATGAGCGGGGTAAGCACCAGTCTGCAGATCCAGCCTGTGCCCGCCAGCACGCTCTTCACCCCTGCCTCTTGCAACAGCAAAGCTGCATCTGGTGGTCCCTCAGTATTCATGCAACCACAGCAGCTCGCTGCTGGCTGCACAAATTGGCCTGGGAAGCAGGGCAGATGCTTAGATAACCGGTCCCTGCAACATCTGCATGACTGGGCTGCAACCTGTCAAGGCGGTGATGAAAGCACAGGCATCCCTTGTTGTGTCCCCCTGGCAGCTCCTCCCCACCATGATTTATTACTCTGCCTTTGTAGAAACACTGATACCAAAGTCTACAGCAGCCTAGCGTGTTTAGGACTGTCATTGGGGAGGCCCAGCATTCTGCTTAACTTGTCCTGAAATGGTAAGTATAGCAGGGGACCTGAAGCTCTTCGAGGTAAGGATAGATATTCATATGTAAATAAACTGATTGCAAAGTCAAACCATGAGTAGAGACCTGTGACAAGTTGCATCTCAGGAAAAGCTCTGGGAAAAGCCAGACCTGAAAGGTCCCTCCATGTATGATTCTGGTGTTACAAAGAAGGAGTACAATCACCTCCCTGCTTCATGGATGTGCTAGTGAACTCATCAAGGCCAGAGAAAGAGGGGAAATAACCCCACAGTCTTAGTTTTTTCCTACCAGGATCCTTTCACAACCGCTGCAGCCGGCTCTGTACTGCACACCTGGCTGGACTTTACAGGGGCACCTAGTGGGAACAGTTGGGTAGAGAGCCTGGCAAGGCCTGTCTCTGCTTCACTGCATGGGAACAGCACGAGTTGTACATGCTTCTAGACAGCGGCTGGACATGGGGAGCACAGGGCTCTCCCAGCCGTAAAACTGCTCTTGTTCTGTGAGCTTAAGGAAGAAGAAACTTGTGCTGTGCTGGCTGAACTCTTTGCACTAGTGCATGGATGCTGCTTGGACAAAAATACAAAGCTTTCACTGTCCCAAAGGGAGTTCAGCTTAAGCAGTTTACAGATGCTGCAAAATGATGCAGCTCTCCACAGAGAATTTGGAAGTGGCATCTGGGAAAAAAGGTAATGCACCACTGTTGCATGGTTTTAGGTTTGTTGGCAGACCCTTGGAGATGCATTTGGGGAAGGAAACAACAATGCGCAGTGTATGGATGTTTTGATCGTTCTGCAGACTGGCTCTGCAGCAAACGGAAATGCTGTGAAAGGCTGGTGCTTCTCAGTCCACATGCTAATGAAGGTCTGTGAAAGGTGGCCCTAGCTTCAGTGGATTTCAGGAATTCCCTCCACAGTGGTGTGATTTGTGTTTTGGAGTCAGTCCTGAGGTTCTGTGTTATTTTTCTACTATAATTTCTATCCTTAGCTTAGCGCCACCTGCAAGATTTTTGTGATTGGAAGTAAATGTGGGTCTGTTTTGTGTGTGTGTATAAAATGCACAGCACTGGGAGGAAGGAACATGAGTCAGATTGTTTCTTTCCACTCCATGAAGACTTGTCAAAGGTCTGAGTTTATACAAATACACCACAGAAATATTTCTCTCTTCCAGCAGTGCACAAGGCATCCATGCTGCCTCCAGCAAAGACATTATCTCCACAATTTTTGCTGCCTTCAGCAGGAAGCAATGCTCACCTCAAGAACCTGTGCTCCATCCGTCAGCAACAAACACTCTTGAACTGACAGAAATGCCACTGGTGAGATTCACAGTGCAATGCGAGATGCCCTCTTTATCAGCCTGGTGACCCATAACCATCGCCACAGATTTTCAATGAGAGTGTGTTGGGGTGTTAAAATGGCCATGCTCCCCTTGATAAGCAAAGGCATAGAAAGGTGGCAAGGACACAGTGGATTGATAAGGGTTTTAAAGCTGCTCTGTGCAGATGGTGAGCCTTGATCTTGCAAGCAGTCACAGGGTAGCATTACAGCTATCTGTTTTCCCATTTGCTCTGGTGGGATTTCTGATGCTAGTAAAGTCCTTTGCCTGCAGTGCCAGCCCTGGTGTTTGCTAGTCAAGAATTTAGAGCCTTTTGACAGGCTTAGACCTAATCACTGAGAAAATATATCCCTCATTACCTTCTTTCACAGACAGCTGTCAAACCTGTTGCTGGTACTGAACTGACAGCCTCTTGCACATTTTTTTCATTGACACCAGTAACAGATGTCCGAATTGCTGACTTTTATTACCTATGAGAAAATACTAGTCTGCCCTTGAACTTTACAGCATGGACTCATAATGTCTCTACCAGAGCAGTTATCCTGTCATTCATTTTGAAACCTGCTTCCAGAAAAAAGCAGAGCACTGTTTCATGCTGTGAACAACCTTAGGATAAAGATGAGCACAGTCATTTCCAAAAGACCTCAGACACCGACTTTCTAGGCCCTTTCTTTTCCCTTCTTTCCCTTCCCTTTCCTTAAATAACCGAGCCAGTTTCTTACTTGTTTTCAACTGACCTTACTCAGCTGAAGGCAATAGAAGACACTGATCTCCACTGGCTGAGGTTAAAGAAATTACCAATAGCAGGGGAAAGATAAGGACACAGTGGTGGACCATCTTATCTTCTGCTCTCATGATTTCTGTGGTTTCAGTCAGGCATTATAATTGTCAATGACATCCTTTTTCTCTTCCCACAGAGTTAGACTAGAAACTTAGGTTCATCTACAGTTCCCCAAGTTCCTGCTTCATTGTCCAACTGGCCGTAAAACATTTACAACACAGATGAGCAGCCTGCCCATCTGAAATGGCTTCTGCATAAGTCTGCTTTATAGTTGCAGTAGGTTTACAAAGATCAAACTGTTGGAAGCAATTTGCATGCAAAGGTTTTCTCTAAAACAAATTTTCTCTCCTACAGTTCGGTCTAAACAGCTGGCAAAAATAGCTGTCATTTCCATGGTTAGGCACTCAGAACTTGCTCCAAAGTAGGCTTGCCAGTTTTTCACTCATGTCAGGGGAACTCTATGCTGGAAATAAAAGCCATCGCAAGAGCGGCACTTGGTCCTCCAACTGCACAAATAAGCAAGATTCTCCCTTTGATGTTAATGGGCTGCTGGTATAGATTGGTGCAGCATATCATTATTATCAAGAAGCAGGAGGCCTGATCTGATAGATTTGTTTGTGCCACCCAACACCTGTCCCTCATCATCTTGAGTCTCATCATTATTCTGCTAAGATTGGTCTTTGATGCTGTAAGAAATTTCTGGCAGGGGTTGAATTTTGTTGTGTGGTTCACACACAACATCTGGTACAGCAGAAGTTAGACAATACAAATTTAAAGCAATTCATATCCAAATCCATGCTAGTCCAGCAGGAAATATGCACTTGATTTTCGAAAGTATTGAGTCACCTATTGAAGGGTGACTTGACTTCTGAAACTGTATGCAGCATGTCTGCTTCTTTTGAAGCCAAGGTCCATTTCATAATCTGCCCTGCACATCTGAAAAAAACCATCTGACTCCTGCTTTGAAAGACCATGGGTACTGTGTGTTTTCTCTGCCAAAAGCAGTTTCTTCATTCCGTGAAGGAGACACTTGGGAAGGGCAGCAGGACTTTGTGCAGCCACAGCAGCTGAAGCAGAAGGAACTTCTCAGGGTGGGCTTTCTGGACCCCAGGCTACTGATGGACTACGTGTACTGGAGTTTTGTGCTTTCCCAGGCATTGCCTCCAGGAGCTGGTTTCACACAGTGTTTGTCTCTGATTGTACTGTGCTGTCCTGAACACCTTATCCCACTCCTTCATTACCTTCTGCTTCAGTCTTTTGGGGAGATTAGTATGTGCTGAACTGCTGCTTTACTGACAGTAACAATTATCTCCATAATAAACTGACTTGATGCGGGAAGACAGATGGAAGGGAAAGTGAGAAAAGAACTAAAAAAGGGCACACAGATGAATAGTTTGGAAGTGGGGAGAAAGCAGATGGTGGATGAAATTCATTAGTTTAGAGTAACTGCATCGATCCCATCCTTTCCTCCCAAGCTGCAGTTAACTTTTGCTGCTCATATTCGTAATCCCGCTCCCTCTGACTGATAATTTCCTCTTATATTTGCCACCCTTACAACACAATCCTTGGAGCATGCTGACAGCAGCTCCTTGGTTTACCTGTAACTAAGCGAAGCCACAGCCAAACTGCTTTTCCAGCTATGCAACCAGCCAACAATAAATTCAGGTGGAGATCCAGCTATTGAAAGGCATTACTTGCTGGTTTTAGCAGTACTGAAACTGTTAATTGGAAAATCGGATTGTATGGAAGTGGACAGGAGTCCCTGGAGCAGCTGGATGAATCTGGACGATCTCCGAGATGTTTCAGATACGACCCTGTCCTGGCAAGTGGTGCTGTGGCAGAGGGAGCGCCTGCACTGCAGAAGAAGGAGCTTCCCAGGTCCACTCACCCCAATGCAACAAGCAGAATTCAGCAGGGAAGCCATCCTCAGCCACCAGCAGCAGCCACTTCCCTTTCCCTGCACCAGTCACCCTCCCGGACACATCTTCGCCCACGGATTCCTCCCTCCCCTCTGCACGCTGCTCTGCAGGTCTCCCACCCTGCCCCAACAGATGCCTGTGACAGCAGGGTGGCCAGCAGGGACCCCAAGAGCCAGCTGTCCTCCAGGCAGACTCCACCTCTCCCTCTGCAGGGATGAGGATGGTGCCAGGGGCTCTGCGGGCACAGAGGAATGCTTCTTGTAGCTCTTTCAGATACATGTCCCTCGAGGCTGGGACCCTCCTTTTTGTGCAGCACCAAAGACCGGACAGGAAACCAGCCCTAAACTGAATGCAGGGATGGACCGAGGCACACTGAAGTAAATGCTAAAGCAGTAATTAAGTTAATTGAGCTCTGGATCTGGCCCATAAATGGCTTCTACATCTTAGCATGATGATTTTGTGTGTTGCTAATTTGACTAATTAATTGACTAATTCTATGTGTTGTAGAACTGTTGATATTGGGAAAGCAAATGTTTAATTTAAAAGCTAATTAAAGAACATCAGGCTGTTGTCAAAAAATGCAGCAGGATGCAATGGGTATTTGCTAATCACTTAGATTTCACCCTTTTCAGTGGAGGAAGGTTAGCTTCGTGACCTTAAGAAATAGATCCTGTGAGGATTGAGGAGAATGAGTGAGGAGCAATAGAGATAAAGAGTTTCTGATTGACATAACTGATGTTGATTCTTTTTTATCAAGTCATTGGTGACGCTCCCGTCTTTCCTGCAGTGAGCAATTAGAATATTAAGTTTCCACCTCGTTTAAAGGATTTTATACTTTGTGGCTCAAAATGTTCAGAGTATTTAAAAATGAGTGCTGACATGTAGCCAAATAATCTTAAATTGGTCATTAAACGTTGCTTTGGGAGGATACTAACTATATTAAGATTGGATTGTTTTTTCAAAGACTTTGATTAGAAGTACTTCAGGAAATTTCATTTTGAGCTTACACAAGAAGGAGGATTTAGGGATGCTTTCTACATGTGTGCACTTGTATACGTTTCTTTCTTTGTAACATGCTGCACGTGTACACTCTCTGTAATTAGCTATAGCAATAAATTTTGCAGGCTACATCGCTTCTCTAGCTCTTTAGTATCCATTAAACCAATTCTCAGGAGAAGTCAGAAGAATGCTTATGCTGCAGTTTGCAGAATTTATGTTTTCAGGAAGCAAGCATAGGAAATTGTGTGTTTAACATTCACCCCAAGTATGTACGCAGCCGCTCATTGAGGAAAGGAGAGGAACACACAGACTTCCTCCAGCTGGAGCTGTAGCCATCAGCCCGTCATCATTGTCATTGAAGAAGGACCAGGGACAGATTTCTGTGAACCTCACTTTACAGTGTTTATCTTGATGACTGTAGTGTGCCCGGAGGTTTTAAAAGCTTGGCATTGAAAGAGCCCCTTCCGATTGAGAGAATTAGGCTGAATTCAAGGTTAGAGCCGGAGATCTTTTCTTTCCACCTACTCCTTCCAAAACTCATCTTCAGGATGTGCTTCCTCAGGGTGACTCTCAAAGCTCACGTGCCAACAGAAATTAAGAATTTAAAACTGATGTGGGAAAGAGATAAGTTGTTGTGTTACTGCAATGTCCTACACAGCTGGAGTGACTCCTGCTCTGTACATAGACATCTGGATATTCTTTGGTTGAGTCACAAGACGTGCCATTCTAAGAGGTATTTCGCCATTTTATTTTGTGGTGTTAAGTTGTGTTGTCACCTCTGTTACTTATCCATACCCATGTTACCGGGTCTGTCCTGGGGTCCTTATAACGCTGCTGAACCTAACTGAAGATTTACAACTGACTTCAGTGATTCGCGCATCCAGCCCTGTACCTCTTCACCCGCCATCCCTTGTCTGAGATGTATGGACAGGTTTAACTGTTATATTGCAGTGTGTATAATGCCCATGTGGCCCTGTCACCACTACACTGTGCACAGAAGCTGAACTATTTGCTGAGTGACTCAGAAAAGAGATGAGCCCAGGTTTTCCTAGCTTCAGGCTACCTATAAAACACAAGGATGAGTACTATCTAAAGGACGCTAGGCTTGGACTTCTGTTGTACCAGAAACAAGAGAAACAACCCCTGGTGAGGAGACATACAGTTACTGTAAGATGAAGGCACAAACAAGAAATACTGCAGATCACTGGGGAGGAATGTGGGAAGAACAAGAGGGCAGCGATTACAACTGGACATGTGATGTTAATTACATTTATCGTACTAAAGAATTTGAAATGTTCTTCTTTCCAAATCAGAGTTAAAATTCAGATTTGGATTTTTTATTTATTACTTGGATTAGTTTTGGATTTTTCACAAACTGATTTTCTTGAAGAAAAAAAAATATATAATTAAAAGGGCCAGTTGAAAATTTGGGATTGATTTTGACCTTTCAAAACTCCAGACAAAAACACAAATCTTTTTTGTATGAATTCACTTACTTTCTAAAATGACCAGTCTTCTTGAATTGGAACACAAACCAAAAAGATTTTTAAAACTGCAAAAACTCTTTCAGCTGCAGAAGGACTGAGAGGTGCAGTATTTACTCTGGTAATTACTAGCAGTAATCGACATGGCCATCATCTTCTGCAGCACTTGGAATACCTTTTTGCTCTTCTAAATTTCTCTCATTTTAATCTTCAGGCTCCGTCCTAGGGCACAGAATAGGTCCCTTCATCATTCTGCCATGCTTAGGTGCTGCTGCTGTAGAAGCGTTATATTCTCACCGGCCTTCCCCAGTATTCATGCAAGGTTTCAGACCCCATCCCACAAAACTGAAAGGCACAGATGACATTTATAGGTCCTTGTGTGTCTTCCAAAGCTCAAAGCTGCACTGGACAGGAGAGGGGGTAATTTCTGCACTGCACTGCAGGGTTGGGCAGGACCAGCCAGGGCAGGGTCCTATCCCCACTGAGCCTCCATTTTGGTAGAGAGATTGGAGCTCACAAGGAGCTCCTTTTCTTACCCTTCTTCTTCAGCAAGTACACCCTGCAGCCCACGTCCATGCCATCACAAATGTGACCATGCATTAAAGCAAATTTTTTTTTGTCTTTGTTCCTTTTCTGGGGCAGAAGTTCTCCACTGGGATGAGCAGATCACACCACAGATCTTCCTGGCCTCTGCTTTCTTTCATGGCGGTGGCATCCCTCACTACTTTCTACCAAAAAACAGATGTGGAGTGTTTTGCTTGATGGGACAGGATCCTTGAGACCCACTGGGCATAGGCTGCACTGATGTCTGCACAAGATACTCTGATATCAGGTTTGAGTGCTGTTCTCCAAGTATTTGTATTTTAATTTAAAAGTTTGTAGAAAAACTGGAGGGGACACGTCAGAGAGCATTTAGGAGCTGCAGGAAATCCATTGAGATTCTTACAGGAATCTGCCTGAATCACTTATCAAAAAGGATGCTGATATATGATATGATTGCTGTCGAAGAGTACCTTTGTGAGGAATTATTTCCACATACTGACCTTGCCTTTAACATAGCAGAGAAATGTATAAAAAGAATCAATTTCTGGAAGTTAATGTCTGGTCCAAATGAAAAAAACAGGACAGTTTTGAATGGAAATGACAAATAACTCAATTACAACCTGAAGCAAAACAGGGAAAAATATCCTGTCAGCAATGTTCACAAGCTAGAAAAGCTATTTCCCATCCTACTTAGAGCAACGTGGATCAGAACAAACTAGGGCCACGAGTTCTGCTTGGAGCCTTTAGGTGCCATTTTAGCACTACCAACAAAATACAAGCTGGCTTCAACTGCAGAAAGGCTTTTACTTTTCCAAGAACAAATATACCTCAGTAACAACAGCAAAACCTAGGCAGCACTAATATTGCTACAGGACTTAAAGAATAAATTATATTGATTAATAGCTTTGGTAAGGTTTCATTTTTCTGTGCAGTTTCTTTTAAGATAAGATCCTGGAAAAGCAGTGCATGAGAAGCATAGAGGATGAAAAAGCTGTGACATGTCTTTACGAAAAAGGCAAATGACAGGGGATAACGGCAATAAGTCAGACATACTGCCACAGCGCCATGGGAAGATGTGCAGACATGCCTTCTAAGGTCGAAGCGCTTATTTGTTAAGGTTTTCAGTGCCAAATAAAGCATTCAAATACCCTTTCTTCTATTACTAGCAATGGGAACTGGGCATGAGGATGGCCTAGAAAGCTTTAGGGGTCTCCCTTTCTCTTCACATTAGGACTAATGGAAGGCATTTATCCCGCCACACACAGCTGGTCTCAAGTTTTTTGTGCCTTTGCATCTTGGCAGCAGGTGGTAGCTGTGCTGCAGTCCTGTTACGATTTTCTCATAAATCACAGCAGAGAGGAGCATTGGTGATGATTATTGACCAACACCGTACAAAAATAGCAGCCTTGATACGGAGGTCTCAAGGCGTTTCTAATGCTGCCTGTAGACCAAGAGCAAAAAGCCACCGTTCAGATTGTTAGTTACTCTGTTGCCATCCAAACAGGATCTCAGCCCCTATTCAGAGAAGAAACTGTTGTTAAGAGCTTTCTTAGCTCTTTGGAAGCCCCTTTCTTTGTGATAATTTGTTACAGCTGGTAGCCTGGTATTTACGCAGCTCACATATCATCCTTCCAGGCATAAGGATGGCCATAAAAAAATAGAAGCCTAAAAGGTCACTTTCTACACGTTAGCCTAATGGGATAATTTAATGTGCTGTTAACGGCTGGAGATCTCTCCCATCCTCCCTACACTCAGTTCTAACAATGTGAGATTTGAGGAAACAGAAGCCTCTGGTCTGGAGATGTTATTTCTTTTTATAGCTTGCTTTTGCCACTCTGCAGAGAGTAAAATTCAAGATTAGTTTGGATAAGCACAAGTACATCAAAGAGAGATTTTTAATTGCTTCTTTCTGCCTTACAATGTCCATTGGTGTTCAGGAAAAAATGTGTAGAGAATTCAGATGTAATATTTGGGTGAAGACTTGAAGGCTAATGCTTTAAAACAGCATTAATTGCAAAGCAACTTCTACTTGAAAAATCTTACAGCTTCTTTTGGGATCCTGAGCCTTTGACAGCAAGGAAATACATGTGGAGATTCTGTTTTGTTCTGGTTTTTCTTTTAACATACGAGGCAAAAGTATTTAATATAAAAAAATGGCATTTGATTACAACGGTGAGCCACCAGCATCTATTCTATTCTGCTAGTCAATTTACACATGTCTAAGTGCACACAAGACATTATGTCTGTGATTACTAAGCAATTTTTAGGTTTGCCTTTTGTAGCATAACCCCTGAAATTCATGATACCTTCTAGCGTTTTGTGCATTCTTGCCAACTCCTTCCATGTACACATAAGCAAAATGTTTTATTCTTTGTTCCGGAGTAGTGTGCCTTTTGCTTTGCTTCATACTAGGAAAATGTGAGAACAGTGTCAAAAATAAAATATGGTACTATTTCACAGCTTTTTTGTAAAGTGGTAAAGTCCTTGTTACAAGGACCTTCCAGTTTGTGAAGGATCCGTTCTAGCAGGGCTTCATTCTCTCCATATGCAGTGGTGCAGAAGATGCACAGAATATCTATAGTTACATACAGAAGATGTAATTAATGTTAAATAATAGAAAATACCTCTTTGTTTTAACATAATTGAATACCATTATGAAGCATTCAATCCCCTGTGTCAGCCGTACTCTATGTGTATTGACGAGAAAGGGGGAAAGGTTTTGTGGTGCTCTGCTTTTATCCCTAAAAATATATTTAAAATATTAAGTAATAAGCAAATTAGCCATATAAGCAAACAGCTTCAGTAATTTTTCCCCAACCACTCTTCAACACACAGGGCAAACAGAGCCACAAGTGAAAACATTACACTCCCTTCAAAAGAGTTTCTCTTTATGCAATTTCAGTTAAGGAAAAGCTATCACTTCCTCTTTCGATTGCTGTGCCACAACATAAACCAGTCCCTTAGCGCCTTTCAGAAAGATGCCTGTCCCGGCTTCACCTCAATGGGGCACTTTTCCTCTATGTGGGGTCAGCGCAAGCCCCTTCCCAACAGATACCAGCTTCTCCAGTTCACCCCTCTGGGCACCACAAATGACTGTCTGTCACACAACTGACATGCAGGGGGTACAACATTTCCATCTAAGTGCACTTGAAACAACCCCCAAATTTAGCCTACAAACACAGCATCTTTCCTCCAGCCAAAACACGCTCAGTGCCAACTAGGTGGCTTGGCTGAGGCAATTCTCTCTTAAAGTGAAGTCACCTCCCACTGACGTGGCGGGACAGCAGCCAGAATAACAAGGACTGACTCCTCTCGTGGTTCACCTCTTTGTGCACAAGCTGCTGGCATCTTCCTGAAACAAGAGGTACCCAAAAGAGGCACTGATTTTGCCAGCTGCTAGGACCCAGATTTCACCTTTAACAGCTCTGGTGTCGCACTCCTCTTCCCTACACAGACAGTCGGGATCTTCTACCTCTACAGTGTAGCAGCTTTTCAGAGGACCACAGCATCTATTCTGTGTCCTCTTGAGACTGCCTTGAAAGTCCCTGAAGCTCTACAACATGCACAAAACCCCCAACATGTCCTGCAGCGAAAACGTTCCTTCCCTCCTGTGTTGTTAACTGGGAGACCACAACAGCTGGGAATTGGGAACAGCAGTGTGCGTAACATAAACATATTCCGAGATGCTTTGGGACTCTCAGGAGTGAAAAAAAAAAACAGACCTGTATTTGAATATTCTAGAAAAGGAAGGAAGGACAGACTTCAGATTGCAGATGTTACACCATGAATTTACATGTACATACAAAGGTCATTTTCTGTCACATGCGTCATATCCCAATAAAAACACAGATCTCCAGTGACGAGGCTCCAGATGGGCTGTGGCAGCAGCTGGCACAACGGGCAGCAGTCAGCCTGTGCAGAAGCTTTCTTGGGCTTTCCAGCAGAGTGGTCTTAGACTCTGCAGCCCCAAACAGATCCACAATTCGTTAGCCCACTTTCAGAGCTTCAAGCCAGAAGGGACTACCAGACCTGGTATCTAAATACCAGGCTTTTCTAGATAGCCTGTGATGAGACCAAAGTCTTCTGTTACACCACAGAAAGCCCTTCTTGTGGCATTTAAAATGCAAGTTACAGGCAGAGGACTTTTTCACGGGTGTTCACTGGCTAAGCACATCTTGCAGGCAAAACAAAGCTGAGCTTACAGCTTGATCTAACAACCACGAGGAGGCTGAGTGTCTCTGCTCTGACTTCACTGAGCTGTGGATGCAGTTTTGTGTCCACACACCGTCCTCTACAACTTTGGTCTTTCAAGGGACTGAGCAGGAGCAGAGAAAAGACCAAGCCTTCACCAGACCGGCATTCACGTCATTAGCTGGGGCAAAGTCAGCTAAAGGGAATAAAGGCCAGCCGAACAAAGCCATCAGTTGATCATGAGTGCATTTTGTTCAACTGGCGCCATACAAAGTCACATCAACATCAACAGCTTCCCTCTCTCAGACATGCCAGCAGCCAAGCTTACATTGTCAACCACGTGGTTTTGGTGCGGTGCTCATTAGCACTTCCTGCACTTATAGGCATACATGGTTTGCCAGAGCTGATCATACCGGAACTAGCGAACTCAGGTTACAAAGCTAGGGAATGGTTCTTGATCAAAAGCCATTCAGTTTAGCAATTTCATTGTCCCTCTTTGGCACAAGCTTAGAGTTGGCCTAATGTCTACTAATGAAACACGGGCGCTAGATTGCAGTGGATCTTTTATCTTAGCACTGAGATATTATGAGGCATTGCAGGTCATCACAGGAAAATTCACACCTGTGATGGATTTCATTTACACTTTACTGCTCTCCTGCCCTGAATTCTCTGGAAGGAAGCCAGACCTGTACATTTATTAATTCAAAATATACCTGATCATCCCTTGCTTAATTGGTAATGCTCTTTTCCCATCTGGCTTCAAGGTCAAGTATTTGTCTAGATGCGTGTGGGATTCCCAGCTTAAACAGGGTCTCGTTGTGTTGATCAGACAGATGGTATAGGTATTTTCCTTTCAAAATAATTGATAATCTGGATATCAGACAAAAAAATGGCAGGTAAGCAGAATACACAAATGATTACAAAATGAACTGGAAAAAGGACTGTGTGGATAAAATTGACATGTTGATGTAATTGCAGTTTTAGCAAAATGGTTATTTTCTTTCTGAAAATGTATGTAGTGTGAGCTCAGGTGTCTTTTGCCATACTGCAATGCACTTGTTAGGCATTTCTGCTACTACATGAATTTTTAAATTAAGGATACGTCATTGACTGACTTCAGCAGAATGAGGTTGAACTCTTCTTATCCAAAAATGACTCCTCATGGGTAAAACAGGACCTGCTTGCTTACCTCTGGGCATGTGCTTGAGCTACACAGACACGCTGCTTCCGAGGATATGCTTCCATGCTGTTACACAAGAACTGTCTGATGAAATGAAGACAAAAAGAGTCAGTAACTGGCCAGATGACAGGGCGGTTTTTTGATTACAAACTGGAAAATCAAAACAAATGAACTTTTTCTTGTGGTATCATTCAAATAATAAACCTCAAACACCCACATTTAAATTCAGTATCCCTTTTCCACTGAAGTAACAGGGATGCCATGGAGTTGTATCCATTAAAATGAGGACACTAGAAATTTACTGTATGGCTTCTCTGTCTCATTTCCAAAAATAGTTATTCCTAACACACTGAATGAGAAACTGAGTGTGTTTGCATTAGCAAATTGGTAGTCCAGGATATCTAACTGATTACTAATGTATAAATTCTCCTTAGCAAAAAATGGTAAGGGTTAGAAAAAGCATGCTAAAACTCATAGGCTACCGGTATTTCTGCACCTTGATAAAAAAAGCTAAAAATGTGTAGTCATAGATGGATCAATGGGAAGTGAAAAATATACAAATACTAAGTCTTTGAGTTGTCTTGCTCCTTTGCAGAGCACGAAAAAGAAGAAAACTGGGAAAACCAATGAAAATTTGAGTATATTTTTGTCTAAAAGCAAAGGGAAGCATATAAAACATAAACCCCAGTTACAGCTGTATCAACAAAAAATACGGTCTTATAATGATAGGTTTGAGCAGGTTAGCAAATACTGCTTTAAACAGTGCCCAGGAGTGATTTGTCTTCAGCTTCTGAGCCTTTCTCTGAAGTGTGATCAATAGAAAGGTACCAGCAGGGCTGAATTCCTAGGGCAGACCTTTAGCCACTATGAATCAGTGTAGCTCCCTCTGCTTTATGACTGGTTCTGAGATCGAGAAAGTGATGGTAGTTGTAAATGAAATTTATAAGCTATTCGGTTGTTTAGTTAGTTATAACGTTGTTATGCTCAGGTCAGAAAATGGCAAATACCAGGTAGAGGTACTGTCTAAATCCTCTAAAAAGACCCGCACAATGCTTCCTCAGGTATGTACACAATGATTTCCAAGTCTATTACCAGAGCTTTTGCTGCTTTCGAGACAAGTGCCATAAACATTTGAAGAGACGAGCAGCACCGACGTTGATTAATTCCTCACTTTGCAATTTCACTCCTGCAGCAATCAGAGATTTTACCACAACTATCCATAACTACTGCATATACCTCTGCTTTTGCACCCTCAGCCACAAACATACAAGACTTTTACTGCAGGATTCTACTAATCTCTGTACTTTGCATGCCCTTTTGTATCAAGAGTTTCTTTCCCTTTACTCCACCCACACCTCTAGCTCCATTTTCTGGTATCTCCAAGCCTTCATAGATGTTTGCCTACTTAGATGATTCCTGCAGTCACACTCATCTCTCCTTCCCTAAGTTCATTCTCCTATATCCCTTCTGGCAAGACACGTTCATGACTCCCCACTTACTTCTTGCTCTTGGAGAGTATTGCATAACTACAGACTGGTGAGAGAATAAACCCCACAAGGCATGTATTTTAATTCCTTCTCTTTGGATGGGGATAAAAAATGGACTGCTGAAGTCATCCAGTTTCTCTCCTTTGGCAGTGTTGGTGACATAGCGATAATGAGAGATGAACAAGAACAATGTAAGGTCAGTGTTAAAGGAGGGGAAACTGTGCAGTGGAATTATCCAGCCAGGAATAAATCTGTGAACATATGAAGTATGTATGTAGTGATCTTTAATAGCTTATATAGACTGCAACCTGTGATGGGAAAGCTGAAGCATGACAACAGCCGGTGCAATTATGTCAACCATGTTTGTCTAAATTTGGCAGTATACGGTTACAGTCCTGTCCCCACACAGAAACTCAACTCCAACTCTTACCCAGAAACAATTGATCGCCTTGCTCTCCTTCTGCAGCTGTGGAAACTAAAATGTAATTTATCACTTTTTCTAACTCCTAGCAAGTAGGTTGCTAGGTACCTTCACACAGCAATGACGGAAGCACTGGTTAGCTTTTGTGTTGCCATAAGCAATCCTAAAATTACTTATGCTGGGTATACTTACACATGCACTTACAGACCCACCTTGGCTCAGTGGTATCCTTACTCCTACTGGGAATCTGAGATCCTTGCTGCTTCCAGAGTTAGTTTTCAATTTTTCTTACAATGGGACATATCACAGGAGGATGAAGAGCTCTGAAAGCAAGTCCCCTTGACTTACTCTCAGTCTTGGCATCTTCGGTCCTGGAAACCACCCTTCTAATCTGCTCTGCAGCTGCTATAGTACTGTGGCATTTTCTTGCTGTTTGTCTGCAAAAATGAATACTTGCATATTAAAGTACTTTAGAAATACATTCATAAGAAAGCTGTTTGTCTGGTATGCAATTATGGAACGATCCCTTCTGCTGATTGACAAATTGTACAGAGTCAATAAAAATGGTCTTTATGAATGTGAACTGCAGAGTAAAACAAATAATGTTTTTATAAACGGTTTCAGATTCCAGCTCTGGTATTTTTGGCATGGTCAAATTAGCTTTTCCAGAAGCCATTCATTGTGTCAGTCTTTTGATTTCAAAGGACCTGATTGTCCAGAGGCAGTTATTTTATTCTTTAATTAAAAGAAAGATAAATCAGTCCCTTTACACTTTTTTATGCTGTGAAAACAAAATCTTCAATCGCTTTTAAAAATCTTCACTTTAGTCTGTATAGGAAGATGGAAATATTCCTATTCATGTCATCATCTTGTTTCCTGAGTAGACTAATCAACACTGACTGGAAGAAGCATATGCTTAGTATCATAACGGCATGAAATTTTTGTTTCACTATAGCCATGTTAATTCTAGTTCAGAGGGACTGCTCAAGAATTTCATAAAGTGCATATTTTCAGGTAGCTTGCCAGGTCAACAGTAAGTGCCAAACATTCAAAACCTATCCCTATTCAATCTAGCCTGTGGAAACAAGTTAATTCTAAAAATAGAAAAAGGCAAATGTACAAGAAAATGTCCATTCAGCAAATGAGAACCATCCAATTGACAACAGAAAGGCAATTCTGCTGTAAGGGTGATGATATGTATGAAAAAGCAGAGAGACAAGTGATTTTCTACCTGTGGTTGGAAAAAAATGAACAAATGTTACATGAAAATAACATTTGCAGTTTTCTTGCCTGTCTTTCAAAGCAGTCTGCAGTACTGATAATCTAAGACTTGTCCTCAGCAGCTGCTGCTAAGAACAGCCTGTGCGCTAAGGCACGTGTCCATGGCACACCTCACCAACTGACCAGTGTACATGCTGTCACGTTCGCATTTAATTAGACAACTCTTCCCCATTTCTGTCTGCACAACTGAGCAGGGCTGAAGCCAAAGTTGATGAGAAAGGGAAAATAGTAATTTGGCACTGGAAAGCACGTGAAAATCTTCCAAGATGCTGAAGCACAAATTACTCCAACTAGGGTGCAATGGGGCATTAAGTGGTAAGATGTGCCAGGTGGAGAATTAGGTGAAATAACATCTCCTCTTCGAATGGCAGGGTGCAGAGGAAAACTAACCCTGTGCATGAACAGAGTGGGAAAATGGAAAGGCAGAGGGTAATATCAAAACCCACAATGCACAGGGGATGAGAAATATAAGGAATATAGGGATGCCCACAGGGTTCTGGAGTGGAAAAGGGCTGAGGAAGAGACATAGGATGCAAGGCTTAGAGCTTTCCTTCTTTGGCAAACGTGGAGCTCCTGTTGGCTGATCTCTGCTCTGTGCCAGGCCAAGGTACCATAACAACCACACACTCTGTCTGCATGTTTTATTCATTACTTTTTGGGAGAAGAAGTCCCAGAACCCTGGCAAGTTTTATGATTTGTCGTATCAGGGCTCCAACAGAAGCCCATTGTTAGCACTTTCAAAGATGAAGTCAAACTTTCTAAAATGAAGAAGCTTACACAAATCAAAAATTTCAAAACTCTACGTCTGACAGTTCTCTACTTTCCCTTTGAGTTGTCAGGGTTAATGCTTTTAACAACAATGTTGGATGAACAAGGAAACCACATATAATCACCTTGTTTCAGCAGCCTGGGATTTAAGATGCACAACATAAGACAGTATTAAACTTTCATGAAATATATTCATTAAAATGACTGAGTTCCTTTTTAAAATAACTGGCTCTTCACCATCTAGCATCTTCATGAGGCTCTTCATGATCTGATGTCTTTGTAAACTTTGACAATCTCTTCCCCTCCATTCTTCCCCTCTATTTGGGGGAATATGTATGCTCCTTCTCAAATAACTTAATATTCCCCAATCCCTATAAATATTAACCAACACTTTGCAGAGTAGGAGATGAAGTGTTTACTGTTCACATCAAAGTTAGTCAATTCATGACCCATTTAGGTTGAATCCCTGTTGGGGGTGTAGGGGAGGGAAGAACAGGATGATGTAGAGAACAGTTTCTGTGAGTACCTTTTGAGAACATGTAAAAATGGTAAACATTTCTTACCCACACCAGTGTATTTGCACATCCGTAAGTAATGAGAATTAAGACATGGGCTTTGTTTGAACTCTTCTTGACATTTGATTTTCCTTTAACAGGTGGGTCCTGGTTTGCATACTATGTTCAGCATTATTTAAATCCCCAAATCATTTCATCAAAGTGGCTTAATAACTGCTTCCAAGGTCCCTTCAACACCAGATCTTTCAGCGGATATAAATTATCAAAGATAAATCCTCTTCCCTGAATCTGTGTATTTCAGAGCTAGCAAATTAAAAGTTCAGGAGTTATTTCCATGTTCTGGTGGCTCTAAGAGTTGCTTGGGGCAGGGGAACATGTCTGCTACATGCACAGGATGAACACTGAGCAAGTTCCTGCATCTCTTTGCATTCAGGGTTTTTCCCCCATGCTTGTAGCATGGAAATAATACTGATAACTGTAACAGATGTTGAGAACTGGTAAGGACAAATGTTCAAGAACGAACAAACTACTTATTGTAGAAGGAACAGTCTTACAAATTTATCGTTCATTTCACAGTTCAAGCAAGTAAATAGGTGAAAACTTGCTGAATAGGTCAAAAATGGCCAAAATTGCCTAAACAGAACAAAAAACAGAACAGGGACTTCACTGAATTCAAAACAATGTTATGGATTTATTTCAGCCCTTAACAACATACCTTACAGGCTCTATCTGCTTTTATCATTCAAATCACATGCACAGCGCAAATGAATGATATATTAACAATTCTGTTTTCTCCAGAGCATTTTTCCATACTCAGTAATTTCAAATAGTATTTGAGCCACCTAGACTTAAAGATACACCAAAGGATTACAAAACCATCACTTTTAAAACAGTCACGGCTTAAGAGTTTACAAAGAAAAGGAAGCCTTTGCTGTGATCCAGATTCCATTTCTGTTTAGATAGGTGTTAAAGAAGATCATCTGTTGGTAGGTACTAGAAAACATCGATCTCACCAATCTGGCTAACATCTTTTTTCTCTTAAAACCATTGACATTCCAATCCTCCAACACCTTATTTTGTGGGAGAACATTTAATTCCTGGCATTTTTAACAAATTCTAAATCTGCATCTTGCAAATAACTCTATTTTATGGGGGGTGTCAACAAACACAAACTCTGCAAGTTTGAAGAGAAGCAGACATAGAAGCACTCCAAGTCCAGATTCATGCCTTCCTGGCTGTCTTGCCCGGCCAGCTCCCCAGTTATATGCTGGGAGTGTCAGTGGTATCAAATACCCCCCCACTTGGCTAATTTGGGTCGGCTACCCCCCTCCCAGCTTTCTTGTGAAAATTAACTCTATCCTAGCTGAACCCAGGACATTGTGCAGTGCAACAGCTGGAGAAAACCATCAGGTGCCATTGCGGTGCCTAACGTCCAGGAAGTTCCTGCTGCTTGTACGAGTGTTTGCAGGCTCTTCTGCCTGTGGTAAAAAGCTCAACTTTGCTCCTCAGTGAGATCTGGGAAGGACAAAAGGGCTGCAGCTGAGCAACTGTGCTACCTGCTTCTGCTCTGCCTGCTCCCTTAACAGGTAATCCTTTGCATTTTCTCTCTCATTCCCTGTCTGTTCATTTCACCTTGTTTTATCAGCAATCAGAACCTCTATAAAGCATGTGAATAAATCCAGTCATTACTTGGCCTAGGATTGTATGCAACAACTTCAGTGTCCAAACTCTTTATATTCATCTCTTCGAAACTGATATCTTTGTCCTGGAGCAGCTATGTGAATGGAGCTTGTCATTGCACAAACTGGATTATACTGCCTTTTCAAAGCAAGCCCCACTCTTGGGAACCTGTATGTGAGGAGCAGCTACTCACAGATGCTGTATGTATTAACTTTTTTTTTTGTTCTATTTTCCTTTTTTTAATTAACATGTAATATCCCTTCCATTTTAGGACCAAAATGAACTACTTAACTCTTTATCCTGGTTGATATTGTCCAGAAACCCCACTCCTGTGTCTCTTTTAACAAGCTGCTATTTCTTTTCAACCCTTCCAAGGCCCTAGCTTTCCTCTCCCAGTCAGAAACTACGAAAAATCTCCAGGGTTTTCAAGGCTTGAAATCTAGACTCAAGTGTTGATTCGTGTCACAAGCCACCAAAGAGGAGGGAGAGATTACTCAGGTTCGCAGATCCTCTCAGGGCAGATTAAGGTAAAACAATTACTCAAGGTCCATGCAGAAGCATCAATTTTAATGAGAAAAGTACAACTGTCACATATAGTTTGGCATCCCATAATGTACAGCCTTATGGAACATTAAAGTGAGCCTTGTAGTTATTCACCACACATGTGGGGTTTGAGCCTTGCATTATTTGCTAGAGAAAAAAGGAATAAAAAGAAAAAGAGAAAAAAAAAGAGGCTGTGGGGGGAGAGAAGAAATTGATCACAGATCTGAGTTTCAGCATTTGTCCAGCCAGTGTGGGTCTCTGGTCTGTAGGAGTGCTCATCCAGAAGGTCCCCCTGGTGCTATTTTGTATCCCCTTTTATTGTCATCCCTCAATGTGGATCACCTCCTCCAAAAGCTTTATCTCTGGCGAATTCAGCATCCTTCTGCTATCGGTTCATTAGTCTTGCTTGTTATGTAAATTAGCATTCACGGTCCTTACAGGCATGGTGGGGCAAGCCTTCTTGGTCTTGAATTGAGTTGGTGGTCGCGATCTCTCCCTGACACATTTGTATTTCCCCATTCACTGTAGATTGTTGCTGACTTCACTGCTGCTTGTGCAATTAACCAGCCTTCGGTGTCTTCTGAGGCATGCTGTTCCCTCTTATGAGTCTTTAGCTCCTCTTACCGAGTGAAGTTTATCACTTGTGAGTTTTTGAGACATCCCTTGGAGAAACTTCGGGGAGTGTCTTCACTCTTATCAAGTTCTATATCCTCCGTTGAGCAAACAACCCTCTTGTTCAGAGGGATTCATGGGTCGGCAGAAGATTGGTTTGTTTAGCTTTCTGCTTGGTCTCCTACAATTGGACCCTGGTTTTCTGATGGCAGAGAACAATCCCTATGTAAATTATTATATATCTAGTAGCTGTAGGGTTTGCGTTGATCCTTTGATCTGATAATCTCAGGTCCTCTACTGATTCTGGTGTCTCTGATTCTAAAGTCATGAGATACCTGGTCACTGCCAGAGTCTCTGGAAGATCCACAGACAAATCTGATTGCAATGACTAAAGAAGACACTTCCTTTTAGAACCCTGAGGTATTGTAAAGCACTAGCGTATCAGGTTTTGGGGGATATCCTGAAACTGCTGTAAGAATTGATGTTTGGAAACAACCACTCTGCTCAGACTGTTGAATAGGAGGTATTAAATTTCAGACTGTCAAGGATGCATCACCACTATGTGTGGCAGGTCTGTAGAACCCTGCTTCTGTTGTATCTCTGAGCTATCACAGGATATTCTACGCATCCCTGTGACACAACTGCCCATGAACAGGGAAACAACTTCTCTGGAGCAGACTGTGCATCTGCCCCTTCAAGAGCACAGCAGTGGTTGATCTCAGCATGGACTGTGCCTGCTTGTGAAATACAAGTATGTAGCATCATATGGTGCTTGGAGAGCTAAACATGATGCT
Source organism: Steatornis caripensis (assembly GCA_013398225.1). Classification (NCBI taxonomy): domain Eukaryota; kingdom Metazoa; phylum Chordata; class Aves; order Caprimulgiformes; family Steatornithidae; genus Steatornis; species Steatornis caripensis. The sequence goes on along the minus strand of VZSC01006314.1, from coordinate 442,903 downwards.
CAGGAACAGAGAAAAGAATCATATGTATATAGTAATTATGTATACTAAATGTTTTTCCTAATAATTCTAGACTCTTTTAGGTAGTCTAAATCTAACAAAATGAATTCAAACTAAAAGTGTTTTCCCCTGATCAAAACCCTATTCTGTGCCACCTGATGCTTCTGTATATTGTATGAAACCTTGCGGGGCACAAGGAGATGATGAAAAATGTGTGAGTTCTTCTCCACCCTCCCTCCTCTGTCTTCTGCCCCAACACTCATCAAAGAGAGGTGGCAGGGACAGTATGTAGTTGCTACATTTTTCACAGAGGAAGCATTTTTAAACCGAGGAACAAAACATCAGTTGAGCCAAATTCTGTTCTTTTTCTCCTTTCTTTCCTTCCAAACTTTGTGGATGACCCTCCTAAATCAACAGAATTACTGGCGTGAATAAGGCAGACAGCTCTGGTCACACTTCGAAAACACCCCTGGAGGCCTCTCTATCAAGTCAATGGTGTGTCCTCCTCATTTTTAAATGCACACCTTGGCAAGTCACATAATGACCAAATGCATCATGAAAAACCTAGAAAGGCCTTACGTGTGAAGCTGTTCTCAGAGGAGAAATGTCTTTCCTGCTTCATGTTTGTACCTTAGGTCTCTTATGAAATACATTTTTTCTGTTTGTTGACAGCTAAACCTAGCTGTCAAGTCTTCACAACATACCCTCTTCTTGACACTTAGACTGAACTAGCTGCCTCCACAGGGTAGTAGTGATTGTTGGCTGCCATCTGAAGTGCTCCATAGCTGTGACGGCATTCTTACTCTGCCTACACTTTGATTTGTCTGCTGATGGCTTGTCTCCTCTATACAAATGGTGTGATTATATAAATACTTTGGGGGACTTTTTTAAGACTCCATTCATGGAAACATATGGACCTGTTGGAGCAGGTCCAGAGGAGGGCCACAAAAATGATCAGAGGGATGGAACACCTCTCCTATGAGGAAAGGATGAGAGAGTAGGGGTTGTTGAGCCTGGAGAAGAGAAGGCTCTGGGGACACCCTATTGCAGCCTTTCAGTACTTAAAGGGGGCTGATAAGAAAGATGAGGAGAGACATTTTAGTACGGCCTGTTGCGATAGGACGAGGGGTAACAATTTTAAACTAACAGGGTAGATTTAGACTAGATATAAGGAAGACATTTTTTATGATGAGGGTGGTGACCACTGGAACAGGTTGCCCAGAGAGGTGGTAGATGCCCCATTGTCCTGGTTTTGGCTGGGGTAAAACTAATTTTCTTCTTAGTAGCTAGAATAGTGCTATGTTTTGGCTTTAGTATGAGGTTTGGTATGAGAGGAAAGTCGATAACACACTAGCGTTTTCAGTTGTTGCTAAAATATCAATGACCCCATGTTTTGCTAGTGTGCAGGTGCACAAGAAGCTGGGAGGTAGTATAACCAGAACAACAGACCCAAACTGGCCAATGGAGTATTCCACGTCATACAACGTCATGCTCAGTATATAAATGAGAGTTGGCTAGGATATCACTCTCGCTCTTCTGGGATTGTGGTTTTGGGATTTCTCTGCTGCTCCAAGATTGCTAGCCAGAAATAAGCTGGGTCTTGGTCAGTGGGTGGTAAACAATCACATTGTGCATCACTCGTTTGTATAATCTATTATTGCTATTATTATTATTTCATTTACTATTATCATTATTATTTCATTTTATTTCAATTATTGAATTGCTTTTATCTCAATCTATAAGCCTCCTTACCCTTACCCTTCCAACTCCCTCTCCATCCCCCAGGGTGGAGGGAGGGTGAGTGAGCAGCTGTGTGGTATTTAGCGGCCTGCTGAGTTAAACCACAACACTAATCCCTAGAAAAATTCAAGGCCAGGTTGGATGGGGGTCTGAGCAACATGATCTGGTTGAAGATGTCCCTGCTCATTGCAAGGAGGTTGGACTAGATGACCTGTACCGGTCCCTTCCAACCCAAAACATTATATGATTCTATGATGTATCACCATACTGTTGTTCAGGGTGGCATGCAGTCCCCATCTGCTGATGAGCTGGACTGGTCCACTTTTTTCCCAAAACAGGAGGCAGTTAAATGCATATCCCTTACCTAATAAGAGATGCTGAATCAGGTCAGAGTCAAAAAGTCACTGACTTTCCTTATTTCTTGTCTCTGATTAACAAAAGCAGCCATACTTCTTGTTACACAGTGCGTTCTTTTGTCTTTCGTTTCTATAGAAAATTAAACACTGCAAAAAACAGTCTGAATTGTGTATTTTTTTTCCACCAAATATGCACAATTTTCTTTGAAAGGAAGACAAAGCATGAACTACAGATTTCCAGTAAGTCACTTTCACAGTTACCACGATTGTTTTCAAACACTGTATGGTCAGTCCTATGGNGCTAATTTGGGTCGGCTACCCCCCTCCCAGCTTTCTTGTGAAAATTAACTCTATCCTAGCTGAACCCAGGACATTGTGCAGTGCAACAGCTGGAGAAAACCATCAGGTGCCATTGCGGTGCCTAACGTCCAGGAAGTTCCTGCTGCTTGTACGAGTGTTTGCAGGCTCTTCTGCCTGTGGTAAAAAGCTCAACTTTGCTCCTCAGTGAGATCTGGGAAGGACAAAAGGGCTGCAGCTGAGCAACTGTGCTACCTGCTTCTGCTCTGCCTGCTCCCTTAACAGGTAATCCTTTGCATTTTCTCTCTCATTCCCTGTCTGTTCATTTCACCTTGTTTTATCAGCAATCAGAACCTCTATAAAGCATGTGAATAAATCCAGTCATTACTTGGCCTAGGATTGTATGCAACAACTTCAGTGTCCAAACTCTTTATATTCATCTCTTCGAAACTGATATCTTTGTCCTGGAGCAGCTATGTGAATGGAGCTTGTCATTGCACAAACTGGATTATACTGCCTTTTCAAAGCAAGCCCCACTCTTGGGAACCTGTATGTGAGGAGCAGCTACTCACAGATGCTGTATGTATTAACTTTTTTTTTTGTTCTATTTTCCTTTTTTTAATTAACATGTAATATCCCTTCCATTTTAGGACCAAAATGAACTACTTAACTCTTTATCCTGGTTGATATTGTCCAGAAACCCCACTCCTGTGTCTCTTTTAACAAGCTGCTATTTCTTTTCAACCCTTCCAAGGCCCTAGCTTTCCTCTCCCAGTCAGAAACTACGAAAAATCTCCAGGGTTTTCAAGGCTTGAAATCTAGACTCAAGTGTTGATTCGTGTCACAAGCCACCAAAGAGGAGGGAGAGATTACTCAGGTTCGCAGATCCTCTCAGGGCAGATTAAGGTAAAACAATTACTCAAGGTCCATGCAGAAGCATCAATTTTAATGAGAAAAGTACAACTGTCACATATAGTTTGGCATCCCATAATGTACAGCCTTATGGAACATTAAAGTGAGCCTTGTAGTTATTCACCACACATGTGGGGTTTGAGCCTTGCATTATTTGCTAGAGAAAAAAGGAATAAAAAGAAAAAGAGAAAAAAAAAGAGGCTGTGGGGGGAGAGAAGAAATTGATCACAGATCTGAGTTTCAGCATTTGTCCAGCCAGTGTGGGTCTCTGGTCTGTAGGAGTGCTCATCCAGAAGGTCCCCCTGGTGCTATTTTGTATCCCCTTTTATTGTCATCCCTCAATGTGGATCACCTCCTCCAAAAGCTTTATCTCTGGCGAATTCAGCATCCTTCTGCTATCGGTTCATTAGTCTTGCTTGTTATGTAAATTAGCATTCACGGTCCTTACAGGCATGGTGGGGCAAGCCTTCTTGGTCTTGAATTGAGTTGGTGGTCGCGATCTCTCCCTGACACATTTGTATTTCCCCATTCACTGTAGATTGTTGCTGACTTCACTGCTGCTTGTGCAATTAACCAGCCTTCGGTGTCTTCTGAGGCATGCTGTTCCCTCTTATGAGTCTTTAGCTCCTCTTACCGAGTGAAGTTTATCACTTGTGAGTTTTTGAGACATCCCTTGGAGAAACTTCGGGGAGTGTCTTCACTCTTATCAAGTTCTATATCCTCCGTTGAGCAAACAACCCTCTTGTTCAGAGGGATTCATGGGTCGGCAGAAGATTGGTTTGTTTAGCTTTCTGCTTGGTCTCCTACAATTGGACCCTGGTTTTCTGATGGCAGAGAACAATCCCTATGTAAATTATTATATATCTAGTAGCTGTAGGGTTTGCGTTGATCCTTTGATCTGATAATCTCAGGTCCTCTACTGATTCTGGTGTCTCTGATTCTAAAGTCATGAGATACCTGGTCACTGCCAGAGTCTCTGGAAGATCCACAGACAAATCTGATTGCAATGACTAAAGAAGACACTTCCTTTTAGAACCCTGAGGTATTGTAAAGCACTAGCGTATCAGGTTTTGGGGGATATCCTGAAACTGCTGTAAGAATTGATGTTTGGAAACAACCACTCTGCTCAGACTGTTGAATAGGAGGTATTAAATTTCAGACTGTCAAGGATGCATCACCACTATGTGTGGCAGGTCTGTAGAACCCTGCTTCTGTTGTATCTCTGAGCTATCACAGGATATTCTACGCATCCCTGTGACACAACTGCCCATGAACAGGGAAACAACTTCTCTGGAGCAGACTGTGCATCTGCCCCTTCAAGAGCACAGCAGTGGTTGATCTCAGCATGGACTGTGCCTGCTTGTGAAATACAAGTATGTAGCATCATATGGTGCTTGGAGAGCTAAACATGATGCTCAGGAACAGAGAAAAGAATCATATGTATATAGTAATTATGTATACTAGATGTTTTTCCTAATAATTCTAGACTCTTTTAGGTAGTCTAAATCTAACAAAATGAATTCAAACTAAAAGTGTTTTCCCCTGATCAAAACCCTATTCTGTGCCACCTGATGCTTCTGTATATTGTATGAAACCTTGCGGGGCACAAGGAGATGATGAAAAATGTGTGAGTTCTTCTCCACCCTCCCTCCTCTGTCTTCTGCCCCAACACTCATCAAAGAGAGGTGGCAGGGACAGTATGTAGTTGCTACATTTTTCACAGAGGAAGCATTTTTAAACCGAGGAACAAAACATCAGTTGAGCCAAATTCTGTTCTTTTTCTCCTTTCTTTCCTTCCAAACTTTGTGGATGACCCTCCTAAATCAACAGAATTACTGGCGTGAATAAGGCAGACAGCTCTGGTCACACTTCGAAAACACCCCTGGAGGCCTCTCTATCAAGTCAATGGTGTGTCCTCCTCATTTTTAAATGCACACCTTGGCAAGTCACATAATGACCAAATGCATCATGAAAAACCTAGAAAGGCCTTACGTGTGAAGCTGTTCTCAGAGGAGAAATGTCTTTCCTGCTTCATGTTTGTACCTTAGGTCTCTTATGAAATACATTTTTTCTGTTTGTTGACAGCTAAACCTAGCTGTCAAGTCTTCACAACATACCCTCTTCTTGACACTTAGACTGAACTAGCTGCCTCCACAGGGTAGTAGTGATTGTTGGCTGCCATCTGAAGTGCTCCATAGCTGTGACGGCATTCTTACTCTGCCTACACTTTGATTTGTCTGCTGATGGCTTGTCTCCTCTATACAAATGGTGTGATTATATAAATACTTTGGGGGACTTTTTTAAGACTCCATTCATGGAAACATATGGACCTGTTGGAGCAGGTCCAGAGGAGGGCCACAAAAATGATCAGAGGGATGGAACACCTCTCCTATGAGGAAAGGATGAGAGAGTAGGGGTTGTTGAGCCTGGAGAAGAGAAGGCTCTGGGGACACCCTATTGCAGCCTTTCAGTACTTAAAGGGGGCTGATAAGAAAGATGAGGAGAGACATTTTAGTACGGCCTGTTGCGATAGGACGAGGGGTAACAATTTTAAACTAACAGGGTAGATTTAGACTAGATATAAGGAAGACATTTTTTATGATGAGGGTGGTGACCACTGGAACAGGTTGCCCAGAGAGGTGGTAGATGCCCCATTGTCCTGGTTTTGGCTGGGGTAAAACTAATTTTCTTCTTAGTAGCTAGAATAGTGCTATGTTTTGGCTTTAGTATGAGGTTTGGTATGAGAGGAAAGTCGATAACACACTAGCGTTTTCAGTTGTTGCTAAAATATCAATGACCCCATGTTTTGCTAGTGTGCAGGTGCACAAGAAGCTGGGAGGTAGTATAACCAGAACAACAGACCCAAACTGGCCAATGGAGTATTCCACGTCATACAACGTCATGCTCAGTATATAAATGAGAGTTGGCTAGGATATCACTCTCGCTCTTCTGGGATTGTGGTTTTGGGATTTCTCTGCTGCTCCAAGATTGCTAGCCAGAAATAAGCTGGGTCTTGGTCAGTGGGTGGTAAACAATCACATTGTGCATCACTCGTTTGTATAATCTATTATTGCTATTATTATTATTTCATTTACTATTATTATTATTTCATTTACTATTATCATTATTATTTCATTTTATTTCAATTATTGAATTGCTTTTATCTCAATCTATAAGCCTCCTTACCCTTACCCTTCCAACTCCCTCTCCATCCCCCAGGGTGGAGGGAGGGTGAGTGAGCAGCTGTGTGGTATTTAGCGGCCTGCTGAGTTAAACCACAACACTAATCCCTAGAAAAATTCAAGGCCAGGTTGGATGGGGGTCTGAGCAACATGATCTGGTTGAAGATGTCCCTGCTCATTGCAAGGAGGTTGGACTAGATGACCTGTACCGGTCCCTTCCAACCCAAAACATTATATGATTCTATGATGTATCACCATACTGTTGTTCAGGGTGGCATGCAGTCCCCATCTGCTGATGAGCTGGACTGGTCCACTTTTTTCCCAAAACAGGAGGCAGTTAAATGCATATCCCTTACCTAATAAGAGATGCTGAATCAGGTCAGAGTCAAAAAGTCACTGACTTTCCTTATTTCTTGTCTCTGATTAACAAAAGCAGCCATACTTCTTGTTACACAGTGCGTTCTTTTGTCTTTCGTTTCTATAGAAAATTAAACACTGCAAAAAACAGTCTGAATTGTGTATTTTTTTTCCACCAAATATGCACAATTTTCTTTGAAAGGAAGACAAAGCATGAACTACAGATTTCCAGTAAGTCACTTTCACAGTTACCACGATTGTTTTCAAACACTGTATGGTCAGTCCTATGGGAACCCTGTGCTGTGAGGACCCCATACATTGCTCTGCTCACCCAGGAAATACTAATGCACCTGTCTCTAAGTCTGAGCAAGACTGGCTGTAGAGCTGGAGGGGTTGTGTGACTGGCTTGCGCTGATACCGTGCAAGATTTGGATTACAACCCCCCCAAATCTAGGTATCACAGCTGCAGATACCAATGCAATGGGCAGTAAATCTGTGATAGTCTGTAGGAACTCGTCTTCTGACCCTTTTCTTCTTTGTAATGGTTTAAAAAAATGTTGATGCCACTTCAGTCATCACTCAGAGATAATTTCTTGAAGTGGGAAGGAAGCACCAAGGCTGGCTTTTCTGCTCTTCTGTCACAACGAGCACTCACTGACAAAATTAGGTTATTCTCAAACAGTACCTTTTAAAGAAGTTATTGTTCCAGGCTGTATTTCCAGTTGTTAAATGCCCAGACTTCACAAGCAGACTTTCTGGACCTCCACTCCTCATGTCTGATGGAAAACCTGCTTTGCTGGAAGAGTAAGCAAGTTAATAGCAAGCCTTGCATATTGAAGTAGTTATGCTGAATGCTCTTGTGTGTGTCACACCACATTTCCCCACTAAGCCGCACAACTTCTTTGACGTAAACTGCCAGATTAGTTCAGGTCTCAGGTTCCTGACCCACCAAAATGATCATCACGACTTCTGTACCTGATTTGCAGCTGCTGCACATGGGTGTAGTTGGACTTAACAAAAATGCCAGATGACAGTGTAATTAAACTCAATAATTACATCCCTTCTTAGTAACCTCATTTCTAGACAGCTGTCCTACAAACTTCAAATTGGTTTTAAACTTCAGGCACTGTATTATTGCATGCTAATCTTGTTGTTAGGCTGAGCACATGAAAACAAAGAAATTCACCTTCGCATTTGATCTGGTGTAAAATTTGCTGCTTGGAGGCATTGCATTCGCCTTTAAGCTCTGCTGTGGAGTCATGAGTAAGCAGGTGAGCACAGAGCAGGAGGCTCCTTTTGGGAAAAGACGTAGAGTCTCCATGTCCAGGGCTGCCTGACAGCTACCTCCAGACAGCTCCACTCGCATCGTTTGGAGACCTTGTTATCCCTTTTCCCATTTTTTAACCCTCCATGCATAAGGGGTATTACCCCTTGTACCTTCTTATATCCACCTCAGTCTCCTCCCAAATCCACAACAGACCTCAAATTATGTTTTCCCTGATACTGTAACCTGGGTAATCTTCATCTGACATAATATTCCCAACACATTTACCTGTGTATGGTAGCTTTTCAAGAACGTGCTTCCCAAAATGTCCATAGTGCTCCCCTCAGTCACTGTGGAGTTGGCCATGTCTCATGCAACTCCCCTTTAGCTGCCTGTGAGATGTTGCCATCCTTTGTGGCACCATCTGTAACTTCTTCCAGTGTCTCACACTGTTACCTATCTTCAGCAGTTATCTCCTGTCATGTCCAACATTTCTCCACGTCCTGTTACGTTTAGTTAACCTCAGGCCAGACGCCAGTCAGCGCTCTCGTCATCTGCCTGCAGCCCTAACGGTGATTTTTAGTGCACGTCTTACGAGTCTAAGCAGCTCTGTAAACGTGCTCAAATGTTCATCCTTGGAGATTAGACTACAATGCACTTAGAAGATCTGTTGCTTTTGCTTTCCCTCTAGGATGAAGAGGACTAGGGATACGTTGATGGATTTAATTATCAGAAAGGCTTGCTCAACTTGTTAGTGCTGCTGGACTTTAACTTAGGGTACAATTGCAGCTTGAACACATACAATCAAGTGAAAAACCCCAAAGTATAAACTATGGCTTGTGTAGGCCACAAGATCAGGGCCTTTTATTTTAAAATTTCATAATACATCTAAATTAGTCAACTACCTTTTGGCACAGGGGCTGCTCAACTTCCAAAAGTTGAATACATTTTTTAAAACAGTATTCAGAAGCAAGCAAGGTGGTAGACAGGGAATATCTGGCTTTGAGTAATACAATAGGATCTCACCGAGTGTGAACGCTAACTGAAGAGAAAGTGCAGTCCAACACACTTGTACAAGAATGAAAAAACCTAATGTAAACTGAAAACTTGTGAAGATATAGCGGGGAAAATCTTGCATAGCTTGGTTAGAAACTAGAAGCTAAAATCTAATTCAGTAAAATAAGACAAGCAAGCTAAATAACTCTGAGTTGATACAAAAGAATATAAATAGCAGGGTTAGCTGCTAAAATGGTACATATTTGTGTAGGACAAACCCTTCTATTTCTGAGGTCTGCAACTCAGACAAATCTGAACCACCACTGCAGAGAAGACCTACTCACGGAAAATTAGGAGGAGCCTCATCTGTTAGAGTGTTGAGTCTTGCTTGTGCTTTCAGACTGATTCTTACCGCAAAAATTAAAAAAAGACCCTTAAGCTTTCACAAAGGTGTCCACGTTTTTGAAATCTGAACACTAGACTGGAGACCAAACAGCTGCATGCTGCACTGGTTCATTTGTGAACTAGGCTGAAGATGTAGTCTCCACAGATTTGATGCAGTTATTCCAAAAGCATAAATTTGCTTATTTTGCTAAAGCCTGTTCTCTTGTGTAGAGATGTTACATTTTTGCTTGTTTGAACCTCCCTAAATGCTCACGTCAAAGAATATGAAGAGTCTGTAAGGCCCTTCTCCTGCCTGGCCAAATGTTCAGGGCATTAGTTCTAGCAGAAGTTATCTCATAGGGGAGGGTGAATTCACTGCTCTGTAGTACAATAGATGATGTTCAGGAAGTTTGAAGAAAATAATGTAAGCCATCTCAACAAAATTAGAACTTCGCTAAATTTTAACTTTTAGCTCACGTCTAAGCAATAAATCGGTGAGATTTTCAAGCTGTACTGAAATCTTCGTGGCTGTCATACAGGTGAATTCCTCACCCTAATCCTTGTCAAAAGATTTTTTGTCTGTACATCAAGTAGCCTCATTAAGGTCCCAAGCAGGTAGCAAGCGAAGTACCCAGGATCAATTTTAAGACTACACCTGCAAAAAGCAAGCACTATATATTTCTGAAACTGCCTGTAAATTTTTTTGAATCCTTCGAATCCTATGTGGAGAAGCAGAGTTTATGCTTAAGATACCTGTGTAGCAATACCTGAAATAGTTCTTAGCCCTGAAATGCAAAACAGGTATTTGTGGATCACTCTGCTTTCTCTGGTGGCTTGGTCTTTGTTGCTGCTGGATGCACAGGGGGCAGATACCTTATGAGGTGTACAGCAAACCCCACCAGGGAAACAGCAAACCCTTCCTAGCTCGTATGGACAAAGACTTTGGTGGGGGAACCAGTGCAGCTGTTCCAGCATAGGAGATCAGTGGACAGAAAGGCTCACAAAATGATGGGGAATGGGGTTTAATGAGATAAACCTGCACCTCTTTGAATCTTACACAAGTGTGTGGGGAACTTCTTACCATTGCTATTCACTGTTCTTCTGAATGTGCTAGCTGCTAGTGACCCACAAAGGAGGAAGCCCACTGATCTGAGTGTCAGGGCAGGACTTACCAGCACTGTTCATGATGCTGACCATAGAAAAGAAGTTGGCCACAACTAAAAAAATAATCTAAAAGTGTACACAGGCCAAAAACATTAGTTTAAGCGATCTAAAATTTGTGTTCGAACACTGTCCAAGCAGAGGGCATGTCCTGATTTGGGGCTTTAAGCCAGCAGATAAAGGGCAACAGAGAGAGCGGATTGCAGTATACATTTTTCTCTCAGACACTGTGGACTGTTTGTATGGAGTGCTGATTTTAAGCCCATACCAGAAAAAATACAGGGCATCTCCACTTAGGTGCAAATTCTAATTTGTTCATTGCTTCCCATACGGTAATTAGGAATTTGCTGTTATGCAAATAGACACATTATCTTCTCTCTTGTTAGTAGGGAGATGCCAGGAAATTTAAGAAAACTAAAAAAATAAACATTGAAGGCATACAAACTCCTCACATGTGCTAACAGCTTTCTAAGCTACTGCTGAAGCTTACTACCTGCCTACACCCACTCAGCTTGAGCTTCCCAGCCAGCACACTTCATTATGCAAGTGTAATTTGCTATCATAAAGCTATGAGGTGATTTTCCCAAACTTAAGTATATCACACTATCAGCAGCCTTGTGGTTTTGTGTGCAAATGTATGCTACAGAGGTTCTTTTGCTAGAAAGCATCAATCTGATGTTGAAAAGCAGAAAGCTGGTTCCCCACACCTCAAAGAGTGAGGGAATAATTTGGATGGCAGCGTTTCAGGCTGTGTTGCTTATTGTATTCACACCCCTCTTGCCAGGTTGCTGTGTTTCCGTTCCCCATGAATCTTCTCCATGGTGAAGACTTCTTCTGTGCCACTGGCAGCTAAAACCTTTTCATACCTGTAGTAGCAATGTAACATGTTATAAATCTGTCTGTTCCCTTTCTGAGGGCTTTGACTTGTATTTTATGCTTGAATCCTTTGCTCTCTGATAAGAAACTGGTATTTGCCTTTAGCCTACTGAGTGTTTAATGAGAAATAACAGCTCCCATCATACCTCCCTGTGGCCAAAAGGGTCCATCTTACAGGAGGTTTGGGTATGGCGTTGTTTATGAAATGGGTCTTCCCTGAAGCTGGAGTAGTGTCTTACATTGGCAAAACAGATGGTGCATTTTCCTGCAACTAATTAGCTATGCAGTGCCTAGCCTGCAAAAAGTGAGAAGAAATCCTTGATGCCTCTCTGCTACTTTCTCTTCCCCGCAGGTTTCCTGCCTGTGCAGAACACCACTGCGAACTGTAGTGGTCAAGAGCTTGTTTTTCAGACAGTGTCCAGCAAAAAGTGGTCCTGACCTGTTTCAGGAGTCTGGTGATTTGACAGATAGCTCCTAATTAGTCGTGAGAGGCTTGCATGGGCAACTCATTGGCTGAGGTGTATTTGGCACACACAGCGGAGATGAGAAGCCTCTCGGGCTCACTGCGTAAAGACCGGTTTGTGGCACCTCTGCAGTCTGGCCAGTGGCCGGTGTGGAGTTTCACATCAGCGCAGGGATGTTGCCTCATTCCTGCTCCCTCAGAAGTTCTTTATTGTGATGATGGACTGCTGAGGCCCCCTCAGATCTTAGTGAAACTGGGTTTTCAATCTGTGATCTAAGGAAGCCGCGTAAATCTGGTTTTTAAGAGACAGTAGTGCTACAGCGGTGTGCCCTACTATTGAGGCTATGACTGACATACTTACGAGTAAGCGCACTGAATTTTCAACCAGAAAACTCTGACTCGGTAACAACTGGTATGGTTAAGTCTCTGGCAAGTGATGAGGGGTGTGTAATGTGGTGTCAAGGTAACAGGAGAAAATTAACCATAGTGAAAAGGAATCTCCCAGGCTCGATTTCACTGGCAGCTCTGTAGCAGTTAGCCCTAGCTTTCCAGAGTGACACCTGACCGACAAATTATCTAACAGCTACATAACCACTGCCTGACCTGCCACCAATGGGCACCTGCTTTGCTTTAGATGCTTTGCTGAGGTGTAGCCTAAATTGGTTTAAGCAGGCCTAGCATAGGTAACTTGGCACTGCTGCTTGACAAGCACTTAGCAAAGATGATTAAGTGCAGTGTTCTTAGACAGAATGTACTCAGCTGAAAAAAATCCCCAAATAAGTCATAAAACTATTTTTTCTTATATTGCTCGAAAACATTGCATCTATGTGCCTTATACACAAATCCTACAGATGCAGTTTTGTCTGTGCACATGTATGTTGTCATCTTCTTGCTCTGTGCACAGATAGGTGTGGCCATGAATTAGATACAGCTGTTCTGGCCAGTGAAACACTTGAAAGTTTAACGGGGTTCAAAAAGCTTTGCAGAAAGTCTACATTTTTGCACGCTGAAGAAAGTATCGGGGCAAATCTACTGACAGATGTAAAAGCGAGGCCTGATGTCGAATTCTTATGCCCTAAACTCTGACATGACTTCATGTCAAACTTTGTATATATTCACACTGGTGTGGAAAAAAGTCAGATGGGGATGTCAAAGAGGTGTTTATGAATTAGAGGAATAAAGCGAAAAGAGCTGATTCATTCTTCTTTTTGAGGAAATCGTCTCCTGAAACAAACAGTAAGAAAATGCATGCTAAATACACCAAACACTTTTGGTGTCACTATGAGCATCCTACAAGATGTGATGGAATAACATATGATCTTAGGGTTTCGGCAACCACATCTCTCCGACAGAAACATGAAGTTCCAATGTGATCCCCCGCATGAAGGGAAAACGGCTTCCAACTTATATGTTGTGCTACACAAGATAGCTCTTAAAGGCTTATGGTGACACAGATTGTTCTGGATTTCTGTGTTGGATCTACCCAAACCCTCAGGCAAGAAAACAGCTTTGATGTGTCCGGCAATATGCTTCAATTGAATGACCCACTCTTTAAGAAGAGTCAGAACATGAGATGTCTTATTGGGACTTCTTCTAGAAAGAGGAGAAACTACTACCAGGAGCTTAAAAAAAACAGTAAAAGCCAGCTATGTGAGTCCACATGGGAAGTACTCATGTGGTTGTGGTGAATGTCGTTACACTCATTCTCCTGTGAAGATTTACAGACTGCTGAATTATTGCAATCTATTTTTCCAACTCCAATACTAGATGAAGGATCTGACAGATATCCGTGCCCCCCACTGAAACCATCATTGATCGGAAACTAACATTTGTTGCTTTTAGCACTAAAATATGACTCTTTCTTCTAAAGCACATATCCTCACCTCTTTTTTCTACCTACTCCAGACAGCTGCACATAGAGAGCAGCACCTTGCCCACAGCGTTTCACCAGCAAGTGTGGGCAGGTATTCTCCAAGCAAGTTGAGCAGTTTCAATGCACTTTGGGTGCCAGCTACACTCTGATTCAAAACATAGATGTGTACTGAACTCTAAGAGGGAGATTAGTATCCATTTAAATTACTGGGCTACGTGTGCTTTTTCTGGGAGACGAGTGCATACTGACAACTGCTGAATTGGACATCTCTTAAAAATCCCCGTCCAGTTGCGTGGTGCTAAAACAAGGTACTTCGGTTCTTCCGAAGGCAATACATACTGTTGAGAGGTTGCACTTGTCTGGTTTTTGTGGGGTGAGGTTATGTCCCCTTAGAGGCAGGATGCAGTTTCTACGTGTTTACTATTTAGCAAGTGCTTCTGGTAAAAGATGATTCTTGTTTACATTTCTGTTTGTTTTCTCTTTTATTTGCTTGTTTTGTTCTCAAATGTTCATCCTATTAATACGTCTTCTGGAACTGCCTGGCCTACTTTAAGCTAAAAATAGCCCTTGTTGCTACTGCTGCAGCTCCACGCAAGCCACACGACACCCACACTAGGAAACAAAACCTCGTGCCCTGCTGAGCTTACTTGAAATAACAAGCGGGTCAGAAATCCATATGACCAAAAAGCAGGAGGAAAAACAAATCCTGCCTTCCTTCCCTGCTTCTACTAGGCTTGCAGATGATGCAAAGTGAGGGAACAGCAGAAAGCCATGTTTGTGTTTTGGTTTCCCTCTGCTTCCTCCACATCCACCAAGGACAGCAGACGCCACTTCTCTTACGGAGAGACGTGAAAGAAAAGATGAAACTGCAGGGATGTGAAGGTGCAAAAAAGGCATTTTCATGTTGGTTTCCCCAGCAGTCGTTCCTAAACCTAACTTAACTTAATTGATCTGTTGGGTAAATATTGGTCTTTGGCTATGATCAGACCAATGTTGCCCATGCTGTTGTGCTGCTTAAATGAACAGGAACAGCTCTCTCCCAAAACTGAGACATCTTCAGTGGGCTGTGCCTGTGCTCCTGATGTCTTACAGAGGAAAAGGGTCTGGCTACACAAATATGTTTTCCTCTGCATTGCAGCGGACAAAACTGAGTACTTCTCAGCCTTAAGTGGATAACTTCCCGCTAGTTGTCTGCTTGTGCTCCTTAGTGCACGTGGCCCGTCATGCGTCCTGGTGAGACACAAACAGTCTTGGGCTCTCTGGTGATCTTAGGCAAGTCACCTCACTGCTCTGTGGCACTGTGTCTGTGAAATGGGGGCGTAATAAAGTACCCAGAAATACCTCTGCAGCTACCTTGGAAACTGAGGAATGAAGCCCCATTGTTCCGCAGATAAAAATCACGTTTTCCTGATTTACTCTAGCTTGTGGATGCTATTTTTTTCCCATTTTACACTTAAGTCCTATTAGCAAGAGGACTTCACACGCTTGCGGGAAGCCAGGACTCTGCACTCATTTGCAGAGTCACCTTTCCTTTACCCTGACAATTAGGAATTTGGCTTACATATAAATAGTTGGGCTGGTACCACCCTCACTTCTAATAACACATGTGTGATTTGCAGGCACACAGAGCCTAACGGTGAGCGAGCAGAAGCCGCTCCCTCGGTGTTCTCGCTGACCTCGTGACAGTTTGTTGAGGAAAGGTTACGTCGGGTGCCACGGGTTCAGAGCGGCCGGGCAGCTCCAGCACGGCGAGAGCTGCTCAGGTGCGTGGGGGCAGCGGGCGGATTTTGAGTAGGAGCCCGCAAGCCCGTGCAGCAGCCCTGGCCAGTGCTGCCTGGCGCCCTGCGCAGCACGGAGAGGCACAGGCTCTCCTCCCTTTCTGAGGGGGGCTGGGGGTGTGTGCAGTCCAGCCTGTGGCGATGCTGGGTGAAGCCATTGTGGAGCTGTGTGCTCGCCACGGCGGGGGCCGGGAGAGGAACAGCAGGAGGGGGCTGCCGTGCCGCTTCCAGCGCCTGCCCGGCAGTTGCCGAGGTACCGGTAGGAATGACCGCGGGGCGGGAGCGCGGAAAGCCCCGGGGTCCGCCGGCTCCGGCACAAAGGA
Organism: Steatornis caripensis; assembly: GCA_013398225.1. Lineage (NCBI taxonomy): Eukaryota > Metazoa > Chordata > Aves > Caprimulgiformes > Steatornithidae > Steatornis > Steatornis caripensis. The sequence goes on along the minus strand of VZSC01006314.1, from coordinate 426,944 downwards.
CGGCGCCGGGGCACGGCGGAGGGGGGGGGGGGGGGGGGGGGGGGGGGGCCCGGGGGGG